>JAVJIF010002098.1:0-383027 GCA_038442645.1 Agave tequilana | reverse complement strand
AATTAGTAAAAAAAAAAAAAAAACGATGACGACGACTTAGATTTGGAGGCAGGTGGTTTTTTTCGGTGTCACTCGGACACTTGACTCAGGATATTGAGGATATATTAAATATTTTTATCGGACATGTATAGTAGTACTTAGAGAAATATAAATATGTTGATCTTAAGCAGGTAACATTAACCAGAGCGGAGGACATCACAATATCTGCATCTATTTCATTTATATGTTTTGCTTAAATAGATGTAAATAGAAATCAGATTCGGATATTTGAGATATCCATTTACCCTCGCAGACCAGCCATTGTGCTAATTTTTATGCTATATTTTATTACTACTATTCTATAAATTGTAGATTAATGTCGATCGTAGCCACAATCCATATGTGACTCACAATTTAGTATAAAAAATACAAATAACGTTACTCGTCTAGAATAGATCGGAGGCAGTTCATAATGGCAATGTGCAGGGGCCCTGGGTCTCACCTATGGCTATGGTGCCCATCTGTCCCAATTCCCAACTTCCTACAACTTAACTTTTGTCATCCGCACGTTTTGGGTGCCAACGCCATCTACAGAGAACAGCAGCAATGAATCAACAAATACCTTTTCGCTCTCTCTCCTCTCTTCTCCTTCTCCTTGCTTGCTTGCTGCTGCCTTCTGCATTTATTACTATTTGTTCTTCCTGCTCCCTGCTTGCCTTCTACTTCAACAGAGAAGAAGCAGCCAACAACACTGCGGAGCACACAACGCTCTCCCTCTCTCTCATGAATTTCACTTAAGCAACGCTCGAGAAATGAAGAGAGTGAGAGAGAGAGAGAGAGAGAGAGAGAGAGAGAGAGAGAGAGAGTCCAAAGTCTCAACTACTCCTGTGTCCTCTGCACGCTGCAGTAAATAAAGAGAGAACAGATAGTGGAGACATTGTGCACCTCAAGATTGTGTAGATACACCATTGGAATGCTGAGAGAGAAACTTAATTTGTGATGGGATTTGCCTCCACCACTTTCTGCTTCCTCTTCATCGTACATCTCCACTAAAACTGAATTGAAGATATTAATTGTGAATTTGTTATTTGTTAATTATATCACATTTTTAAACCCATCAGCCATGCATGAGAGATTGTCTGAAAGCTGATGAGTTTCTCAGATTCACTGCAAATTCAGTTTGTGACCTGATCTGAACTATATGAAACAAAAGGCCTATCAAATATGTAAAATGTTGAGAAAATCATCAACATGAATGCACTGTGGATACGACAATGAAATAATATTATCTATATATTTATATATGTAGTTATAATATTTTACAATTTAATTATATAGCAACATTACGTTAGAGCAGATGGCTACAGATTATCATTATTCGTGATTACTTGTTATGACTATTACTTTTATTACCAACAATATTACTAAACTTAAAATTACAATATATTAATATTAATCAATGTCACCAAAATTTATGGAAGTTAAAAGGGTTGGGAGAGCAAACCCCTCGAGTCAATCCAAGGCCACCTCACCATGCCCTAAATAACCCAAACCTGCAGTTACTCCTCTCTCACACCATTTTCCAATCAAATTAAACTCCCTCCCCCTTTTTCATCCTTTCTAGACTTTTCATCCAAAACTCTCTCTCTCTCTCTCTCTCTCTCCCCCTCCTCTCCCATTTATTCCTGCAACAACCTCTCCCCTTAGAATAATCCCACACTTATTAATCACATAGCCTTCCCTATTTAATACCCCCTCACACACTGAAAGCTACCAAGGGTCCAAACCCAAACCCCTTCTTGTACAAAAAAACAAGCCAGGGAAAGCTGCAGAGAAAAAGGGTAAAGATTAAAGCTACCCCTCTCTCTAAAACTTATAGTACTCCCATCACAATCTCTCTACTGTGTTTGCCCACTGAAAAAGCTTTCCCATCCCCTTTTCCTTTCTCCCCCCTTTCCTTTCCTAGTCCTAATAAAGACCCAGCAAACTGGGCTCTCTCTGCCTCCCTTGCTTGGCATACAGAGGGAATTCCAGTGTACTTTTGAGTAGTGGGCTTCTCTCTTCACTCTTTCAGTCTTCAGCAAAATTTTGTTTGTGGCTTTAATGCAAAGTGCAGCCAGAGGTATGGGGAGTGTACCTCACCACCACCACTACTACAGTGTCTCTTTACACTTTCTTTTCTCTCTTTGATGCATGCATAAGTATTTATGATCACAGACAATTCACAGGGGTTTCTTGTTGCTTGTTTAATGGGCTCTCTTCTGTTTGCTCTTTGGGAGGTGGGAAGCAACTGTTACTTCTCTCTATATAACTACATATATTATAAATCTTATCTATATAGTATTTATTTGTTTATTACTGATCGTGAGAAATTGAATGCAGGGGTTAGGTGGAGAGTATTATAATTTGTAAGGAGAGAGAAAAAGAGGGAGGGAGGTTCACTCATGAACTAGTACTAGAAAAAGGCACAGAGAGGAGCTGTTACTTGTTGGATTGTAGATAGACAGAAGAGATCTTCCACCAAAGAGGTCCCTCCTTCCCTTTTCTCTACTGCTCCTTAATTCCCAACTTCTTGGCTACCTTTTCTTCAGTTAATTTCTCCCAACAACAAACACTAAGAGCTACAACATCATCACCCTCATCATCATTTTTCTTGAAAGAAAAGAAGAGAGAGAAAGCACCAGACATCATGGCTTCATCAAACAGGCACTGGCCAAGCTTGTTCAAGTCCAAGCCCTGCAACAACCACCCCCACCACCAATGGCAGCATGACATCAACCACTCCTCTCCCCTGTCACCTGGTGCTTGCCAGAAACCATCCTACACCTCAGGTAGTCCATCATTACTCCACTCGTTGATTTGACTACGTAACATGTGTAAGCTCTTAGATTCTCGGTTAGGGTTTTTCCCATCATATTGCTACTTCATTTCTTGATCGATCAAACAATAACAAATCAATTAGGGTTGAGGAGCGCGGAGGAGCGGAGCCCGGAGCCAAAGCCGCGGTGGAACCCGAAGCCGGAGCAGATCAGGATCCTGGAGGCGATCTTCAACTCCGGGATGGTGAACCCGCCGCGGGACGAGATCCGGAGGATCCGGGCCCAGCTCCAGGAGTACGGCCAGGTCGGCGACGCCAACGTCTTCTACTGGTTCCAGAACCGCAAGTCCCGCAGCAAGCACAAGCAGCGCCACCTCCAGTCCACCGCCCGCCACCACCACCAGTCACGTGGCACCTCCGCCGCGCCCCCGGCCCCTCCCCCGGCCACTCACGTGCCACTGGCAGCTGCGGCCGCCACGTCATCCTCCTCATCCTCCTCCGAGCAGTCCACTGGGTCGGACAAAATTCTGCCCATGGTGTCGGTTAGATTCACCGGCATGATCGAGGCAGCGGCAGCGGCATCGACGACTGGTTCGGTCCGTCAGAACTATTTGCAGGGGCCTGCAGAGTTCTTGGTCGAGCCTGTTTACTTGCAGGGAGGGCAGGGTTTTGCCTGTCATCGGCCGGGGAGTTATCGGGGGTTGTCGGGGTGCAGGAGACGGGGATCGGACTAGTGCCCGGGCTGTGTACCGAGCTAATGACGGGGCGAGAGGAAGTTAAGGGTACTACTGGTGGAGTTGAGGTGAGCAATATTGGTGCCAAGATGAAAACCCTAACCCTAACCCTAACAACAACTCTGGCGTTGTTGTTGCTGCTGGTGCAAGTGGAATTGCTGCTACTACTACAGCTGCTGCTACTACTTCTGTTGAGACTGTTGCTGGTCCTATCCATGAGATACAAGGCATGCTTCTTTCTTTCTTGTCTTTGCTATTGTTGTTTTTATTGTCAAAATATTGCGTAGACTAGTGTCCGGTTTCAAATAGCCATTCCCAAAAATTTATATACTTGAACAGAGATGGAAATGATACCCAAATCAAATTGAGAAGTGTCACATTTGATTCAATGAACACCCAAACAAAATGCACAAGCTCTCTGCTCTCTCTCTCTCTCTCTCTCTCTCTCTCTCTCTTTCTCAGAGAAGAGAATTACTTCTTCATTAGTTTCACATTAAGCTAGGGCGCGCTGTTACCTAGATTGGACGTGTGCATGGCATTAAACAACAACCAAGAATTACTCCTCGTCCGGAGCATTGGACTATTTCAAACTGTTTGAATTCTCAATTGATTGATCAAGTCCCTATTAATTATATGTTTGACTTTCTTCAGAAATGTGCTAGATTTTGATGACATTTCGGAGCTAATTTTTCATAATTGAGTTGTGTTGACTGCTCCGCAGGAGTTGGAGTTGGTGGTGGTGGTGCAGCAAGATCCACGGTGTTCATAAATGGGATGGGGTTCGAGGTTGTCGCCGGCTTCTTGAACGTGTGGGAAGTGTTTGGGAAAGAGGCCGTCCTCATCCATGCCTCCGGCCTCCCTGTCGTCACCGATGACTGGGGCCTCACCCTTCATCCCCTGCAAGACGGAGCTTCCTACTACTTGGTTAACATTTCTTATCTCTAACTGAATTTTTAATTTTACTATTGTTTCCTCCAGTGTAATAGTACTGTGAAAGAAATAAAAATTGGTAACCTACTATCTTTAAGCTCGGATCTAACTCACGAGTACGACATGTGAACAGTCAATCTGTAATAATAAGAATTTGTAATTGTGCAGCCCACATGTTAGTCTTGTTAGTTAGATTCAAGTCGTGAAGTAGAGAATGTAGGCTATATAACTTACAATAAACTGTTATGAAAAATTTGAATTGTTGGCGACATATTTTGAACTTTTTCTCTAATTAAGCTCTTGTTTTTCACCAAGACTGTGTGCTAATTTCGCTCTTTTCGTTGTTGCAGATTTAGGTGAACACTGGGAAACAAGTCTGAGAGATGCGCTAATCATTGCTTTGCTACTGATCGACATTGCTTCAAGTCCTAATTAGATAGTTATAGCTATAGGTAGCTGATGCACTATTTATCTAGCTAGCTAGTGATCCATGTAGCTTGTTTCTTCAAGCTTTATAAGTACACTGGGTTCTCCCTCCTTGACGCTTATGCACGTCTTAGGGGCAAGCGGGGCTTCGTTATGTAATTTCTGAATTTTAATGCCTAGCTAATTTCCTGATGATACATTATCTCGTGCTAATATCTCTCTCTTTGTTGCATTATGTTACTGTACAAAATTTGACACATGCAAGCTTTAAAATAGGGGAAGTGCGTGTGCGTGTGTGTATATCTACCAAGTACGTGAATGTGGCACAATGAGGTCTTATCATCAACAGAAGCAGAGATAGAAACGGGACAATACCGTAGGGATTGGACGTAGCGAGAGACCAAGAGATGTGTATAGGTTTCAAGAAACCGACCAAAGGGAAGTTTGAGCCAATGTGAGCAGAGAAGAGAGTAGGTTTGTCTTGCACACGGCATACGTTTGTATAGGCCTGAGTCAATTCAAGCAAGCTCCTTGACTGAACCCTAGCCAGCTTCTCTAGGTTCCACAGTTGACACACACACACACACACACACACAAACCACACACACACACACAGAGAGAGAGAGAGAGAGAGAGAGAGAGAGAGAGAGAGAGAGAGAGAGTTTTCCTATAATTGGCCTGCGATTTTTGTGAAGGTTGGCAGGTCATCTTGTTGATTAAGGTGGTACATGAGTTGTGCTTCTTAAAGATCATTTTTGATTCTTTGTCCTTCTAAGTTAAGGAGCCTCGTGGTGTATGTATTCTCAAAAACAACCATCTTTCCCGTGCTTTCTTTAATGATTTGCTAGTTGTGCAGTCACAACCCTATACATGAGGCAAACTCTTTGGAGTACGTCGCGGACTTATGTGAAAAAGCCATTACATTTAAGAACCTCTAGATCACAAACAGGCGATGCACATTACCAAAAACTAGTGAAGATAACGATAACCTATTCTCTATCTAGAGTAAGGTAACTGTCACACTTTACTAAGCAATGAATTTATTATTACTTTTTTAATGCTTATACTGTTTGGGAATTCCGGCAACAGAGAAGAGCGAGACCAGAGAATAGTCACCCATCACACGAATAAGTAATCAAAGAAAAGAAAGAGAGAACACAAAATTTAACGAGGTTCAGCAATTTACATACGTCCTCGGAGCAAAGGAAGAGATTTTTATTGAATCAATCAGTTACAGGTTACAAATATTGGGGATAATATCCCTCTTATATAGCCAAAGAAGCCACGAAGAGAAAAATAGTCAAAAACACCTAATTTGGATCAGAAACGAATTCTGAATCAGATTTGAAAATAGGGCCGCTGCAGCCACATTAGTCGATTAGGCCAATATCATAGTCGACTAATTGTTCCTATTAGTCGACTAGATATTTGGCCTAGTCAACTAGTCTGTAGTGAAACAGATTTACCAACTCTTTATTTGTATCATTAGTTGACTAGGTCATTGGCCTAGTCGACTAGGCTGGGTTCCTCCTGTGCAATTCTACCATTGATACGACCGATACGCTCTCGTATTTGAGACCATTGATTGCATCTATCTTTCGCTTAACTCCAACAGAGTTTTAAAAAAAATCTATCAACAAGATTTTACCCTCTCCGTACAATTCTCCACCTCGGTGAAGATTTCTCAAATCTGAGCCGAACACGACATAACACCATGTCGACTCCAATTGACTACACCATTGTGGTTGCCTATGTAACTATGTCCAACGGAATCAAGCCACACGTAGTTCATCCAAACGAGCTCCACTGAGCTCACACAACTAGAAGGATATGGAGTAATTCTTTGCAATGTGTAAACTTCACTCCCGAAACAATCTTGGTAAGCATATCAGCGGGATTCTCCTTCGTATGAATTTTTTGTAACTCTATGCCACTTTTATCAAGAATCTCCCGAACAAAGTGGAATTTGACATCAATGTGCTTCATCGTTGCATGATATACCTGGTTTTTTGCCAAATAGATGAACTCATGCTATAACAATTGATCTTCAACAGATCCTGATCAATTCCAAATCATCAAGCAACTCTTGAAGCCAAATTGCCTCCTTCTTAGCCTCTGTCATGACCATATACTCGGCCTCCGTAGTAGACAATGTGACAGTAAACAATAGAGTGCCAGCTGATTGGTGCTTGAGATAATGTAAACACATATCCCGTTGTGGACCAGCGTTTGTCGAGGTCTCCTGCGTAGTCAGAATCAACATATCCGATATACTCCTGCTTACTAGCAACATCCTTTTTGAATACCAAACTAATGTATATGGTACCTTTAATATACTGTAGAATCTACTTCACTGCCTCCCAATGATCTCTACCGGGATCATGCATATATCTACTGACCACTATGACAACTTGTGCTAAGTAGAGCCTTGTACACACCATTGCATACATTAAACTACCGATTGCGCTAGCATAGGGCATGTGAGTCATGTATTCAAGCTCTTCAACAGTAATAGAAGACATAATAGCTTTTAATTTGAAATGAGGAGCCAATGGTGTAGTTACAGATTTTGTATCATCGTTGATGTTGAACTTCTGAAGTACCTTCTCCAAATACCCTTTCTGTGTCAAGCTAACCTTGCCACTTTCTCAGTCTCGCTCAATCTCCATGCCTAGCACCTTCTTTGCTTCACCCAGATCCTTTATCTCGAATTCGGAGGATAAGTCTTTCTTCAATTTATCAATAGCAGATCTGCTTTTGGAAGCAATGAGCATATCATTCACATACAAGAGTAGATAGCTGTACTCTCATCCAGGTAGCTTATTGTAATACACACATGGATCATAATGGTTTCGTGTGTACCTCTTTCTTCTTATGAAACTGTCAAAACGTTTGTACCACTGCCTTGGAGATTGTTTTAATTCATACAATGATTTCTTCAGTTTGTATACCATATTCTTCTTTCCTACAGTTTTGAACCCCGTCAGTTGAGACATGTAGATCTCCTCTTCAAGATCGCCATGAAGAAAAGAGGTCTTCACATCGAGCTGATCAAGTTCCAAATCATACTGTGCTACCAGTACCAACAAAATCCGAATAGACGTGTATTTTATAACAGGTGAGAATACCTCATTATAGTCAATGCCTTTTCATTGAGCGTAGCCTTTAGCTACCAATCTAACTCTGTAGCATACAGTATCACCATCTGAAGATCCCTGTTTCTTTGTAGATGCCCACTTACAACCGATCACCTTCTTTCTCTTGGGCAACTCTGATAGTTCTCAAGTGTCGTTCTTATGTAGATAACTCATCTCTTCCATCATGGCATCCTTCCACATCTTGGATTCTGAACTGATTTCAGCTTCCTTAAAGTAGATGGGATTGCCTCCTCAATGACTGGGAGAGCATAGGCCACGATCATGTTAGTAGTGAGCCAACGGGGCTTACATTAATTTCTCTGGGTTCGTCCAACTGCAATGGATTCTTGGACATTACCCATAACCTGTCCTTAACCCTCATCATTATCAGTATCATGTTCGGCTACCTAATCATCTCCCTGTATCACCGAGGGTATGATCTCAAATGATACTAACCTTTATAGAGATGGTGAAGTAGCATCACTCTCCACCTGCTGCAATATCCTGTTGGCCGTCTGACTCTCCACCTGCTGAGAGTTAGTAGGCTTTACCATTGAAGCCTCATCAAATGTGATGTCTCTGCTCAAGATAAATTTTTTGTCTTTTGGATCCCAAATTTTGTAGCATTTTACTTCTTTTTGAATCCTACGAACACACCTTTTCTTACCCTTGGGTCCAACTTGTCTTCCTTGATATGATAGTAGGTCGGATACCCAAATACCCGTAGCGAATTATAATCCTGAGCAACTTTCCCTAATCAAACCTCAAAAGGAGTTTTACCTCCTATTGCAGACGAAGACAACCTGTTAACAAGATGGCAAGCGCCAATGCCTCTGCCCAAAAAGATTTCGATATGACGATGTTGGATAACATGCAACGAACCATCTCTAGCAAGGTCTTGTTCATCCTTTCAGCCACCCCATTTTGTTGCGGTGTCTCTTACTGTAAAGTATCTTTCTATGCTCCCGTTGCAACATAGCTATTGAAAAGGATCGCTTGTATACTCTCCTTCGTTGTTTGAACTGCGTACTTTGATCTTCTTTCCCATATTCTTTTCCATGTTTATCTTTCACTGGACAAACAAATCAGTCGTATCAATGGTGGAATTGCACAGGAGGAACTCATCCTAGTCGACTAGGCCAATGGCCTAGTCGACTAATAATACAAACGGAGAGCTGGCAAATCTGTTTCACTATAGACTAGTCGACTAGGCTAAATACCTAGTCGACTAATAAGAGCAATTAGTCGATTAGGATATTGACCTAATCGACTAATGCAACTGCAGTGGTCCTGTTTCAAAATCTGATTCAGAATTCATTTCAGATCCAAATTAGGTGTCTATGGTTTTCTTTTCTTCGTGGCTTCTTTGGCTATATAAAAAAGGGTATTGTCCCTAATATTTGTAACATGTAATTGATTGATTCAATAAGAACTCTCTCCCCTTGCCCCGAGGACGTAGGCAAATTACGAACCTTATTAAATTTTGTGTTCTCTCTTTCTTTCTTTGTTTACTTGTTTGTATGATTGGTGACCTAGCCACTGAGACCTTCATGTGCTTGTGCGCACTAGTAGGGTTTGAGCCATCCTCAGAGAGAATCTTCTTGAATCTCTCTTGGTCAAATTGAATGACCAATATCTCGGCAGTAGACCCAAGGGTCGCATCATCGCATTGCGGTACTGTCTTCTTATTGTTGAAGAAGACTGTCCCCAGCGGAGTCGCCATCTTGTTTTTCATTTATTTGAAGTATGAGAAAACTTTACAAAATTTGTAGAAAATTACAAATAAAAGAAATTTACAAGAATCTTCTACTGAGATTTCTGGGAAAGTGTGTCTGTGAAAGTCTGGTCAGTACGCGACCACTTTGTTCTGTTGTTGATGAAAATGATTTAGTCTTTGAATGTTCTGCCCAAGGGTTTCCTTCTCTCCTGATTCCGAAATTCTTTGAGAAAGAAAAATTGTAAGGATATTAGCATTCTGAAAGAGAAACAAAGTTCTCTGAGAAAAACCCGGAAGCTAAAAGAGTGATCTCTTGTGAAATCTGTCTCTAAGAAGATCAGTCTTCTTTTGAATTTTTCAGCTAAGAGTCTCCAGCCTTCTTCATTTTTTTCCCTCCAGAATCTGCCCTGCATTGGGATATTTATAGGTTCCAAGGGAAGTTGCTGCTCCTCTAAAAAATAGCTGAGTCAAGCCAGAGTAGCTTCGCTGCAAAGCTAAACATAGCTTCTACAAAGCTAGCACATGCTGGTGAAATTAATTAGCCAGTTGGCTTAGAGTTGTTATATCAATCACTTGATTTTCTCCATTTGTTTAAGGAATTTTTCTTGATCCTCTCCAACTGATTGAGGAGTAATTGGATCACAGGAAGCAATTGTCTAAAATGTGAAAATGACCACATTAATCTCGTGCTGAGATTTAAATGGTAAAAAATGACCTTATGAGCTCTCACAGCGGAGCTAGCTCACAACAGAGCTAAGAAGAGAGATTCATGCGAAGCTAACCCCCTTAGCGGACTTGCTGAGCCCGCTGTGCAGCTAGCAAAGCTACGTAAAGTTTCAAGCGAAGCTAAGGAATGAGCTCACAACGGAGATATTGATAACTTGTTGCGAAGTAAATACTGAGCTTGCAACGAAGGTAGCAGTCAGCCTTTTTTGGGTTCTTCAAAAAGCAAATGCTTGGTTCACTGTCTGCTTCATTGGATCAGTGGAGTCCAAGTCATTGATTTGTCCATCAGGGATGAACAGATTTTCAGTCTGCCTGTGACTTGTCTTTTAGAAGTGTCGACTAGTTAGACATCGTTCGGACTAGTTACAGAGCTGTCTTAGAGTTCGTCTTTTTGAAGTGTCAACGGGGATCGCCGAAGGGGGGGAGAGGGCGGGAGGCTCGCCGAAGGTGTAGAGAGAGGTGGCGGGAGATTATTTTAGGGTATAAAAGACAGGGGATCTGGTTTTAAGGGGAAGGGGCCGGCAGCAGGAGGGGAGGGCTCGCCGGCAGGGGGAATGAGTGCGACTGCTCAGGACTCGATCTGCAGTTGGGGGAGAGAGATCTGAGGGGAAGAGAGAGTGGCGACCTGGGGGTAGGGTTTTTTAACTTTGGGGGATGAACCGACGTTAAATCCAAGAGTTTTAACGTTAGTTCAAAAAGAACCGATGTCAATGGACTTAAATTCGGTTCAAATGAACTGATATTAAAACCTTGGATTTAATTTGGTTCAAACGAACTGACGTTAAATTCTGATCTTTAACGCCGTTCTTTTTGAACCGATGTTAAATGTCCTAATTAACATCGATTTAGATAAACCAGCATTAAAAATTTATTTTTGACGTCATTTTGTTAAAAAAAATGACGTGAAATTTTGTGACTTTTAGTCTATATATTCTTGTAGTGAAGGAAAAAAAAGGAGAGAAGGGACAAATTTTTTTGGTTTTGATAGGATTTGGTTTAGATTATTATATAGAAACAATGAAGAAGAAAATAGAGAGGATGACGAATAAACATTCTTATTTCATTCAAAAACTAGCTTGATGAGTAATTTATCAAGATCTAGAAGATTTTGAGAGTAGATTTCTAATATTAAAAATTTGGAAGGTAAATTTTTAAATCCTAAAGATTTGAGGGTTATATATCTAAATAACCCAATATAATAATCCATGAATTTAAAAGGTACAATTGTAAACTTAGATGTATAATAAATATTGTGTGAAAATAATTGTGAGCTATTGAAAACATAAATCCAAGTAGAAATTAATAAAGCTAAAAATATAGCTTTATATAGATATAAAAATAAAAATAAACCAGTAACATTAAATAATTTATTTTATTTGCAGAAGCACATGCATTAGACAAGCAAATGTGAAACCATCAATGTGATCCCCTTAAAACATTTTCAGACATTAGAGAAGATACATAGAAGGCCAAAGAAGTCGAGAATCACAAACCTTGAGTCATGAAAACACAAACGACGGCGAGGCGATGGCGACGCCGGGCATCGAGAGACTTCGTTTCAATTCAATACGTTTCAAAACAGCGTTGCAATCGGAGTCTTCAATTTGAACTCGCCCACCGTTTTTGACCAATAGCCCCTTTTCTTCAATTCACGGGGCCCACAGCAACCCAGAAGTCCATCTATTACGTCAGCAGAATGGAAGTTGAACTCAAATGTGACCACAAAGTGACTTCTGGACCCCACATGTCATGCTCCGGATTCTCAGATATAATAGTCCCATAATTGTAAGATAAATTAGCAATTATCCAGTCCTTTGTCATCGTACAATTTTCGGACTATAAAGTATGAAACTAACAAGGTGATTATACAAATTTCCCCCTAGAAGAAGGTAAATTACATTGTACCCCGTCAGGATCACGATGCGTGTCCTGAAGTGTAATCATAAACCAATCTTCTGCAACCCGATCCGAAGTCTCCTTCACTCCTCTTCTGAAGTCTTCTCACGTTTACGGCTCTGAAACCATCCTGTTTCCTGAAGGCACTCCGACTCCAATTCAAGAGTCTCAACAATTCAAGAGTCTCAACATGGCAGCAACTTCTTCCCTCCAGCGGCAGATTGAGATGAATCTCGCAGATTGTGAAGACGGTTAAGCACCCTTATCCCCCTATTCGGTCAGAACATAACAATCCTATAACTCATCAAAATAGTTGGGGATAACAACATATAACTCTTTAACTCGTCTATCCCAACTATATCAAGATTCAATCCAGACAGTTACAATCAGGAGATTCAAATCAATTTATTAAGATTCACATCTAACTGCATCCGCTCAACTGCCTCTGTTAGTATAAACACACCTCCTCCTCCAGAGAAGAAGGTCGCTTTCTTAACTCTCAGAGCACATAGCGCACCACACTGACAGTTTTTCTCTGTCAGTTCACCGCCAGAAACACACCTACAGTTTTTTTTCTGTTTGGTCTTCCATCCTTTTCATTTATTGATTTTCACACCCGAGGGTCTTAAGCCAGCACTACTCCTAGCCTAAAAAGTGTTTTATCGTTGTGTGCTCTGACAGGTACGATCAGAAACGAATAGGGAAGATCCAATAACTTTGACGAAGTTTTATCCACCACATACAGAAAACTCCGGTGGTTTCTTGTAGATGGGAAGTTCTAACACCGACAGCCTCCATGGGCCGCTGGTTGAGCTGATATGAGGCGGTACCCTTCTCAAAGGAGTAGCACATGAAACTCTCGCGTCACAAGGACATGTACTAAACTCAAAAACTTCTCTTTCTTTAGACCAACGGGTCTTCGAACCCAATCAATTAAAGGGGATTTAGCCATTAGTTAATTTCCTTAGTTATTTACTTTCAAGCACTTTTTTTCCTGTTCAAAATAGTATTTCCTGGTTTGATTTGAAATTCAAGGCTTTTTTTAAGAACAAAATGAATCTCTTTTTGCTGCTATAAGTATTAAAGAAAAAGAAAATAAGAAAAACATAAAAGGTACAACTCCAGCCTACGGAAAAAAAAAGTTACCAATTGATGAGTGTGGAGGAAAATTTTTGGAGAATTTCTTCACATCACTAATTGTAAACGAGTAAGCAATCACAAATAACAAATACTTTACGTTAAAAACTCGAAAGAGAAAAAATCACGAGAGAGGGAGGGAATACATATAATATCTGGGGGTTACAATGAATTCTGCAGAGGGATTTTACGATTAAAATTTCTAGGGTTCGAACTAGTCAAA
Organism: Agave tequilana; assembly: GCA_038442645.1. Taxonomy (NCBI): domain Eukaryota; kingdom Viridiplantae; phylum Streptophyta; class Magnoliopsida; order Asparagales; family Asparagaceae; genus Agave; species Agave tequilana. Next base: position 369,304 of record JAVJIF010002098.1, on the reverse strand, counting down.
AGCCAACCTCTTTTTTGATGGATATGGATGTATATTTATACCCGCCTGAGCTGTCATTATGGGTGCGGATATTTTGGATCTACATAACTACATGATTTGCACTTAAGATTTTCTTATAACTGCTTAGATCGTGCCACTTGATTGTTGAGATCACTATTGAGAGATACCTATAACTATCCATAATAGCCAACATTGAATTAGGGACACTAAAATGTGCAGAACGTGGACATGATCTAGCGGCATAGCTGGACCCGCGAATCGCGGGGATCATGCTGTCCAGCTGTAAACAGTGCAAGAGTAGCAGGTTTCGGAGGGTCTTCGCGTCGGAGCCTTGGGTGACTCCGAGAAGAATCCTTGTACCGATTATTGGCATCCCGGAGAGTCGCATAGCTTTGATTGAGTAGTGAATCCGGGTGAGTAATGTCTGACCAGACGTGAGCTCGGGGCGAGGCCCGAGGCTTCTTGTTAGGCCCGTGTTAGACGTGTATATGAGCTGGGCCTCCTGGAAGAGAAGCGATGCCCACATGAGGTGGGACACGTGTCACGATATTGATGAGGGTTAAAATTCGACCACTACAAATGGCCCTACGCCCCCTCGAGAAGGAGGGGAGTAGACTAATCCCCTCCTCCAGCATGACCTCTCATCAAGTAGTCAGAGCATCTTCTTATGCTTCGTGGATGAACAACTGGAGAGCATTTGAGTGAGAGTAGTTGAGGCGCCATTTCATATTCTTACATTTAGTGTCACATCTATTAAAGTTGGCAAAAGTCACATTACGTGTCCAATCCGCACGCGCTCTAAGCATATAACCGTTTTTTGGGAGCTATCAGGACGCATTAGGATTCATGCGACGGTCCAGATTTAAGCACCATGGGCATTTTTGTAGGTCTATCGTTGCGATGACGTCAACATTATGTTTAAATTGGGGGAAATTATGAGAGGGTTTCTTTTACAAACCTTAGATTTTTCCTGAGTTTCGTACCTCTCTCTTCCCCCTTTGCTTTTGATCTCTATTCCCAAATCCGCCATCTTCGTTATGTAATTGGCAGGAAAGGAAAAATTTATTGTAGCTGGCGGTGAGAAAAGGAGCTAAAAGGATGCTGAAGAGAAAGGAAAGAGAGCACGCTTTCGAACGAGAGAAGCCATGGACTTCGATCCCAAGACGTCGGTCCTCTGTGGTCAAAAGGAGGTCGATGCTTACTAGGTGAAGTACAACGTCTGCCTTCTGTTGAACATCTAGGTGGAGTAGTGCCCTACTAATACAGACTTCACGGTGATCCTTACGGGAGACATATATCTTCATCCCTAGATCTTGTCGTTGGGGTTAAAGCTCCCTTTAACAAACTTCATCTGTGACATCTTGTGTTACTTTCAAATTACCCCCTCCCAGTTGTCGGCGAGGGCTTGGTGCACCGTTCTGGGCTTCGAAGCCCTTTGTATTTCTTTTGCCCCCAACTCGTGCGAGCGCGAGGACTTCTGCGCCATCTATTCCATAAGGAAGACCAACCAAGATGGTCACTTCTTCATCCCTCGGAGCGACTATGATAGATTGATCGTTAACCTAGTGGACAGTGATAATAGATGGCATGATACCTTCATCCGGGTCTCTGGGCCTTGAGAGGCGGCTGCTGGAAAAAATTGAAGTGTCATTTCAACCTTGTGAAGTGGGGAATCGATCTTGCAAGGGAGTGTGTCAGTCTCGAAGGAGGTTCAGGAGAGGGTGCAAACTAGATTGATTATGATCTTCGCAACTGGAGTTGGCTGCTGGATCCGAATAGGTTCTATGTGCCCCTAGTCATTCTGAGGCCTTTGGCGTCAGCTCAGGATGATGCAAAGTCTTCCCTAGTCACTGCAGCCGTCATTGAGAAGGGAGCGTTGGATCGAGTAGCGTCCCGCCTAAGGGGCGGAGCCTCCTACACAGAGCACCAATCCGGAGCTTGTGGCACACAAAAGGAAGCGGCCAGCTGGGGCTGGCCCGGAGAGGAGAAGGGACGTGCCGGAGTCTCCTTAGCCTGAGACCCTTGAGGTAAGATTTTTTTTTGAATCCTCATGTATTCAGTTTGGTCTTGACTCTCGTTTTGTAAAAAAAAACGTCGGGTCAACTATGGCTTCGACGAGGATGAGTTGGAGAGGATATTGACGGAGTTGGAGGAAGGTTCTGACTGGGCAGCGGGAGACGGATCTAGGAGAGTAGCTTTGTCTTCTGTGTCTGAGAAGTCAGAATCCTCCTACCCGATCGACTTTGCCGAACCTCCCTCTCTGACCTTCAAATACTGGATTCCGCCTCCGAGATCGAAGTCCTAAGAGAGGTGGTGCCGTCGGAAGATACCTCTATATTTGTGCCTCCGACTGAGGAGCTCGCACTCGGAGCGACGAAAGTGGGTGAGGTCAGCACTGTTGTCGGGCTTTCGGGTTGGCCTCTCTCTCCTTAATAACAGCTCCAGAGCCTCAAGGAGTGAGCTCTGGGATGAGCTTGCTTCTGCGGAGGCGAGATGGCGAGGTAGCCTTTGGGCATGGTGATTTCCTTCAAGGATTGGAGGAGTTCAAGCGCTATCGTCGAGGGACTAGCGGAGAAGCTGGAAAATGAGATCTTTCGGGCTCAAGCTGAACTTTGTCTTCTCATAATCATGTAGCTTACCTCGGATCTCTTCTTTTGCATAACGATGTGTTCATCGTCGAGGTCTTGGGCAGTTAAAATGTCGCCCTAGAGGAAAATGAGAGGGCTAATGCTGACTTGCAGAGACAGATTGATGACTTGTCTGCGGGGAAGAGGGAGGCAGATGAGAAGCTCGCCAGACTACAGGCTGACTTGGACCATGAATTGGTGGCCCAACAAAGCTGGGAGGGTGAATTGGATCAGCTCCGGATGGAGTTCAATGCGACAGAGTCAGTGCTGTGGCGGGAACTGCCCTAATCTGGGGAGGAGTTGGAGAAGGACTCGAAGATGGAAAAAAAGACTCCAAACTCCAGGCAGCTTCCAAAGGGCTAGAAGCTGCAAAACGGCTTGATGAGAGTATCAAGACTGAGCTCGACTGTAAGAGAACCATCTTCCAGGGTGAGAAGGATGGTGTCCTATATGAGATGGAGCAGACGCTTGCCGATAAGGCAGAGGCTGAGAAGTAGGCGAACGAGGACATGGCAAGGCTGCAGAAGGAGGTCAAGGTAAGTACCGAGACAGATATAATGATGGGTGCAAGGCAACCAACCGAGATACCCTCTCAAGGTTAAGAGCCTCTGCACCGACCATGAAACAGCGAAAATCTTAATCCCCATGCTCCTTCAATTTCTGATGCCTCCACCACGACTATGATGGATGAAGCTTCTCGGGATCCTCTAACCAGTGATGCTCCGACTGAGGATTAGTCGGCTGAAGCCCATCAGGACTCCGAGGCGAATCCTATTTCAAGAGCTGCTGAGCACCTTATCCGGACATTGTGAGTGCTTGAGTGAATTGTTATTTCTCTGATTGTATTTTGTAATTCCCTTCATCATTAATGAATCGAAAGTTACTGCTCAATGGCTAAATTTCTTAAATTTTGGTCTGTTTTCCTATCTTGGCATTCTGCTATTGGTTGTAACTTCATGAAACAGTGGAAGGTATGACACCCACCTCCAAAGAAATTTCCCCAGGCCGAGTCAAACCCACTCAGGGTGTTGATGAATGTGGGGCTCTGAGTCTTGAAAGTCGTGTGAGAGGTAGAACACCACGGGTGTCAGGCTAAGAGAAGAGCCCGTGGAAAACTCGGATGACTCCGAGTTTGATGACTTCAAAGACTCAAATGAAAATCTCGACTTAGGTCTTGAAGAGGAGCCTAGATCTCTGCTCGATTATTTACGTGCCTGACACGAGAGAATGGTGAGGAAATGCTTTCGATCGATTCCCGATCCCCCTCTCCACAAAAAATGATGTTGTACGGCTATCTCATCTATTAGTTGGACCGCGAGCTGCTACCATCAATCGTGGGGGGGTGACCTCAGGGACTAGCTATCTAAATGGATGGATAAATGGACAGAGCAAGCCCAGCAACTGAAGGAGCTGAAGAAGGAGAAACTCGAGCTGTCTGAGGCTCTCCTTGAAAAGATGGAGGCATTGAAGAAGGCGACGGAAGATGACTCGGTCTTGCACAACATTATCCTTGAGAGATAGTCGGTGATTGATTCGCTCTTGCCACGGGAGGCGCAAAACATTGAAGAGAAACTTGAGCTCAGAGGGAAGGTTCGACAATTGGAGCTGAGTTTACAGCGTCGTGAGCGTGAGGTTAAGGAGCTGCGAGCGAAATTGGTGCAATTGAATGATCGCTATCGTGAGGCTCACTAGGTACTTCAGGATCTATGCATTGAATTAGGCAGGAGTCATTTTCTGGGCCGAACCGGGCTAGGGTCAAGTGAGAGGTATAGGTAGTAGCTGGTTCATTGGCACTAGTACTTCTGTTGTAACAATATGTGCAATAAACATGTAATGATTTCTTCCATTTTGAGTTGCTTTTTTTGCATATTTGTACAACTCATTGCATTTGTCTGATTGTGTTCGACCCAAGGGAGTGAGAGATAGGATGCACAGTCGACAATTGTCGGAGTGACTTGATAGTTGTCAGAGCTCGCCCACTAGGCGATTCATTTTAATGAGTCTCTATAGCATATTTTAGTTGTCAGGGTGAAAACTTGCTACAGGCTATACAAGTGACTGTCAGGAGTGCTTCCATATTTAAGGAGAGACTCCTTGTAGGTCTTAGCCGTCAGGGTGAAGACTCGATATAGGCTGTCAGGTCAGGATTGCTTTCGTCTTTCAGGACAGCCTCCATGTAAGTCTTAGCCGTCAAGGTGAGGACCCGATATAAGTTGTTAGAGTGACCGTCAGGAGCATTTGCGTATGTCATGAGAACCTCTGCATCTTAGCTGTCAGGGTGAGGACCCGATATAGGCTGTCGGAGTGACCATCAGAAGCGCTTCCGTCTTTCAGGAGAGCCATCGTGTAGGTCTTAGCCAAAGGGCGAGGAACCGATATAGGCTGTATAAGTGATTATAAGGAGCGCTTCCGTCTTTTAGCAGAGCCTCTGTGTAAGTCTTAGCTATTAAGGTAAGGATCCGAATAGGCTGTCAAGTAACCATCATGAGCGCTTCCATCTTTTAGGAGAGCCTCTGTGTAGGTTTTAATCATCAAGGTGAGGACCTGATATAAACTATATAAGTGACCATTCGATGCGCTTTCGACTTTCAGGAGAGTCTCTGTGTAGGTCTTAGCCGTCAGGGTGAGGACCCAATTAGGCTGTATGAGTGACCATCAGGAGCACTTTCTTCTTTCAAGAGAGCCTCCATGTAGGTCTTACCTGACAGGGTGAGGACCTGATATAGGCTGTCAGAGTGACTGTAAAGAGCGCATTTAACTTTCAGAAGAGCCTCTGTGGAGATCTTAGCCGTCAGGGTGAGGACCCGATATAGGCTTTTTGACGCATTTATGAGATCGTTGGGAAAGAGATGGTGCACAATCTTCATTGAATATAATAGGATCATCATGGTATCATTTCAAATGAAAAGAGTTTCATTACTTTCTGAGCGTCTTTCCATCTTGATTGACTAAGGTGTATGAATCACTGTCTTCTCTAGCGATCACAATGTATGGTCCTTTTCAGTTTGGTCCGAGTTTCACGTGTTTTTCTTCTTTGTGCTCTGGATGACACGCTTTAGAACCGTATCACCAACTCGTAATTCATGAGCCTTCACATTTTTGTGATGAGTGGTATTGATTTTTTATTGGTAGGTGGCAATGCAGATCTGAGCTTGATGTCACTTTCTTCTGATTGATCTTGGGCTAGAAGAAGTTGGATGATATTATGATTCCAATTGATTTTTTCTATTCGGAATGTTGTCATGTAAATGTAGACTGGAATGATGGCTTCTATCCTGTAAGATAGTGAGAACGGAGTCTCACCCGTCGGGATGCGTTTGGTGGTCCATTACGCCCATAACACTCTGAGGAATCTCTCCACTGTAACCCTCGGTTCCCAGTGTTGCATGTCAATAGTAGTATTTGATACCCGATTTAATCATCCTGGTAGCCGGTTTGAGGTCGTTTCAGCTCGAGATATTATTTTCCAATATTTAAATTTTTCTGAATTTTCTAAAATTTGTTGAAAATTATTGAAGAAGAATCTCAATTTGGAGTCGATGGGTGTCACGGACTGACTCCGGAATTTTTAATTTAAAATTAGGGATGAATTTCAGGGATCCGACTTCACAACAAGGTTCAGGATAACATGTCCTATTTTTGATAATTTTTGAGAATTTTTCTGAATTAATAGAGTTTAATCCAAAAAATAATGATTATGTATTTATTCAAAAGAAATGCAATAAAATAAAAATAGAAAACCCATTTCATAATTGTTCTGCTTAGTTTCGAACTGTGACACCCTTACTTCCAATTCTAAAGCTCAAACCACTTGGCCAAATTGAATTGTGATTGTAAACCAATACATCTTATTTATACACCAGAAGACTTCCTTTCATCTCTCCCACTTTCTCTCCCACGTCCCTCTTACCTGCAACACTTAGATCTCTCACGTTTCCTTCCTTCTCTTACCCACTCTCTCTGTGTACTCTCTCTTCCCTAATAACCTCTCTCACTCCACCCATCCTCTTCTTCAACAACTGCAAAGTCCCCCTTGAGCTACCTTATCCTTAGTCGTACGCCCCATGGTAGCCATCCCGTGCGCGCATCCAGATCCCCTACCACCTGTTGCTCACCCCTCCCAACAATTGTCGGAGACCGCCGACCATGCGCCTTCAACCCACCAAGCTCCACCTCTTCCAGTGGTAGTGCGAATACCTCCCTCCAGCAGCCGTTCTTCATCCCCATGGCCGAACACAATCTAGTCGTGTCCACCTCCTCCTTGCTGTGAGACCTTGACGGAGCGCCGTGCACGCCATCACTTGGAGCCTACAGCAGCGTCAACCCCCACAACCAAGTCCTGAGCTCCTTCCCTCTCTAGCCGCGAGCCCCATTCCCTCCGGCAGAGCACCACCATAACTATTCCTTGGCAACTCCAAGATTCCCCAACCTCCTTGCCCACATCCAGTTGCCTCCATTTCTCCCATTGGACGTGCCTCCAAGCTATGCATAACCCCTCCAACAAAGAACAACCAAGCACCCCTTGAGTACACCCTTGTATGCATCCATTGCTATTGCCCCTCTTCTCCCTTGCCGTCGGGACCCGCCGGAGCCCATTTTTCTCCGTCAGCGAGTGCGAGGACACCCCACCCCTCCGGCAATCCATCAATATCCTCCGCGGCCTCCGTCCTCTCCGCCAGAGCCTCCATCTGCACGCCGCGAACCTTGTCGTTCCCTTCTGGTTGAGTGCTATAAATTTTTATGTGTGGGATGGCATATTCCGCCTCTCCGAGGGTCGCCACCGATCGCCGCGGCGAGCGCGAACGCCCTCGCGCCCCTTTCGGTGAGATCCTCTATCCGTCGACTTTCTCTGCGGCCTCCGCTAGAGCCTCCATCAGAGCACCGCACAGCCTCCCTATGGCTATGAGTTCTCTCTTTTCCTCTTTGTGCATTTTCTATGTTGTGAATTAAGAGTGTGTGCACTAATATGTGTTGGGGGCACCTATGTAATAATGTACAAATGTGTGTATTTGGGTGTGTTATCTCCTCTCTTTTCTGTATAATTAAGTGTGTATGTGTTGGTGTGCGCATGAGTGTGTGTTGTCCCTGAGCGCGCATGTGTGTGATGGTGTGTACTGGCGTGCATGTGTAGTGTATTAGGTGTAGGGGTGTGTGAGTAAATATGTATACATTGCATGCATGGGCGTGAATTAAATTACTTATGTAAATGTGTGTAGTTAAATGTAGGTGTTTATAAATTTAAATGCATGAGTTTAATGTATGTGGGTGCTTTTGGTATTTTATTAGGTGTTGTGAGTGGGTGTTACTTCCCCTTCCTCTATGTGTGTCTGGTTATGTGTCGCAACGTTGCGGATTCGCTCGTGTGATCCGAACTCGGTAATAGGAGATCCAGAATTGTGCTCGTTGTGAACTCGACACAATGGCGATTCAAAGACCAATTCATAGGATGATCAGTAGATCAGTACCGATTTGTGCAGTGAAGACTAGATGACGATTCGGATTCAAAATCGCGTCATTTCATGTGAGTTTTTATCTGTTGGTCTATTTTAATTTCAGCATTCTCTTTTATCATTTCATGTGAATGAGTATATGATTTCTGCATTATTCTATTCATGACCAACTATTACTATAATGTGATGCCCGGTACTGTTTAATTGATATGTCATTTATAGTGTTATAGATTTGGTCCAGTATTCTAGGTATATGAGTATTAAGTGTGACTTTCCTTATTGGTGATAACAGGTTGAGAATTGAAATATAAATTTGAAGATTAATTAAATGAGATATTTCATTGATAAATTGGGTCTTCTATACTAGAACGGGTACTAGGAACAATCATAAAAATTGTTAGAGTTTTGCTATCTTGAATATTTGAGGACTTAATTGAAGTCAAGTTGACTTAGCGTTGATAACAAACCAGATTAATTAGAATAGCGGATTTTGACAGATGCGTAGTAAATTATTTATTACAGATTATTATGATATGGGAGAGTTAGATTTTGGTGATGATGATTACTTGTGATCATAGTTAGGTATGTGGATACTTGTAGTTATTTATCAGACTTGATTCTTCATTGTTAGAGATAAATTAGTTGAAAAATTAATTGAATAATCAATGATTGATTAAATAGAAAATTCATTATTAAAAGATGAGATCTTGGATTTAGACTTGTCAGTAGGCTCGATTGGACTAGAGTTGACCTTGAGTTGAGAAATATATATTTGACTGGACTGATCAGAACTAGTGGATTATATGTTTGCCTATTTGAGTAGTTACATTGAATTTAGATCCTTTTGATTGAGCTTGATGGAACCGAGGGTTAACTGATGATTTGTATTGGATTTGGATAGCGATGACTGTTTGGATATGGTGAAGGGTGTATTTATTTAAATATTGAGACTTGTATACATTAGTAGTTTAGAGCAGAGATATATTGATGACTTAGAGGATTAGAGTAGATCGACATGAGATTGAGGTAACTGATTATTGATTTATTAAGGTGGTTACTTTAACAGATATTGACTTTGGAGTCACCAATAGATGAGATTTGACTGATTCTAGATGAGATTGTATTGTATGGGACTAGTGTATGGACCTGTTTCTATAATTATTCATGTTACCGAAAGTGACTGGGAAAGTATCGTTATACTGTAACACTCAGTACAGCTCTATTCATCGTATATACAATTACCGTTACAGTTCACTGTCATGATTACTGATCACCGTGTATGGGATTACTGTTACTGTACTGTTACTGTTATTGTCATCGCATCGTCCCAGTATTCTAGATAACATGAATATTGACTGATTTAACTGAATTAAATAATAATGTAAAAAGACAACTTATACTAGGATTGGAAAAATTGATGGAGGAGACAACGTCTATATTTTGGTGGACCTAGGATACAGGTTGCGCAACCGAAATGAGAGTTCTATTGCAGGGTTTCTGGGGATGACTGTCATCCATCAGATATTACTACTGTTAATGAGTACCTGTAGTACGAGCCTGGTTCAGTGCCAGGCATCTGAGGTCGTTGTCTCGGGTATGTACGAGACCTACCTAAAGCATGGATAAAGTCTGGACAATCTGTTTCAATAACTTAGGACCATGATTGACACATATTCTAGGCGTAGTATAGGATGCGTCTATGCATGTGGCAATTGGTATTCGTGACATAATTAATAAACAAAGTAAGATTTTACAATAACATTGTAGACTGAACTTAATGTGTGTGTGTGTGTGTTGTGTGTGTGTGAGACTGATTGTAGACATCCAATATTACCAATGACCTGGTGTATATCTGACTCTAATACTGACTAACTCTACCTGTCTGATATTTAGATTATGATAGACACCCGATTGGACATCTGATTTTGTACGACTGGCTTTATTACTTTCTATTCATATTTTTTATGTTATTTCTATTTTATTCCAGTATATATGTTCCTAGTCTGCTCACATTTATATTCGCACGCCTTTCTCTTTTTCTTACACATTCATTAGGAGTTCTGACTCCCTGGATTTGCATTTCCAGATCTCGGGCTATTTATTGTTGATTAGATATTTGGAGAGGATCACAAGTATCTTGAGGAGCATTGAGTTCTATTCGATACTGATATTCTCACTTTATTATATTCCTATCGTTTCTTGTGATTCACGATATATAGGACTCATTGTTCTTTTTTTCTTTTCTTTTATTTGTCTATTATCATATGTGGTTATTCATATGTTATATTGCAGTGTTATCATGTCATCATAGTGATTATATAACTTGTTCAGGGTACTTTAAACTTAGTGTGTATGCGTAGGGCATTCTCCTCGCATATATATATGTCGCCGACTCTCGTCGCGACTCTGTATTCCCATATTTTGGGAAGCAGAGCGTGATAGGGTTTTCTTGGTAACAAAGCTAGGTTTGAAATAAAAGGATTCTTATTAGTGACCTTAACATGTAATAGTTACACTGCAATATACATATATTACTTACATAGTGATACTAAGTCCACTTGGGAATCAAGTGTCCATTTTTTGAAAATCTATCACTTGATTCTTTTGATGTCCCTGATTTCAACTCTTCTCCTAGAGTAATCTGGATTCTATTTTGATTCTTATTCTTCTTTTCGATTCTTTAACCTGATCTTGTTCTTGAAATCGGTTACTCCATGTTGAATCTGGTAGCAAAGATCAGAGCGCGTAGCGGAAGCATGGTGGACCCTTGATGTAGTGAGAAGTTGTGTAGAAGCTTCATCTTCTCCTTTAACCTGATTTTTTATATTCCTCGCCTTATTGAAATTTCGGGGACCAAATATTTATAGGTGGGTAGGATTGTAACCCTCGGTTCCCAGTGTTGTACGTCAATACTAGTATCTGATACCTGATTTAATCATCCTGTTAGTCGAATTGAGGCCGTTTCAGCTCGAAATATTATTTCCTAATATTTTGAATTTTTTGAATTTTCTAAAATTTTTTGAAAATTATTGGAGAAGAATCTCAATTTGGGGTCGATCGGTGTCATGGACTGACTCTAGGATTTTTAATTAAAAATTGGGATGAATTTCAGGGATCTGACTTCACAATAAGGTTCAGGATGACATGTCCTATTTTTGAGAATTTTTCTGAATTAATCGAGTTTAATCCAATAAAATAATGATTAAGTATTTATTCAAAAAATGTAATAAAAATAAAAATAGAAAACCCCTTTCATAATTGTTCTGTTTAGTTTCGAAACGTGACACCCTTACTTCCAATTCCAAAACCCAAACCACTTGGCCAAATTGAATTGTGATTGTAAACCCAACACATTTTATTTAAACACCATAAGACTTCCCTCATCTCTCCCACACTCTCTCCCACGTCCCTTTTACCTGCAGCACTCATATCTCTCACGTTTCCTTCCCTCTTTCACCAACTCTCTCCGTGTATGTATGACCCGGAAAAGGAGAAGACAGGAATTGCAGTAAAAGTTTCCTTGAATCAAATGAAAAGGATTACAACAAAAACTATTCCTTCCGGTTACAAGGGAGGGAGAATATTGAATCTTGAATTCCCCTTTGTTTAAGGCTGGGTTCTTCGTGTGGCGGTGGAGAGTGAATCTTGTTCTCCGTTGACCAGATGACCGTCCTTCAGGGATCTCCTCTTCGGCCGGTAGAAAGAGTGACACAGCCCTGTCTACCAAAACTCTAAAAGAGAAGGTAGGCGAAAGCTCGCTCGTACGCAGCGAACTTGCTGAAGAGTTGATCTGCTTCTTCTCTCTGTGTCGCCCTCTGTCTCTCTTCGTCCGATTGATTCTCTCCTCTCCCTTGTTGATGCAAACAAGGCTATTTATAGAGGTCCCAGGGGTGAACGTGCCCCCCTACAAACGCTCCACAATGAGGGCCAACTTCCCGCTACATGGGCGGTAACTAACCCACGTGCCTGCTAAAGACACGCCACGATGGGGCTGATTTCCCTTACGTGTAGGCAGTGATTGGTCCTTAACCAAGGCGGTTATAACTGAGACGCGGGTTTTAGACCTTTGCGTCTTGAGGCTGAGACGCGGGTGTCGAGTCAACGCGCCTTGATGCTGAGACGCGGTGTCGAGCCAACGCGCCTTGATACTGAGACGCGGGTGTCAGGCCGACGCGCCTTGATGCTGAGACGCGGGTGTCGAGCCAACGCGCCTTGATGCTGAGACGCGGGTGTCGAGCCAACGCGCCTTGATGCTGAGACGCGGGTGATAGTCCCTCGCGTCTAGAGCTTGAAACTTTGCTTTTCAATGGCTTGTCCTCCAGTAACTTTTGGACAGCCTACAGAACCCCCTCCAAAGTTTTCGATATTCCGCAGTTAACTGGGACGGATTTTGAAATACTTTGGATTTTAGCCATATTTGCTTTCATGACTGGACTGTTAGTGCTCCGGGTTTGATTTTATCTGGAGTTGGTCTTCGTGAGTGTACTGTTTGAACTCTTTGAATCCACCAGAGTTGATCATGTTGAGTGTCTAGATGCACAGTCTAAACCTCCCCGATTGCTTTTAGTCTGTCACGGGTGTGCTTTAAGCCAGGAGTGGTTGGTCGTCTGCTTGCGTCAGTGTACTGTTGAACTGATTTTGCAGAAGCAGGAGGCCGAACGCAGGTTCTTTTCGAAAAGCCGAGATGGTACTGCTTTAAAGACGTGATTTCTGTAGGGTGCGTCCTTTGGCAATGGAAACGCGCCCGATCTTCCATGAGGCAGACGCGATGTTGGGCCCGCTGGGTCGGACGCGGACTTCGTAGAGAGACGCGACCTTCCGAATGCATTTATGGAGATGCTGAAGCATATCCATTGAAGAGGTGCATCCCTTGGGTGCGAATCTGTGCCGTGTGATGATTACGCCGCCAGCTGGCCTGGGGAATCGGCAGGATTTCACCTTTTGGCGCGCGGACTTCCCGGTTCATTAACTGAACCGCGCCACGTGTCAAATGATGACTCGCTGCGGAGTCGTGACGCATGATCTTCGCGATGATTTATTCCACGCGTCATGCGCTGATTCGCTGCAGCTTTTATCGGGCCACATGCCGCGTATCTTCGCGAATCCTTGTGCCTATAAAAGGCAACAGTCAGAGGGACATCTTCTCTTCTCCGAACGCACTTGCTCAAGAAAGAGAGTTCTCTTCTTCCTCTGTTGAACTGTTCATCTCCATTACTGGACTTTTGAACTATTCATCTCCTTTTACTGGAATTAAAGATGGCACCCAAGACCAAGCCAACCGCCTCTTCTTCACGGGCGACTGTCGCCGAGGTCCAGAGGGGCGCTTCCTCTGCGCAGGATGTCGCTTTCCCAGGTATAATGCCTTTTAGGCGTGGATTTCGCCATTAACGGAAGCTCATAGAACCCTAAGAATCCTTAACACAAAATATAACTCGTGTTTGATTCTCAGACGCGGTCTCAGACGCAGTCTTTGAGTTGATAATCGAGGCGCGGGTTTGGACCCTCGCGCCATTGGATCCTGCATTTCGGATTCTTCACTTAGAATTTTTCTAATTGTGAAGGGTTCAGACGCGGACTTGGTTTGCAGAACGTGAATTTGATCCTTGCGTTCTGTTCCATCAGCTACCGATTTTGATGAATCTGGCACCTGAGTCCAAGCAATTAGAAATCTGGGGGTGTGAAAGGAAGGGAGTTACCCTCCTTAACTTCTGGCGGTTGTGGTGATGGAAGGGTTAAGGTGGATAACTCCCTTCTTTTCGCACCCCAGAAGTGACATCAAGGACATTCCATGACCTTCTGGTGGTGGAGACGCGGATCCTGCAGGTCTGGACGCGGGTTTGATAATTCCTGCGTCCAGTATCTCTTCTGCGTTTGGACGCGGTTTCGCAGGTCTGGACGCGGATTTGATAATTCCTGCGTCCAGTATCTCTTCTGCGTTTGGACGCGGTTTCGCAGGTCTGGACGCGGATTTGATAATTCCTGCGTCCAGTATCTCTTCTGCGTCTGGGTTATGAACACTTAGCATTTAAGTATCTAACTAAGTGTCCTTTTCTTTTGCAGTGCCCCATCCTTCTGCCTCACTCGCCAAGACGCGCCACTTTGGACATGTAGGTGGTGCTGACCGGGACTTGACCTTTGTGCTACGAAGGACTGTCCCTGTGACTACTGACCAGTCGCAGAATCGCAGGGAGAGGCTCTCTAATGTTGACATGAGAACTCTTCGGGTACTTATGACCGATGCAGCATTCACAACGGATGCTCACGTCAAGCTGGAGAAGCCTGCCTTCTTCTTCGGAGATCGTATCAACGATGGCGGCTATCGTGTGTATGACGGAACTTATAAATGGCTCCGTCAGATAAAGGGTGGAAGATTCTTTCTTCCAGACATGGAGAGGATGTTCCCGCTGTCCTACTTCCAGCACATGTCCGTCCCTCGGAAGATGGAATGGGACATTTCTCGATATGTCCCTGAGATTACTCTCGGTGATTTGGGTTCCCATAAAGTACACCGTCATGATAGCCATGACAGGTCGGTTCTCGGCCTATTCCCTGGGTCGCGCAAGTCTGAGGTTCCGGTTGGAGAGATACCACAGCTTGGCACTACCTTCCTCAACGCGTTCATGGAAGCGGAGGGTGATTATCCGGTCGGGTTCCGTTCTCCCGGGTGGGTCCATTCCACGGAGAACTATTGGTGGGGCAGGATGGTGGGTTTCGTCCTCACCGATCTTGGGGATCTGCTAAAGCGTGTGGGAATGTACCCGGCGGTCAGGGCCGTACAGTGGGGTATCCCACCAGGCTCTCATAACTTTTTCGGGATCCTGGAGCGCTACAATCCTCTGACGGGGACATTCTTTACCCCGGTCGGAGAGATGGGCCTTGCACTGCACGAGCTACATGAGGTCTCGGGGCTGGCAACTGAGGACATTCCCTATGAGGAATATGTCCCGACCACTGAGGAGCTCCACCTCTTGAAGAAAGAGTTTCATCGGGTGTACGAGACTTACTGGAAGTGATGTGTCACTTCCACATTTGCGGTCAGATAACCGCCTGGAGGGCGCAGGGAGTCAAGCAACTGTCTTGGGCCAGTTACTTATTCAACGATGTCAATCATAAAGACAATCCGATAACCCGACTGGCTCCCAGTTCCGACAGGGAGATTGAAGACAGGATCGACAAGGCTTCTGAAGGCTTCTACACCACGGTTTCGAACGAGGACGGTTTCGACCCTGACCTGGTTTTTGAAAGCTTCCACCATCAAGCCCGGACCCCTATCTCCGATAGGGCACTGTTGGCAGGCTTCTTGATGCTATGGCTGAAGCGTTATGTGGTGCCCACGCTGCCACATGAAGCTATTGTTGCTGACGTGGTGTACCCGGCGGTGCTCCTGGCTCATGGCAACCCTATAGCCCTTCTCCCGGCCGTGGCGGCTGACATTCAGAGCGGGTTGCGGGCGCTAACCAAGAGTTTCTGCGAGGCGCCTAAAACTGTCGACTCCCACGGCAAGCCGTATGTCGACTCAGAGGGGAATCCGACGGTGAAGCGCCCCAACCCTCGGATCGAGCTGCCTTATACATACCTCATGGCTTGGTACGTGAAGCACTGCCCTTCTCTGATGACGGCGGTGCGTTGGAGGGAGAGTTCCGTCCCTTTTGTACAGCGTTGGAGGATTCGAGCTGGCGTGATCTTTATATATATTACGTCCGGAAGCGACTTTCAGATTCTGCGAATTACCAGCTCAATCGCTGCTTCCCCGAGATCTCTGGTGCATCTTTCGGGGATCTATTTACTGATTCCGCGGGCCCAGATGGCTTCACGAGGTTGTCCGCGGGAGTCTTCTGGTGGTTGATCAATATTCGGCCCGGATATGTGCTTTTCCGGCAAGGGACTTCATGCACCATCGAGCCGTACATGCCAAATCGTTTCGCTCGACAGTTCGGCTACGATCAACTCTACGTCGGGAATCCCAATGCTCAACTCGCCTTCGAAGGAAACTTGTTCGAAGGTGCTCGGGCTTGGTACTACAGTGTGGCCAGAGGGACGGGAGCAACTTTCCGTCTACCTATCGAGGGGTCCAAGTGCCGTATGAGCTTCAGCTTCTGCACTTGGTATTTCCAAGCCATCCAGACATCAGACTTTGTTCCGGCGTCTTCATGTATTGAGAGCATCAATGCAAATCTCGAGGCAAGGTCAGAGTCTGGTAAACACTCGAAACTCACCGACCAGTACCTGAAGGCCCAGAAGGAGGTCGGGAGAAGATCGGGAAGGGAGCCACGAGCAATAAGGGCGGAGCCGCGACCAACAAGGGAGGAGCCGCAAGCAGCAAGGGCGGAGCCACGAGCAACAAAGACTCGACAGGCGGTAAGCAAGCGTCGTCAACGCTCTGCTTCAACTGCTGAACCTGCTCCCAAGAAGGTTCGGAGAGACTTGACAACCGAAGTCTCCCGATCCGAAGACATCCCTGCTGTCGTTGAGGTACCGAGGGAAGAAGATATAGCTGAAGAGGATGTTCCTTTAGTCCGTGCCCCTAGGTCGAGCAGCAGAGACCGTAGGTCTGCGGAGGAAGGGGAGCTCGTTGACAGAGCCACCACCGCTGACGAGGATGAGCAGCTAGAGGTCGACATCATGAGTGGAGGAGATGTCGATATTCCGGGGATTTCAGTTCAACCCGGGTTTTTACTTGCTCATGAAGGGAGAGATGAGGCACAGCAACCTGGGTCGCCTTGTGTCTTCATCTCCAGTCCTCGGGCAGTTGACCCCAGTCCTACCACTGGGGTAATTGGTGGCAAGGCTCCGGCTGCAGAAGTCTCGCGCAGGGCGCTATCGTCTTCCTCACTCTCAGGGGAAAGCGATTTTGAAGACGAGGTCGACTACGGCGATGAATCCGCTCTTCCTGATCCGAGTAAGTTCTCCCACATCTCAGAGGAAGAAATATACGGGGGTGAGCCATCAACGGTATCACAGCTGGCGATTATTCCCGCTGAAGGTACTCTTTTCACCTTTTGACCTAATTTCCCTTTTCATTTTGAAGAGGATGTTTTAACATTCTTCTTTTATGCTGCAGGGTGGCCGGGGACATTGAAGCTGTAATCTCCTCGCATATCGAGGAGACGGTAAAAGAGCTGACCCAGTCCGAAGGAGTCAAGGCTTCAGTTGCCGAGATAACTCCAGAGAGGGCAACTACTGAAATTGGGGAGCCTTCCATTTTGCCGGAAGAGGAGGCAACCCTAAGGCTGGGGAAGAACCCACTCTGCAGGGTGAAGAGGTTACTATTGAAGCCAGGGAGACTTCCACTCCGCAGGGTTCGCCCAAGGATTCGACATCTCTGGACCTCCCAGATGGTAAGGAAGTTCTGATATTTTAAATGTTTCGCTTTTCTCCTTTGTGGCTAATGTCGCAATAACTTGCAGAGGGAACTGAGGGGACTCAGGTGGAGAGTCCGACGGTCGGTACCCTTCCAAAAGGCCACACAGCTCAGGTCTCGGTTGAAGCTTCTGAGGAGGTTGCGCTTACTACTCCATCATTAGCTGTGGAGGTTCCTGCAGAGATGACACCTCCGGAAGCGCCAGTGGTCAGTCTCGCTCTTGCCGTATCGACGGTCAGCACGACTCTCGCGCAAAAAGAGTCGGCTTGCACCCCTTTCCTCATGATAGAAAGGGGGTCGGGGAGTACCTCAGGTGATGACACCATGGATTTCCTGACATGCAAAACGGTGCAGCAGTTCCTTGACGCGATGCGATCGTGCATCGATTTTATCCTGTCTGAGCGTAGCTCTTTTGACTTTGCCCGGACGTTTCTTGGAAACATGGCCGGTAACATCGAATTAACCGGAGGCTCCTCGCTTGCCAAGTCGTGTATGCTGTTGGTGGAACGATTGGGAAGTGACCTGAAAGAGCTGAAGTCTTTGGACAATGCTAGTTCTTCTCAAGAAGCCCAGGTCATCTTGACTAGGCTCCTAGCCACCCAGGAACAAGAGCGACAGGAGGTGGAAGCACAAGTTGCCGAAGAGGTCCGCAATCTCGAGCGTTCCCAAGCTGAATGTCAGAAACTGGCTGACGATTCAATGGAATCCGAGTTCATCCGACAAAACGCAGAGCTCGCCATTACCAATGCTCGGTCGGCCATCGCTAAGGCGGAAGCCATGATCGCGGATAATCAGAGGACGCTTGCCACCGTCCGGAAGAGGCTGGAGGAGCAACAAGCTGCGAAGGCACGAGCTGAAGAAAGCCAGACCATTCATTCCTCCAGGTTGGAATCTCTGCGAGCACAGCTGGCTGCAAAACCCTTTTTATCTGAAGAGGAGCTGCGGGTCCAAGCCATGATGGAGGCTGAGAAGGCACGTCAGCACGAGATGCATCGTCTCAGGGAGCGTATCCGTTCTTTGCCGGATCAAGACTTTTAGCCTTTTCCCCTTCTTCCTTTTTTTGTAAAGAAGAGGACACTCTATTAGAGTGTTTGTATCCACTTTTACTATTTTCGATATAATAAAAGTTTTTTGAAGTTTTTGTTCCATCTTCTTTGTTTAGCTGTGGATGAATTCAACTCCCTGATCACTGGCTGTGAATACTGAACTTAGGTAAGACTAAGTTCTTTCAATGAGACGCGGCGTCGACTCTAAGTCTTCTTGATGAGACGCGGCATTGATCCATAGAGTGAGACGAGGTCATCCGTCCATAGGAGCTTAGATAGAACTAAGTCCTTTTGATGAGACGCGGCGTCAATCACAGGGTGAGACGCGGTCATCATTCCATAGGAACTTAGATTTCACTAAGTCCTTTTGATGAGACGCAGCGTCAATCCATAGGGAGACGCGGTCATCAGTTCATAAGAACTCAGATAGAACTAAGTCCTTTTTGATGAGACGCGGCATTGATCCGTGGGGACAAACGCGGCTTTGAGTAACGCGAATTTGTCCTGTCAATGAAGACGCGACTTGAGCGGATGCGAGGGACGCAGCCTTGTGTATTTTCCACTAATCTCAGAATGGACTAAGTGCTTTCCCTTAGAAAGGGCCCCGTTTGCTGAAGGGACGCGACTTTGAGTCACGTGGACGCTCCTTTAAAACGCGGGTGAACGCCTTCCAATTTGAGAAAGGTGATGCAGATTCTTGGACGCGGCTTTCCCATCTGCGTTCAATGCAGCCGGACGCGGCATTCCTATCTGCGTTTAATGCAGCCTGACTTAAAGATTTTTAGAGATCTTTGAACGTCAAGTCTTCGCTGACGATTGGGAAACCGGGTCATCTGTTGTTTCCCGAATCAGTTGTCCTCGCGTCGGTTTTTCATTGGACTTGGGCGTAAATGCCCTTTAATGCAAAACCGGCGCTGACGGTTTGAGATCAGCGCCTGCGATGCTTCCCGAAGCGACGTCCCACGCGTCAGCCTCCCATTGGGCTTTGACGGTCGTGCGGTCATTAAGGCCGGCGGTTTTAATTAATGAACCATTAATGACCATTATCAGGAGTTGCCTATAAATAGGACTCACCCCCTCTCTTTAACAGCGGCTGCTTAGACCGTGCTCTGTTTGAGAACGGGTACTCTGAGGGACTCTGCCTTCTCCCTTCAAGGACCCTATCAGGGGTTTGTCTCCATGGATGAAGGTGCCTCTGTGGATGAAGATGACCCAGAGCTTTCATGCTTCTGTTTGGTCTCTTCAATGGATTACCACTGTCAAGTGATTTCAATGGCAGGAAGCGTCTCTTTGAGCACTTTTTACGTCCGCGTCTCAACGCAGATAGTTCAACTCTTAACAGAGGCTTCTGCGGGTATGCCATGCCCACTTACCATGACATTTTAGATCCAACCAAGTTTGAATTTCAGTATACCCCTTAAAGAGATATCATCTGCACCTTCTTGTGAAGTCGTGGTTGGTGCATTCCTTTTGGAATTTGCGCCGCCGACTTAAACTTCGTTGGACGCGAGTACAGAAGTCTTTGGTACTTGGCCGCGGCTTTATTCATGAAGCTCGCGTTTTAAGGTCACTGACTTGGATGAATTCCAACTCGGGTTGAAGGCTTCAGACCTGAATCTTGCAACTCCTGTTCCTCCAACAGAGAGATGGCAGTTTTCGGCGTCTGATTCTCTGCGCACCTTGTATCTTAGACGCGGATGTGGAGTTAAGTCGCGTTTGCATTCTGTGTGTATCACAGTCTCGCTCGCGTCTGTTTTTATTGTCGCAGGACTCTGGCTCGCTGCGCGGATCATTCCCGCGTCTGCGGCCTTTAAAAATAGCCGCGTCTGTGACTTAGTTTTCTTCTGTTGAAGTGTACTAAGCTCTGAATTGTCTGATTCTCTGTTTGCTTTTTTGCAGGTAGGCTTGGTCATTCTTCTTCATGTTCGCTAAGTCCGTGGGAGAATATATCGGACGGCGAACTTGTTCGATGTTCGTCCACAAG
The DNA here is from genome assembly GCA_038442645.1 of Agave tequilana. NCBI lineage: Eukaryota > Viridiplantae > Streptophyta > Magnoliopsida > Asparagales > Asparagaceae > Agave > Agave tequilana. The sequence continues at coordinate 348,836 of JAVJIF010002098.1, read as the reverse complement.
GGAATATATTATGGTCCTCGTCGTCCACAAGGGAATATATTATGTCCCTGACGAGGAATCGACTCTCGCCAAGGTCTCTTCAGATCCACTGCACCAATCATGCCTGCTGGCAAGAGATGGTCAGGGTAAGTATGGCGGCGAGGAGGTTACGGTGGACACGGTGGCAGATAGGATCCTCTTCCTCTCCCATTCCAGAAGTGACATCGAGGACTCTCCATGTCTGCTGGATGGCCTGCTGGAGAAAGGGATGCTCATGAACGAAGGGTTGCCGGACTTTCTGCTTCCACCGGACCTCAAGAACACCATTGCTCTTAGCTTAGTCAGTTAGGGCTCTTTCGATGTTTACATCATGCACCATCCTGTACTTGGAATCAGATGCGGCTTCAAAGAGTGAGTGCAACCTCTGAGAGAGAGAGGGACTTCTTTGTACTCCTTAATTGTAACACTCCATCTTATTGTAAGAGAGCGTTTTGACTGTAACACTCAATCTTATTGTATAAGAGAGCGTTTTGACTGTAACACTCAATCTTATTGTATAAGAGAGCGTTTTTGTATCACTTTCATATACCTAAAAATAAATAAAAGTGACACTTCTCTTTTTGCCTCTTTCATTGTCTTGAACTTTTTGTCTTCAGTTAGACGCATAGAAGCAAAGAGTCTTTGACTTTATCAAAATCATGATGGTAATTTTAATAAGTCAAACTTTGTGGAGAAAGATCCTATTTCAGGAACTCTCACGATACTGTCAGAGGTGTAATATTAACTTGACAGAGATGAAATTTTTGATGGACCTGTCACTTTATAAGAGAAAGTGACAAGTAGAATTGGTACTCCCAGGGAGGGTGAACTTTTATCAAGTGTTTGGGATTAACTTGATCGAGCTCAACTGGGGATTTGATGGAAACACTGTTGATGGTGTAGTATTAACCTAACAATATTTTTAGGTAGACTTGTTATTCTGTTGAAGAGAATAATAAGTGGGACTAGACTCGTAGGGAATCTAGGAAAGTTTGTTACCATCAGAGGTGTGATATTAACTTAACGGGTTGGAAGTGGTCTTGTCAGAAGTGTAATGTTAACTTGACAAGGATGTGAGTCAGAGGTGTGATATTAACTTAACTCAGAAGTGTCACTGTCATAGGTGTAATGTTTAACTTGACAGTGAGGGTAATGCTAGAGGTGTAATGTTGAACTTAGCATTGGTCATCTCGGTTTGCATAAGGAAGTCCGAGGGAAAGTCATGGCCATAGGTGTATTGTTGAACTTAGCAATGACTTGATGCTAGAGGTGTGGTGTTAACTTAGCATCATCCATTTCAGCTTCGGTGTGAAAGTCTGAAGAAAAGTGACTGTCAGAGGTGTAATATTAAACCTGGCAGAAACTTGATTACTGTTTAGAGGTGTGGTGTTAAACTTTAACAGTAATTTGTCAGAGGTGTGATATTAACTTGACAAAGATTGACTCATGATAAGAGTAATTTGAGGACCTGTCATTCTATTGGTGAGAATTGACAAGTGAAAATTTTGAAGTGCCAGAGGTGTAGTGTTAACTTGGCAAATTTGAAAGTTTGATACTCCGTGTAGAGTTGACAAGAAAAATTTGTACTCGACAAGGAATATTGAAAAGTTTCCATTACCAGAGGTATAGTGTTAACTTAGTAATGGTTGTATTTTGTAGACCTACCATTCTGTGGATGAGAATTGGTAAGGGATTTTGGAGGAAGGAATGGAGCCAAGTCCACTTAGGATTTTAGCAAACCCTCAGCTGTCAACGGATTTGAGGTGCCTTTACCAACTACCGTTTGAGTTGGGCTAGCCATGCTATTCCCCTCAGCATGATGAGTTGTCGAAGACTTATGTTGGACTTAAAAGCCAACATTTTCCTCTATCCTTAGCCGTCGGAGGCGTCGGATCAAATGGGAACGTGTCCCTTAGAATTTTTAGCAAATCCTCAGCTGTCAACGGGTTTGAGGTGCCTTTACCAACTACCGTTTGAGTTGGGCTAGCCATGCTATTCCCCTCAGCATGATGAGTTGTCGAAGACTTATGTTGGACTTAGAAGCCAACATTTTCTTCTATCCTTAGCCGTCGGGGGCGTCGGATATTAATGAAGAAGCTCTTCTTGTTTTGATCAGAGGTGTATTTTTAACTTGATCAGCGGAAGCATACCATCTAAGGATAGTATTTCTTCAGGAATCTGCCATTGATCGGCATCATGAGTGTATCGCCATTCGAGGTTATGAGGCGATATGACCCATTTGAGTAGACTGACTCTACTACAAATGGTCCTTCCTATTTGGGTTGGAATTTTCCTTTTGTCTTGTGCGTCATTACCATGGGTCTTCTGATGGCTAAGACAAGATCGCCTTTCTTGAAAGTTCGCACTTTAACTTTCTTATTGAAGGCTTTGGTAATTCGAGCTTGGTAGAGCTCGATTTGCTGTTGGGCCTGCAGACGCTTATCATCTAAGGCCTCCAGTTCTTGGAGTCGCTGTCGATGCTTCTCCTCGGTTGTCATCTCCGCTGTCAAGGCGACGCGTAGAGATGAAATTTGGATCTCTAGTGGGAGCACGGCTTCGCACCCATAGACCAAAGAAAATGGTGTAGCTTTAGTTGGGGTTCGCACAGTTGTGCGGTAAACCCATAAGCATTCACCCAACTTGTCGTCCCAGTCTCGTTGACTTTTCGAGACGAACTTCTTGAGAAGCTTGCCAATAGTCTTGTTGAAAGCTTCTGCGAGGCCATTAGCGGCAGGATAGTATGCCGTTGAGGACACACTCTGGATTCTGAACTTAGCGCAGAATCTCTGGAAAGCCTGGCTGATGAACTGAGGCCCATTGTCATGGACAATTCGCCGAGGTACACCGAAACGGTAAATAACGTGATGTTTCACGAACTTGATCACGTTCGATGATTTGACCTCCTTCAAAGGGATGGCTTCGGCCCATTTGGAGAAATAATCAGTTATTGCCAAAATAAACCGATGTCCTTTTGATGATGGTGGGCTGATAGGACCAACTACATCCATCCCCCACATTTCAAATGGCCAAGTAGAGGTCGTAGAGTGGAGGTACCCTGGTGCTTGATGGATGAAATCGCCGTGCACTTGGCAGGCGTGACATCTCTTGGCATAAGTGACGGCATCGGCAATCATCTTGGGCCAGTAGTAACCCAATCTTTGAAGTCGATGTGCCAGTTTTGGGCCAGTTTGATGGGCTCCACACATACCGTCGTGGGCTTCTCTCAATACCTCTTGGGCTTCTTTTGGTGAGAGGCACCGGAGCAAGATCCCGTCATGCGATCGACGATACAATGTTCGCGTAATCGCATTATAATAGAATTTGGGGGCTTTCCTTCGAATGGCAGCCGCCTCTTTGGTGTCTTCAGGCAGGATGTCGTATAAGACGTAGTCGATATAGGGGAATCGCCAGTCTTTAAGCTCTGGACCGGTTGATGCTTCAAGTGCTTCTTCGCGATGACGACCTCCCGTTGACTCCTGATAGTCCTCGAGAGCATTTCTCGGGCAATACAGGTCGTGGCTGTAGACAATATCTTCTCCATTGCTCCAGCTGGAAGAGCTAAGGAGGCAGCCAGGGATACGAGTGCATCTGCGTGCGCATTTTGCCTGCGCGGTACATGGTCGATGTAGAAGCTTGTGAACCCCTCGGCCATGCGGATAGTCGCGTTGTAATAGGGTACTACGTCTTCATGTCTGACTTCGTACTCCCCGCGAACTTGGCTGACGATGAGCTTGGAGTCGCCATATGCCTCGAGATTTTTAACGCCAATCTCGTCGGCGAATTGCATCCCAATCAAAAGAGCGTTGTACTCCGCCACATTATTGGAACAAGGCTCAGTTAATGAGACAGCTCGGGGAATCACATAATTTTGTGGGGATACGAGTACTACTCCTATCCCTGCTATTACGTGTCCCTTCGGGCTTGTTCTTGATGCACCGTCGAAGAAAAGTTGTCATACTTGACTTTCGAACGATGTCTGAGTCAGGCAGACTTCAGCAACTTCATCTGGGAGATCCTCGTAGACTTTGGCTGCCCTCGGATCTGGGTGCTCAGCTAGGAAATCTGCGACTGCTTGTCCCTTAATGGCCTTTTGTGGTAAAAAGCGCATCTCATATTGGGAGAGCAATATGGCCCATTTTGCCAGTCGGCCATTTAGCGATGAAGGTTTAGTCATAAAGGGGGTTGACTTTTGATATGACGTTTATAGTTTGGCCTACCAGATAGTGTCGCATTTTCTGGATAGCGAACATCAGTGCCAAACATTCCTTCTCGATTGGGTTATACCGATGTTCGGCTCCGATCATTGTTCTACTCAGATAGTAGATTGCTTGCTCACGTCCTTGATCGTCATTCTGAGCTAGTAGCGCTCCCAAAGAATGATCCATTGCTCGGACGTATACCAGGAAAGGCTTTCCGGATACGGAGCTGTAAGGACTGGTGGTTGGGTGAGGTATTGTTTAATTTCCTCGAACGCTTGTTGGCAAGCGTTGTCCCAAATGAACGAGACACCCTTCTTCATTAGCTTAGTGAAGGGTTGGCATCTTCCGGAGAGGTTTGAGATAAACCTACGGATGTACGCCAATCGTCCTTGCAATCCCCTGAGTTCCTTGAGATTTCTCGGAGGTTGCATCTCCTGGATAGCGCGAACCTTTTCTGGGTCCAAGTGAATTCCGGTGGATGTTACAACAAATCCTAAGAATTTACCACTGGCCACCCCCAGGAAGGACTTTGTGGGATTCATCTTCAATTGATGAGCCCGCATGATGTCGAAGACCACCTTCAGGTCTGCTATGTGATCACCTTTAGTGCGGCTTTTTACCGCGATGTCATCAACATAACATTCTATCGTTTTGCGTATTTGCTGATGGAAAATGGCGTTCATGGCCCTTTGGTATATTGCCCCTGCATTTTTCAGTCCGAAGGGCATGACGGTGTAGCAATAAACCCCCAATGGTGTTCTGAAGGAGGTGTGCTTTTCATCGTCAGGATACATTTTGATTTGATTGTATCCTGAGAATCCATCCATGAAGGACATTCGTTCGAATCCACAAGTATTGTCAATCATGACATCTGTGATTGGCAATGGGAATTCATCTTTGGGACAAGCCTCGTTTAGATCACGGAAGTTGATGCAGATCTGGATCTTTCCGTTCTTCTTGGCAACTGGGACAATGTTGGCTACCCAGTCGGGATGTTGTTCTTCCCTGATGAAGCCAGAATCAATAAGTTTTCTGACTTCTGATTGAATTGCCTCCATTATTTCTGGACGGAACCGACGCTGCTGCTGTTTGACAGGCTTTACGTCCGGATTGATGTTGAGGCGGTGCATGGCCACTTAAGGATCAAGTCCTGGCATGTCCTCGTAATTCCAGGCGAAGACGTCTATATACTCTTGTACAAGAGATATTAGATCTTTCTTCTCCGAAGGTGACAGGCCGTCACTTATGAAGATGGGCTTAGGGTTAGCCTCATCTCCTAGGTTGATCTGAACAACCTTGTCTTCTGTGGGTGGCTCGCGCTGTTCAAAGCGGGTATCCCAAAGAGCATTTAAATGTTTGATCCAAGGATCTGTATCACATTGGATCATTTCTTCATTTCCATCTTCCAGGTGGCTTGTCGAAACCATGTTCACTGAAAGTTCCTTGAAGATGTTGCCGACACTGACATCTGACTCCCAAGATGATGTGTCTGAAGAGTAATCGTTGCTCGACGATTCTTGAGGAATCGGAGGCTGATAGGACCGGAGTTGATACATAGCCCAACCCCCGGCGTGTCCGATGATAATAATCGGGGCCTTCCCTTTCGGCACAAAGGATTGAAGCAACGTCCTCCTTCCTTTGCCGAAGTTCAACCCGGGTTTGTTGGTCAGGTCGTACCCCATGCATCTCATTATTTTGAGCGCTTTTGGTTCATAATGATCGAACTGAGGGGATTCTTCCTCGCCTTCCGATTCATCGCGGGGCGTTGGTTCAGACGAGATTCGCCCAAAAAGAATTGGTTTTTGGCCTTTCCGTCTTGCTGGAACCATAAATATAGATTCTTGCGCATTACCATTGTCTTGGTATGTCTCGAAGGACGATTTCACTGGTACATGCAATGATGTTAAGGCACCCATTGCCGACCAGAGATCGTCATCTATATCAGTGCTAGTATCTGACGGTATTGAATCAGAAGCACACGCAGAAAAATACGCAAAATCTAAATCTTCATTAATATACCAACCGCCTACATCATCGGTGGTATTATCGACATCGGGTTATTAGTGCCCGTTACAAGTGGTTCTAACTCCCACATGCACTCTTCTTTCTCAGGCTCAGTGTCAGCCTCATTACCAGAGTCTGGCTCCTCTGGTTGTGGGGCTTCATCCGTCTCCACCGGATCTTGGTACAACAAAGAGTCGGTGAAATAATTCTCGACCCCTTTGAACGGATGCCTTTCGGCGATCAACGTCTGCACATTTTCACTCCCGTCAATGTACTTCATGACTTGGTGGAGAGTGGAGGGAACGATGGAGTTGCGGTGAATCCACGGTCGTCCCAGCAATAGATTGTAGGAAGTGTCGGCGTCGATGATGTAGCATGTCACTTCCGACTTGAGACTTCCAATCTGATACCTGAGCTTGATCTTCCCCATCAGACGGGTCTGGTTGGCATTGAACCCATAGATAGTTGTCTGGGTGGGGCTCAAACGATGGGTAGGAATGCCGAGATGTTGCATGACCCGGCGAGGCATGATGCTCAACGCGGACCCTGGGTCTACCTGGATGCGGTTCACCTCGGACGATCCAATATACCCTGTGAAGTACAAGGGTCGATCATGCTTCCCTTTCACCTGCATATCATCTGCCGTGAAGGTGATGCAGGGGGCATTCTGGGAGGTGTGGAGGCAATCCTCTACATCTTCCTCCTTCGGCACCTGAGTCATGAAGACCTCAGCATTTGCCAGAGCTTCTTGCAGAGCTTCCCTGGTCGACTTTGATAGTATAAGAAGTTCATACAAGGTAATGCGTGCCGGAATGTTGGCCAACTGAGCCAGGACATCAAAGCGGTAAGGTGCTGTAGATCCTTCCGCGATGCCCTTTTGAAGGGCTCGAGAAAATCGAGTCCCTTCTGCTTCTCCACAGGTGGCTTTGTGGAGGGCCTGACTGGCTCCGCAGTTGGTTGTGGAGGGGCTACCGCCGTCTCGTCGTACTGTTTCAAGTACGCCTGTCCTGAACGGGTTCCCGCCATCGGTTGGTTGGGCTCTGCGGCCAAGACTATCGTTTCCTCCTCTGAGTCGGTCAGTGAAGGGATATCAGTCTCCGCTTCTCGAGAGGAGGCACCCACCACATTGTTGGATGAGGCTTTTGCCTAGCCTTTGGATTTCCTGTTGGTCACAGTAGTCCATTGCTGTTCATTGACAAGGTCAGGGTGGACCCACATAATTTCCCCTTGAGGTGTAGGGACGGGCACCAAGCCTTTCTCTTGCTGCTGGTGAGGGTCTGTGTTGACCACTCTCAGCTCTCCTTTTGGAATAGGAGTTACCCCCGCAGGCGTTGGAGGTTGTCTCCCGAACTGGAGGACTGACGTCATATTAGCCGTCACTTTCTTCTGCTCTGGTCGGAGCTTTAACACCTCCGCGTCAATCAGAGCCTGAAGGATGTCCTTGAAGACGTAACAGCTTTTGGTGGGGTGTCCCAACATCCTGTGATACATGCAGTAGTTGGGATTGTCGGTCTTGCCGACTTCCTCTGGGCGTCGAGCTTCAGGGAGCTTCAGTCGGTTGCTCTTGTTGAGTAGTTTAAAGAACGAATCGACATGTTCCTCCTTGAAGGAATATTGCTTGTTGGCGCGTGGCTGGCTTGAAGAGCCACTCGCCTTGCCTGATTGAGGTTTGGCGGGAGATTTGGTCTCCGTTGCCAAATTATCCTTCCGCTTTGTTTGGAGGGATGTGTCGGCGCACGCCTTGTCGACCTTTCCGGCCTAGGCTTACCTTCCTCCGCTCGGACGCGGGCGACAATCTCCTCAGCCTGTTCACCTTGTTGGACTAATTGCTTCCAGGTGCGGCTTTCAGCAACTCCTATTTGAGTAAGGAGTGAGGTTTGGAGATTGTGGCGGCATGTTTCCACCAGGGTGGCCTGGGTCATACCGCTTGGACACCGGAGTGCCATGTTCCGAAATCTTTCCACGAAAGATTTGACGGACTCCCCTTTTCGCTGTTTAGTAGCCAAAAGGGTTGGCATTGTGACTTCGGAGTCGTCCTCGAAGAAGCGTGTTAAAAAGAGCTTCTCCAAATCGCCCCAGTTCTTGATAGAACCTTCTGGGAGCTTCATAAACCATTCAAAGGCCAACCCTTTCAGGGTGCCGATGAACAGGCGTGCCAGGATGGCGTCATTATCTACTACATTCTCGGTTTGGGATTTGAAGTAGTAGATGTGCTGGTTGGGTGACCCCTTCCCATCAAAGGCTTGAAGAGTTAGAGCTTTGAACTTGGGCGGGTACGGAACCAAGTCCCATTCAGCCGGGTAGGGCCGGACCACTCCTACTTCTTGGAGGTCTTTGCGATTGGCAAGGGCCTCGAGGCGTCGCTCCAGTTGACTCATTCTTTTAACATGAGCCTTTCCCTGGTCTTGGTCGCCTTTTACTTGCGACGAGGACTTGGACGAGCCGGAAGTAGATCGCCGCGTCTCCCCAGAAGATTCGGAAGATGAGCTTTCTCCCTTTTTCCCTTTGCCCTTTGACTTTTTAGGAGGGGACCTCCTCCTGTCTTCGAGCAGCTGTGCAATCGCCTGCTTGAGGGAATTGATAGATTCCTGCTGAGAAAGAATCATATCCATTTGTGCCTTCTGGATCTGCTCCAAACGTTTAGTCGTCTCCTCAGGAGTGCCTGTCATGTAGGCGGAGGTCTCCTTCTCGACGGAAGAGTTTGAAGCCCTTGATTCCGCTACGGCGGAGTGAGAATCATTAATGCCATGGACTAAGGCATTATAGTCAATTGGGGGAATGGCCCCCGTCGGGGGCGAGTGTGTCGATATACCCTTCCGGTTCAGAGTCAGACTCGGACTCGTCTGAGCTGACCGCAAGTTGTTTTCCCTTGCTCCTTCTTGTCATATTCGCAGTGAGCTCCGGGTACTCAACGTCAGAGAAGGTTCTCCTTCTGTAGGAGCGTCTTCTTTTAGCTGACGGAGGAATCAGGGTCAGCTGTCTGATTAAAGACTGCTGGTGTATGCCTGATCCGCAACGGCACTCAGAGAGCATATGGATGAGCCGTTGGCAGCAACACGACGAAGTGGCCTGATTGGCACTTCTTTTCTTCGTCAGATAATCCCTCAAATCCATAGGAGGGGGATTGAAAAGATTAGCCTCGCAACGTCGAAGACGGGAGGCATCCATGTGCTGCACAGCCTGGACGCAAGCATCAGAGACGCGGTTCTTGCGCCGCAGCTGTTCAGCGCGCGTCTGGCGTCTCTGTTGAGACAAAACGCGCCTGTCGCGTTGCTGTTTGGTGCGTCGGGGCAAAGACACTTGAGAGAGGATGGGCTGTTGAGCCCCACGCCTATGAGCTCGTGCCTCTTGCGCTTGACGAGGCGCAGAGGTCTCATCTTGGCGTTTGGTGAGTTGGTCCTCAGAGGACCTAACTGAAGGAATCTCGCGTTTGGGGCGCCAAACACGGACTTCACGTACTGGACGTGGCGCGGGCAAGGCGCGAGATTGTACGTCGCGTCCAGCCTCAGTTGGACAACCAACGGTTCCAACTTGCAGCTGACGCGCACGTCTCCTCTGTCGACGCTCAGCGTTTCGATTGCGTCGAGAAGGTGGAGAGAGACCAACGACATCCTGATGCTGGACACCAGGGACTTTGACCACGCGGGTCTCCTGAGAGACGCTGACGCGGGTGTTCTGTGCGACGCGGTTGGTCGCAAAGGCAGATGTGCCTGGGACCACGCGGGCCTTCTGAGAGGCGTTGGCGCGTGTACCTTGCTTGGCACAGTCGGCAGCAGGGGAGCTCGAGAAAGCCACAGATCGGGCCTCGAGGCCATTCCCCGTCGAGACCCGGCGGCAGACGCGGGTCTTTAGGCTCTTGGAGCCGGAAGAGAGAAACTCTTCGTATTTCGCCTGGTCTAACTCGACAACGAGCGATTCGACCATCTTCCCCTTATAGTGGACGTCATCTTGCGCCACTATTTGCTCCTCAGTGACAAACGTTGTCCCCAGCAGAGTCGCCATCTCTTGTATGACCCGGAAAAGGAGAAGACAGGAATTGCAGTAAAAGTTTTCCTTGAATCAAATGAAAAGGATTACAACAAAAACTGTTCCTTCCGGTTACAAGGGAGGGAGAATATTGAATCTTGAATTCCCCCTTTGTTTAAGGCTGGGTTCTTCGTGTGGCGGTGGAGAGTGAATCTTGTTCTCCGTTGACCAGATGACCGTCCTTCAGGGATCTCCTCTTCGGCTGGTAGAAAGAGTGACACAGCCCTGTCTACCAAAACTCTAAAAGAGAAGGTAGGCGAAAGCTAGCTCGTACGCAGCGAACTTGCTGAAGAGTTGATCTGCTTCTTCTCTCTCTGTGTCGCCCTCTGTCTCTCTTCGTCCGATTGATTCTCTCCTCTCCCTTGTTGATGCGAACAAGGCTATTTATAGAGGTCCCAGGGGTGAACGTGCCCCCCTACAAACGCTCCACAATGAGGGCCAACTTCCCGCTACATGGGCGGTAACTAACCCACGTGCCTGCTAAAGACACGCCACGATGGGGGCTGATTTCCTTACGTGTAGGCAGTGATTGGTCCCTTAACCAAGGCGGTTATAACTGAGACGCGGGTTTTAGACCTTTGCGTCTTGAGGCTGAGACGCGGGTGTCGAGTCAACGCGCCTTGATGCTGAGACGCGGGTGTCGAGCCAACGCGCCTTGATGCTGAGACGCGGGTGTCAGGCCGACGCGCCTTGATGCTGAGACGCGGGTGTCGAGCCAACGCGCCTTGATGCTGAGACGCGGGTGATAGTCCCTCGCGTCTAGAGCTTGAAACTTTGCTTTTCAATGGCTTGTCCTCCAGTAACTTTTGGACAGCCTACAGTGTACTCTCTCTCCCCCTAATAAGCTCCTCACTCCACCCATCCCTTCTTCAACAACTACAAAGTCCCCCTTGAGCCACCCTATCCTTAGTTGTACCCCCCTATGGCAGCCATCTCGTGCGCGCATCCAAACCCCACCACCTGCTGCTCACCCTCTCTCAGCACTTGCTGGAGACCGTCGATCATGCGCCTTCAACCCACCATGCTCCACCTCTTCCAGCAGATGTGCTTCGTCCCTCACTCTAGCAGCCGTGCTTCATCCCCATGGCCGAACACAACTGAGCTGTGTCCACCTCCTCCTTGTCGCGAGACCTCGTCGGAGCGTCGTGCACGCCAGGACCTGGAGCCTACGGCAGTGGCAGCCCTAACAACCAAGTCCTAAGCTCCTTCCCTCTCTGGTCGCAAGCCCCCATTCCCTCCGACAGAGCACCACCATAACTATTCCTTGGCAACTCCAAGATTCACCCAACCTCCTTGCCCACAGCCGGCTGCCTCCATTTCTCCCATTGGCCGTGCCTCCAAGCCATGCATAGCCCCTCCAACAGAGAACAACCAAGCACCCCTTGAGCATACCCTTGTGTGCATCCATGGTAATTGCCCTCTTCCCCCTTGCCATCGGACCCACCAGAGCCCATTTTTCTCCGTCGGCGAGTGCGAGTACACCCCATCCCTCTCCGGCAATCCATCGACATCCTCCGCTACCTCTGCCCCCTCTGCTGGAGCCTCCGTCGGCGCGCCATGAATCTTGTCGTTCTCTTTTGGTCGACTCTCATTGTGACTATGTTTTCTCGTATTTTGGGAAGCGGGGCGTGACATTCACCCACTTACAATTTGCTTTGTCTAGGCTCTTGCACAGACTATCGAGGATGGTGTGATTGCTGATCCTAGCATGATCGTTGCCTTATGGATGTAAGGCGTGGGGAATCGGTGGGTGATCTTATATTTGGCACAGAAGCTTACCACCTGTTTGCTGGTGAAGTTCGTTCCGTTGTCGGAGATGCTGGTATAAGGAAGCCCAAAGCGACATACGATGTTCTGCCAGAGGAATTTGACTATCTGTTGTCTCATAACATCAGAGAGTGGCATTACTTCCACCCACTTGGTGAAGTAGTCTGTGGCTACCAGTAAGAATCTGAATTAGGGTACCGCTTGGGGAAGAAGGCCCGCCATGTCTAGTCCCCACTCCATGAAGGGCCAGGGACTCTGCAGAGTGTGAAAGTCTGTGCTTGGTCTATTCGAAGAAGGAGTGAACTTCTGACATTACAGACACTTCTTTACATATTCCTTGACATTATCGAACATCTTGGGCCAATAGTCTTCTTGGTTGATGGCTTAGTGAGCGAGAGATCGGCCTTCTGCATGGTTTCCACAGTCACCATCATGGATCTCTCGCATTACCCTTCTAGTTTCCTCCGGACTTAGACATCTCAAGCATGAGTCAAAGTACAGTTTGGAATAAGACTTCTTGTACAGAAAGTCCCACAGGAATACGTACCTGATGGTGAGATGCTGCAACTTCTGAGCTTCATCCTTGTTGTTGGGGACTATCCCCTTTTTGATATAGGATATGATGGGATTTCTCTACCCCAGAGAAGCATCTAGATGCAATACTTCCTCATTAGATTTGTGGATGCTTGGTTTCTGGATGTACTCGACGGAGATCTCGCATCTAAATTGAAAGTCAACAGCTGATGCTAGCGTTGCTAGGGAGTCGGCGTGGCTATACTCGAATCTTGAGACTTGTATGGATTTACAAAAGGAGGATTTGGATTTCCAAGCAGTAACAATCTTCAGGTGCGTGGCCATCCTATCGTCTTTGGCTATGTATTCTTCGTTGACTTGACTCACTATGAGTAGTGAGTCGCAATGAACCTTAAGCTCCGTGATCCAATGGTAGTCATTGACTTGACTCACTATAAGTAATGATCTTCAGGTACGGCGCCATCCGATCGTCTTTGGCTGTGTATTCTCTGTTGACTTGACTTACTATGAGTAGTAAATCGCAACAAACCTCAAGCTCCGCGATCCTGATGGTAGCTGCCATCTTGAGACTCCCTATGACAGCTTCGTACTCGGCCTCATTATAGTGGCGCGAAATCTGAGAGTATAGGATTGCTCGATTATGGATCCCTCTGGGGTAGTGAAGACTACCCCAAATTCTAGCGCCTCTGCCATTTGATGCGTTATCCACGTTCAGGATTCACCCTTTCAAGAGGTTGCTTTGCAGTCAAGGTCCTGATGTGAATTCGACAATGAAGTCCACTAAGACATATCCTTTGATTGTGGTCGACCTCGGCTCGAATGTGAATCCGAGGGGTCTGATCTCTGTGACCCACTTCACTATTCTTCCGGTGGCCTTTGAATTCTCTACTATGGTTCTCAAAGGGTATTCTCATTTGGGCGTTGATCAAGGATTTATTGATATAATAGAATGGCTTTTGAACGCCTTCATCCTCCTGAACCAAAACTGTGCTCACAGCAGTATCGAAAATTGTGAGATAGAGGAAAAACATTTCATTGGGAAGAGGTTTGGATAAGAATGGAGAAGATACCAAATATGCCTTCAGACTCTGGCATGCTGCTTCATACTGTTCGTCCCAACAGAAGTCATTTTTATTCTTCTTTATGGCATGGAAGAAGGTCTTGCATTTATGGGTTGATCTACTAAGGAATCAGTTGAGGGCAGTGAGGAGTACATTGAGGATTTAGACTTCCTTGGCACAAGTAGTCCACGTAAAATTTGAACAGGGTGAAGTCGGCTTCCTCTCCATAGAACTTGGTAGGGTTCCGTGAGGGTTGTTTGTTGATTACACCGAAAGCTCGATTTTGATTCTTCTTTGAGAAGGCAAATTGTGGCTTTGGTTTCTCCCATTATCATTCCCTTTGAAAGAGCGATCAACTATGTTTCCGGTCGCATCCTCGATCTGGATACACTTCTGAGCTCGAGAGAGAATGTCCCCTATATTGGTGACTTCATGCTTTACTAAGTATTTATAAAAGGAGCGAGAGACTTGCAACCCACTGACAAATGCAGTGGTAGCCACATCGTCGTTGTAGTTATAAACCAATGCCATTTGGCTTTGAAAATAACTGATGTAATATTTGAGGTTCTCTCCGCGCTTCATCTTGATGATGAGGAGGTGATTACTGTTCTTAAGCTCCCATGGGCAAGCGTATTGGTTATAGAAGGCCTACTTCAACCTCTTCAAAACTCCAGAGTGAGTGCTTCGGGAGAAAGTAAAACCAGTTATAGGCGGCGTCTTTGAGACTGGATGGGAACACATGACTCAAGAGAAGGTTATCGTGAGAGTAGACTGCTATCTTATCTTGGTATTGGAGGTGCTGAATGGGATAGGTCGCCCCAGAGTAGCATTCGAAGCTCAGCATTATGAACTTTTTGGGGAAGCGGTGAGAGGTGATTTCCTCTGAGAATGGTGAGTTAAGTGTTCTCAAGCCGCAAGGCTCCACCTCCTTTCAGAGTTGTTGACTTGCTTTCTCGATCCGCTTTTAAACAATCTCCTCGATGCGAAGGACTTTTGGAGCCTTGTGGGGAACAGAATTATCAGAGTTTTCCTCATCACTCAGGAGGTCAGATCTGGCGTACCTCTGATTGCTCTCGGTGTGGGTAGTTCCTGCGGTAAGAGGTGGTGATGGGGAGCCCGAGATCCCTCAACCCCTGATTCCTAGTTGACTGCGACTTTTGAAGGATCTCGATCTGAGTAGCAAGTTGATTCTGAATGCGGGCCATCGTGTCTCTCTCTAGAGCAACCTTCTCAAATTCACGAGCCACCTCCGCCTATTGCTCGTCCAATTGTCTTTAGAGGCTGGCGAGTATTTGAAGGAGCAGACCTTCGGCGAGGAACCGGATTTCATGTTCGTTGGTCCTTGCCTCCAGCGCAGTAGCTGGGGAAGAGTGCTCTTCTCCGATGTCTTTGATATGAATATCGAGATGTGACAGATGAGCGTCGATAGGCCCCGTGCCCCCAGCAGTTATCGACTTGCCTTTTGAAGTGGCGAGGTTTGCAGCCTAGAATGCGCTCTTTCTTGGTGGGGCCATTTTCGTTTGGCGAGGCTTTTTGAGGAAGGGTTTTGAGAAAGTAAGGAGATCTTGAGTGTGGATTCAAGAGAACTCAATGAAAGTACCAAAATGAATTCTTAGAGAATTTCTCCACATCACAAATTGTAAAGGATCAGACAAGTGAAAACAATCGCAAATAACAAGCACTTTACGTGAAAAACCCGAAAGAAAAAAATCACGGAAGAGGGAGTGAATTCACAATAATATCGAAGGGTTATATGAATTCTGCAGAGTGATGTTACAATTACAATCTCTAGGTTTTGATGTAGTAATCAGAAGCCAAAACTCCTTTTGATGAAGATGGAGGTGTGTTTACACACGCCTGGGTTGTCATTGTGGGTGCATATATTTTGAATTTACATAACTGCATGATTTGCACATTATGATTTTCTTATAACCACTTAGATTGCACCGCTTGATTGTTGGAACCACCTTGCAGAGATATCTACCACTATCTATTGTTAGTTCTAGGAATCAATCTGATAACTAATCAATGTCACCAATCTAATTGGCTAGGTCGGTATATGTCAGGTGGGAGGTTTTCCATTCAATAGAATGTTCCTTAATTACAGAACCACCTTTCAATTACCTTCCTTGGTTAAACACCAATTAGACTGGTATAAGTCAGTCTTAATATATTGTATATCAGTATAACCCCTGTACAAAGGGAATTAATTCACTTATACAATACTTGGAGTGACGTACCCTTATAGCGAATCTCCTTAAGACAATTACATCCCCCGCTACGATGCTAACGGGTTACTGGACGCAGATCTCCCAAGATACAACACTCCTTCACGGTATTTTGACAAATCACCGAATGGTCAAAGCGTAGTTAACCAGTACCTTCACAGGATTATCAAAGCAGCAGGACCAAGACAAATCTCAGGAGAATATTTGTCTTTATACTTTGGAGGAACACCCACTATAGAGAAAAGAGGGAGATAGAAGAATATTCTTCTTTGGAAGTCACAGATTCAGACAACAATTCTATTAAAGAATTTGTTGAATTTTCTGAGCCTTTTTTCAGAACGAAGCTTGCTACAGAATTTGAGTTGCACTTCAGAATCTGCTAAACCTACTTCTTCACTTCAGAATTCGAGTTGCAGAAGAAGGGATTTGTTTTTGTCTGTGTTGCAGTGTGTTTCAAATGGAAGAAAGGAGCGCTATTTATAGCGCTATGATAAGGGCAAATTCGTCCGAGCGGTTGCAATGGTTCGGTTTGAACCGTTGCAATTCCAGATAGAGACCGCATAAATCATTATAACGGTTCGCGGCGGTTTCCTGTCACCCGTTGTGTGGGTCCGGATAGCGGAGCGGGCGCGATCCGCTGTAACCTATACTCGTAAGACCTGGTTCAAAAAGAACCAGACAGGGTAGGGAACCCGAACCTGAACCCGAACCCGAGCCCCGGGCTCAGGGTTCCGGGATCTGGGCACCGGCTCCGGCGCTGGCGCCAGCTGGCCGCCTCCGCCGGCGGCAGTGCGCGCGCGGGCATGGTTTCGCCCTAATCGCGCGCGAAAACTCCAAATACCTAAAGGGTACACCCTTTATTCCCATTTTTTCTGTTTAAACACTTTAAACTTTCATCCCATGTCCAATGTGAGACTAAATGTTTTTAGCTACTTTTAATCCTCTTTTGGCTTTTGAATTAGGCAAACTTTAGACTTGAATATCTCATTCATTCAAAGTTAGAATTGAACATGTGAATATATCACATTCATCTCCAATGGAAGGAGAACACACTCCAACTATTATCCAATTGATTCTATCAATAAATCTCGCCGTAATTCAACTCAAAGATTCACATATAATTCTTTATATTTCCCAACAATCCCCAACAATGAATAGAGATTCAAGAAATTGATACACAAAGAGACTGACTCTATAATGAAAGGTACTTTAGAAAAGAAACTGCATCAGGATAGGTGAACTAGGTCTTGAACCTTCCATAGAGAAAGTTTTATCGGACTTACTGGCTAATCAGTGAACTAAGTATTGAACTGTTAGCCGTTAGTGTAAGTCAAGTCAACAAGCTTCACAAGTAACTTTTCAAATCAACTTTGGTTTCGGTTGTGTCCATTTTGGCCCTGGACATTGTTAGTTTCAGAGAGTATCTTTAGGGAATAACAACCTTCATAGAAATTCCCAAAGAGCCGACCCAGCTCTATATTCACATAGGTGATCGTCCTATTAAGAGTAGTCAACTCTACTATACTTATTTTAATAACAAGATATAGGCATCATTAAAAGCGTTAAGCTTATCCTTAATCCACTTGTAGAAAGCACTTGTGTGCACCTTAGGAATGGATTGGAGTCAAGCTCCTAAGTGCTTACTTGCTGAGTCAATCATAACTAGTTTTTCCTCTTGAACTTAGTCCGTGGGATCTCCAGTCGCTAGGTGAGATTTCTATTAAGCTGACTTGGTAAAGTTAGGCTTTTAGACCCATTCCCCTCGATGCGCAGTTTATACGCTCTCCTCTTAAACCTTTGGTAAACAGATCCACTAAATTATCTTTTGACAAGACAAAGTCAATAGAGATAATTCCATATGAGAGCAACTGCTTAGGTATTATATCTACGATGAATATGTCTAGACTTACCGTTATATATAAAATTTGTGCCCTAGATATAGCTGCTTGATTATCGCAGTGAATGTATATAGCGGGCACTGGCTTTGTCCATAATAGTATATCTTTCAAAAATTGTCGAAGCTATTCTGCTTCTTCTCCGGCCTTATCTAAGGCTATGAATTCTGATTCCATAGTGGAACGGACAATACATATTTGTTTGAAAGATTTCCAAGATACCGCTGCTCCTCCTAGAGCAAATACGTATCCTCTAGTTGATTTGATTCCTCAGAATCTGCAATCCAATTAGCTTCATTGTATCCTTCAAGTGCATGTGGATACTTTTCATATCTCAAGGCATACTCCTTGGTATGTGAAACGTAACCTAATACTCGTAGTAGAGCAGTGCAATGATCATCACTAGGGTTACTAGTGTATCTGCTTAACTTGCTTATAGCGTAAGTAATATCGGGTCTAGCGCAATTCATTAAATACATTAAACTTCTGATAATCTGAGAATACTCCAACTGACGTACTCCAGTTCCTGTGTTCTTACGAATGTGGATGTGTGGGAGAAAAGGATTTGAATTCTCCTTTATCCCATGATTCTTGAATCTTTCTATCATCTTATCCACGTAGTGAAATTGAGATAAACTGATTCCATTTGGTGTTCTTATGATTTTAATTCCTAAAATTACATCAGCAACCCTCAGATCCTTCATGTCAAAATTGTTGGATAATATTCTTTTAGTGGACTTAATAATTTCAATATTAGTCCCAAGTATCAACATGTCGTCTACATAAAGACAAACAATAATACATGCATTTCTAACTGTTTTAGTGTAAACATACTTATCGCATTCATTGATAGTGAATCCATCTTTGATCATGACACTATCGAATTTCTCATGCCATTATTTTAGAGCCTGCTTTAGACCATATAAGGATTTTACCAATTTACACACTTGTGTTCTTGGCCCTTGACTATAAATCCTTCAGGTTGATCCATATATATTTCTTCAATTAATTCATTTTTTAAGAATGTAGTCTTGACATCCATTTGATGGATATCTAAGTTATGCAATACTGCAATTGTAATTAACATCCGAATGGAGGTTATTCTTGTTACTGGTGAAAAGTATCAAAGTAGTCAAGTCCTTCCTTTTGTCGATAGCCCCTGGCTACTAATCCAGCCTTGTACTTATCGATAGATCTATTGGGTTTTAATTTTTTTTAAAAATTCACTTACACCCAATTGATTTACTGTCAGGAGACAAGTTTGCTAATTTCCAAGTATGATTACTTAGTATGGATTCTATTTCGCTATTTATAGCTTCTTTCCATATTTGTGCTTTTGGGGGTAGATATAGCCTCTTTAAATATTTGAAGCTCACTTTCAATAGCATATTCTATGAAATCTGAGCCAAAAGATTTTGAGATTCTTGATCTCTGACTTCTTCTTGGTTCAATTTTCGTATTAACAATCGGTTCCTCAGGGCTTTGTTACTGAACGCCATCTCTTGTGTTCTTTTCCCAGAAGTCTTATCTGTTTCCCGTTAGTATTGAAAGATGTCTTCAAAGAACATAGCATCTCTAGATTCGATAATCATGTTTATTGAATATCTGGTATTTCTGATTATGAACCGAAAATCTATAGGCACTACTATTCAAGGCATAGCCTATGAATATGCAGTCCATAGTTCTTGCTCCCAATTTAGTCTTTTTAGGCAATGGTGCTAGTATCTTTGCAAGGCACCCCACATTTTGAAGTAATGGTAGGAAGTGTTCTTCCATGTCATAACTCAAATGGTATAAGACCAAGTTTCTTGTGAGGTACTCTGTTAGAATATAATTTGCAATTAATAAAGCTCCCCCCCACAAGTTCTGCGGAGCTCCAGAACTTACGAGTATGAAATTGACCATCTCCTTCAAAGTTCTGTTCTTCCGTTTAGCAATACCATTTTGCTGAGGAGTATATGGTGTTGTAGTTTGATGGATTATACCAAATTTAGTACATAACTCACTAAAGTCATTTGATTCATATTCTCCGCCTCGACCGGATTTTAGAATCTTGATATTCTTGTTGAGTTGATTCTCAACTTCAGCTTTATATGTTATAAATATATTCATTGCCTCATCCTTACTGTTTAGAAGATACACATAACAGTATTTTGTACAGTAATTAATAAAAATAATAAAATACTTTTTCCTGCCTCTAGTTGGCGTAAACTTCAAGTCACACAAATCGCTATGAATTAACCCTAACGGTTCTATATTTCGATCAATTGAGTGAAATAAATTTTTCGCGAACTTGGCCTCAATACAAATCTCACACTTGCGAATTTCTTCTAAGTTGAGTTTAGAAATATATTCTACATTAGACAAGTTTTTTAAAGACTTGTAATTTTCATGTCATAATCTAGCATGTAATAAAATATGAGACTCAAGCAAATAAACAGAAGACTTTTCTTTATTTATAAGCATAGGGTATAAATACACGGAATTTTTTGTCCATAACTGTAACGTTGGCCTTAAAAAGGCTATCAACAAGATAATACATAACCACATACATCCCACCCTTAGTAAATACAAATTTATCTGATTCGAAAACCATTCTAAATCCTTTCTTACTAAGTATTGATCTAGAGATCAGATTCTTGCGGATATCTGGAATATGTAGCACATCGTTCAGAGTAAGCTCTTTCCCAGATGTCCACTTCAGGATGATCTTTCCTTTTCCCTCAACTTTGGAGACAGCTGAGTTTCCCATGAAGATTTGCTCATCTTGCTCTAGTTTTTGATGTTCAAAGAAGAATAATTTTTCAGAGCAGATGTGTCGAGTAGCCCCAATGTCTACCCACCAATCCCTATTGTTGGTCGTCAGATTCACTTCTGACGCTACAGCTTAAAGGCTTGGCGACACATGGTCAGTCAGGTTTGTCTGTGGATGGTTCTTCTTGTTCTTTTTGAGATGGCTGCAACATTCATTCGCCTTATGCCCTTCTTTTTTGCAGATGTAGCAAGTTATCTTGAAGCCCATGTTTTTGCCTTCTTGGATCTTGCCTTTGTACCCTTAGGCAGTCTTCTTCCACTTTAAGCCTTTAGAAGTAGACGCTTTCCCCTTTGAGTCTTCGATCATATTGGTTTTGGCTTCATAAGAGTTCTTATTGCTCATGTTCTCGAACTTTCAGTTGTCCTCCTCAATTCGAAGCCTTACAATGAGATCTTCCAACTTCAGCTCCTTGCGCTTGTGCTTTAGGTAGTTCTTGAAATATCTCCACGCAGGTGGGAGTTTCTCCACAATAGTAGCAACCTAAAAAGTTTCAGGTAGATTCATATCTTCAGCCTCTATCTCGTGCAAGATAAGTTAGAACTCTTGCACCTGACTGATCACAGTCTTGTTGTCCACATCTTGTACTCCAGAAATCGTCCTACGATGAACTTTTTGGTAGCGGCATCCTCAGTCTTATACTTCTTATCAAGACCGACCATAACTTCTTTACTGTTGTGATAGACTGTAGACATTGTAAAGAGAATCATCCAGTTCATTTAAAATATAATTTCGGCAAAGGAAGTCACCTTGCATCCATGCATCGACTACAAGGACTGAGTCTTGATCAGTTCTGGTGGATCCTCTTGCAGGAATTTGGCCAAATGCAGAGTGGTCAAGTAGAAAAATATCTTATGTTGCTACCTCTTGAATTCTGTACCATTGAATTTTTCTGGCTTCTCCGGCTTCGGGTTAGGAAGTGGAGCAGGCATCAAAGTTTGAATTTGCATGTTTGGTACCTTACTTGAGCTGCCTTGATTAGTCTCAGATATTTTCTACAATTTCAAGCAGAACAGAAGTAAGTACTTCAATATTAATTGTCTCAAGATTGTTAGTTCTAGGAATCAATCTGACAATTACTGATCTAATTGGCCAGGTCGGTGAATTTCAGGTGGGAGGTTTTCTGTTCAATAGAACGTTCCTTAATTACATAATCAACTTTCAATCACCTTCCTTGGTTAAACGCCAGTTAGACTGATATAAGTCAATCTCAATATACTGTATATCAGTATAACCCATGTATAAAAAAAAATTAATTCACTTATACAGTACTTGGAGTGAGGTACACTTATAGCGAATCTTCTTAAGACAATTACGTCCCCCGCTATGGTGCTAACGGGTTACTGAACGCTGGTCAACTAAGATACAATACTCCTTCACGGTATTTAGATAGCACTACCAAATTATCGTACGGTCGAACAACAGGACACAAGATAAATCTCAGGGAGAATATTTGTCTTTACTTTGGAAGAACATCCACTGTAGAGAAAAGAGGGAGATAGAAAATATTCTTCTTTGGAAGTCACAGAATAGCGCTCCGGTAGAGAAAAGAGGGAGATAGAAAAATATTCTTCTTTGGAAGTCACAAAATAGCGCTCCGGGAAGGGCAGATTTGTCTGAACCGTTGCAACAGATCGTTCCAGACAGAAACCGCACAAATCGTTGTAACGGTTCGCGGTGGTTTCCTGTCAGCCGTTGTGCGGGTCCGGATAGCGGAGCGGGCGCGATCTGCTGTAACCCATACCGTGAGACCCTGTTCAAAAAGAATCGGATCGGGTGGGGAGCTCGAGCCCGGGCACCAGCGCTGGCCGGCCGCCGGTGGCGCGCGCGCCGGGCATGGTTTCCCCTAATCGCGAGCGAAAACTCCAAGTACCCAAAGGGCACATCCTTTGTTACTATTTTTCTCTATTTAAACACTTCAAATTTCCATCTCATGTCCAATGTGGTGTAAGTTCACCTAGAGGGGGGGTGAATAGGTGATGGCTAATCTAATGGTCACTTGTGAACAAATAATGCGGAATTAAAACTAAGTTGACCAAATTAAAATTCTTTTAATTAAACACTTATGTATAACTCAAGAGTGTTGCCGAATTCCCCTTGCGAGGCTCTGGACAAGCTCCTCTAGATTCCCCTTGAATGGGTTGAGGTGCCACGTTGGCTCTCTTGGTTGAATACTAGTGTTAACAACAATCCCACGCAATTATATATCAATTAAGCACAAGGGTATATATCATGCATATATAAGATGAACACAATGAAAGTAAATGCAAGATATAAAAGAGACAAAGAGAGAGAGAGGAAGAGTAAGCAATCGCAAACACAAAGGGTTTGTTTCGAGGTTCGAGCACACTTGCTCTACATCCCCGCCTTCGACACACGAAGGATTTCCACTATGTAAGATCCCACCGGATCTCTCCTCGGTGCCGTACACCTACAAACCCTCGGACTCCCAAGTCCCGTACACACGCAAGTCCACCGACTCGCCGAGGCCGTACCTCTACCACCAAGAGTTCACAACCGAACTCCAACCACCAACAACGAGCACACTTGCCCGTTTCCTCAAATACAAAGAAAAGATCTCTTTGATGATCACAACACTTGATCACCTAAAGAGCACTCTCACTACAACACACCTATAAGAATATCTAGCAATGGAAAGCTCAAGTGTGTGGTGAGAAAATGAAGGAAAGAAAGCTTTGTTGGAAAACACAAGAAATCACTTAAACACTCTCTTGATAAAAACTCTTCCTTTTGATTGGAAGTATTTGCACTAAAATCTTGTAGAGAAACTCCTCTAAAAGTGTCTGAAAAACAGCTCAAGAAGTCTCCTAAATGTTAACCTCAAAACAGATGACAAAATCCCTTTATATAGGCTGCCCAGAAAAAGAGCCGTTGGGTTCTGTCAGAGCTGGCGGTCGACTGCCGGTCGACCGGCCAACGGTCATTTTTCTGACCGTTGCAGCCACCGGTCGACTGGTGAGTCGACCGCTCTTCTGGAAAGAACTGTCGGTCGACCGGTCCGGTCGACTGGCATTTTCCAGAGAGCAACAGGTTTGGGGCGGTAGGGTGTCGGTCGACCTCCGGTCGACTGATACGCACATGCACAAAATTGTGCATGTCGGTCGAGTGCCGGTCGACTGCCGGTCGACCGGTCACTGAGAAATTCTGAAAAATCAGAACTTCCAGGACCTGGACAATTTGGATTTAGGTTATGGGTCTTGGATAAAATGTTTTGGTCTTGAAAAATCATAGAGTATGAGCATGTGTCATACTACAATCAAGGTAAAATACTTGGTAAAAATTCTTTTGATAAAAACCTAATTTTCCATGAAATGTTTTTCCCAAACCTTTATCAAATACAAAAACAAGATATTTGAGTCCATTTAAAAGCATGGTGTGTATGGATATGATCCACTACACAATCAATATGAAATATCTATGTTTTTGAAATCTAGTATACAACTTGGTTTGGTTAAAGAATATACATGATAGAAATACCAAAAACCAACAAATATTTTGTCTTAAAGAAAAATCTTTTTCTAAAATAAAAGTTCTTTTCTAAAAACAAAATCTTTTATGAAATCAATTAAATCAAGAGTTCTAATCAAGAGTGTGTGTGTGATATAGACTTGAGCAATCCACCAACTATCTATCCTTTACATTTTTACTAAAACAAAAAATACAAATTCTATACCTAGACACAAGTCTTCAACTTCTTGAAGTCTTCCCTTGAAGGCTTCTCATCTTCTTGACTTGGTCCAAGCTTGATCCAAAAACTCCTTGGATCACCACATGCAAGCTCCAAATCTTGTTCTTTTATCCTTTGTTGAGCTATGCACCTACTAAGATCTTGATCATGAATCTGTCACTAATTAAACACAAGATCATTAGTAACTATAACTACATGAGTTGATCATCATCAAAACTAGGGTGAAGGGCCTTTGGGCCAACAATCTCCCCCTTTTTGATGATGACAAAACTCATGGAGTTATATATGCATGGATTAAAGTAAAGCTTCAAAGAAGCTCCCCCTTAACTCATGCATAATAAATAAGCAATAGATATTCAATGAAGTACATAAAAATGTATGCAAATGAATGCACAAAAATGCACAAATCTTTTCTCAAACTTTTATATTCTTTTATTTATTTGGTATGCATGAGTAAAAGCACAAGTCAAAATCTTTCTCCCCTTAAGTAAGGAAATCATGAAATCATGCATATAAAATCACAAATTCTTCTCCCCCTTTTTGTCAATCATCAACAAAGGGTTCAAAGAAAAATACATCAAACAAACTTTTCTCCCCCTTTTTGTTAAAAACAAAGAGATCAAGGAGGGGTAAAATACAAATCAATCAATAAAATTTATATGCGATATAAATTCATGAAGAGGAAGACGTTAAGTTAGCTTCCCGACACATATACATTACATGAAAGAGGGATGACAAGCCCTAATTCACATAACGTATAATATGTCATGCATAAGAGGAGATGTGAAGCTCCCCCTACACACGTATATCATGAAAAGAAGAGTTGTCAAGCTCCTCAAATTATAATATACTCAACATGAATCTACATATGGAAGAGATGTTAAGCTCTCCTTGCATATAGACAATACAAATCAAAAATTTTGAATTTTTCTTTATCAAAACAAAATTTTAACTTTTCTTAGTAACAACAAATTTTGAGATATCAATTGTAAAATAATCAAATTTTGAATTTTTGATACCAATTTCAAAACAAGTACAATGCACAAGCTTATTATGAAATACCAATTTGAAGTCTAATTAAGCTTAGCATTAACAATCTATGTGCTTTAAAAATGTAAGTCCATTTAGATACAAGCACACAACAAATCATATATATGTATGAAGAACTAATATCAATTGAAGGTGATACATACATATATGGGAAAGCAAAAATATGAGTATATACATAAGAGGTCAAATTGATACCAATTGAAAATATCCAATGATACCAATTGAAAATTAAGCTTAAGTGTATATATCATATAATCTACCACATGAAGAATTCGAACTAGTTAAATGAAGGGTTTAACAACTAGTACGGAATCCTTCAATCAAGGAATAAATCAAAGGTTTTTCATGAAATATCAATGAAACACAAGGCACTAAAAAGCACTCTATCCATAAGGTCCATATCAAAAAGAAGTGAGTGTGATAGTGTTATGTGAAACATGGTATCATGAAAATTAGCAATAAAACTCAATATTCCTTAAAATCATAAATTTTGAAAATACGAAAATCATCACAAATTTTAATATATGAAAATCATCAAAATTATATTTCATAGCATATGTATGTTTTGACAAGACATTAAGTATACATACATATCCCCAAACTATAATTGAGTCCTTATAAATAGATTTGCATGAAAAGCAAATGACTCAAAGGTTATCCATGTATATTTAATGTTTTGGCAAAAGAAACTTATACATGAAATGAAATCACATGATCAAAACATAAATCCAATTGGGAATACAAGTTTAAGAATGTAATGATCATCAACACAAGGCTATACTAGTACATCTAATAGGTTCAAATAAGCATTCAAGTACACATATCAATAGATTTATTTGTGCCCATAATATGTTCAAGTATAAATCCTAGTGTTGATAGAAATTAACATTTAAACTAATATTCAATACATGAAACGTTCAAATCTTGAGAACATAAAAGAATTTATCCATAAAATCAAAAATAGGATCATGTGCAATACTTGAAGAATAGATAACTAGTTTAAATGAATTTTTGACAAACTAGTTAAAGATCCTTCATAAATATGAAATCATATGTATTTCATGAATAATACTAAATACATAAAAGTTCAAGCACTCATATTCCATAAAGCTCAACATATATATTTTCTTAAAGATAGAGTGTTCAAAGGTTATGTAAATAGTATCTACATGAAAATAGTCATAGAAGCCCAAATCAAATCATGACTAAAAATTTATTTAACAACATACAAAAATCATTTGTATCAAAACAAATCATCAAAAAAAAAAAAAAATTTACATGGTATATGTATGAATTATACAAATCCAACAATATGCATACATATCCCAAATATTAAAAGAGTCCAATATATATTGCATGAAGGCAAGAGACTCACGGGTATACATGTATATTTATTAGATTTGAATTAAACATGCATATACATGAAGTAAATCACAAAAATTGGCAAAACATGTATATATGAGAATTATCAAAACTAGATTATACATATGCATAAAGTGGATACAAGTGAGCATGAAGTTCAATTATATATGAGTCAATTGTAATTCACTATGTGTACATGTATAAATGCAAGTTTGACAAATTCTACATCCAAGCATGTAAATACCACATGAAGCACATGAAAAATCTTTAAAACAAAATCATGAACATGCTATGAATATGACATAAGTAAATAGCATGAACATAAAAGTAGGAGTTTAGAGGTTGTTACCAACTCCAAAGCTCCAAGTGTGGTGGTCTTTCCCACCAAGATTCCTTGATAGCAATGCATCCCAATGTTTGTCCATCATGTCCATTGCATCGGCTACCAAGGCACCAATCCTCTCACGTTTTGTGAGAGCCCTCACCTACATCAAAATCAAAAGGTGGGGGTTTTGGTACCCATATTTTCTTGGGTCCTTTGGGGTTAGCATTGTTGTAAGGAACCCAAAATTTATTATACTTAGCAAAATATAGATATGGTTTCTTATCAAAACAATATTTTGCTAGATGGCCTTTGCGGCCACAATGTGTACATATGTACACCTTGGCATGATGCTTATGAGTGTGATTGTGATCGTGATGTGCACCATAAGCATGAGCATGATGAGTATGATGATGTGCATGAGCATGAGAAACTTGTTTCTTTTGAAACAAAGATTCCAACTTAGAATGATTGAATGCACATGTGCTCAAATTAGAGCTCAAATTATTCATCTTATTTTTCATATTCTTAATCTCATTAGATGTGGCATGAAAAGCATGATGAGATGAAGAATCATTTTTCTTTTTCTTTTTACAAACATTATCTTTTTCTTTTTCAACAAATTTTCTTTTAAAGATTTATTTTCTTCCAAAATACTTTCTTTTTGTTTTTCAACCATAGCAATATTATCCTTCAAAATAGTGTTCCCTTCACAAAGATCATTCAATTTTGAAAATAAGGAAACATTCTCATTTTTCAAATCTTTATTTTCTTTTTCTAAGCCTGCAAGTTTATTTCTAAAAGAATCATTTCTACATGCATGCAATCAATGTTCTTTTTCAAAATCTTGTTATCTTTTTCTAAGCATGCAATGTTATCTCTAAAAGAGTCATGTTCTACATGCATGCAAGCAATTTCCTTTTTCAAATTTTATTATTCTTTTTAATCATGTCATATTTCTCAAGCAATAATTGGCATAAAGAATTTAGCTCATCATATGACATACTAGCATCCTCATCATCGGATTCGGTATTTACCTCAAGGGGTCTTCCCTTGGACCATGTAGCACTTGTTGGAGGTGTCGCTTCCAACATCCGAATCACTCCCCGCAAGGTATGTTCATTTTCGCCAAGGGAGATGAGGGTGTTCCATACTACAAAAGCCATATCAATATTAGCAACCCTAAATAAGTAATCATCATTTAGGGTACTCTTCAAAGCTTTTAGGGCTTTTGCATTAGCCTCAAAATTCTTACCATCTATACAATAAGCATTATTAGTAGTGGCAAGATATACATTATAACCTAGGGCTTTTAGGAACAATGACATCTTAACTTTCCAAATGTGGATGTTAAGAATATCAAAGGTGGGTGGTGACATAAAGTCCATGGTGAGGTGTGTGTGTACAACAAATATTGTGATTAGCCCAAATGTAGGATCTTTAACTCTTAGGTTGTTAGACCCTTATCAAGAGCACTAGCTCTGATACCAATTGTAAGTTCACCTAGAGGGGGGGTGAATAGGTGATGGCTAATCTAATGGTCACTTGTGAACAAATAATGCGGAATTAAAACTAAGTTGACCAAATTAAATTTCTCTTTAATTAAACACTTATGTATAACTCAAGAGTGTTGCCGAATTCCCCTTGCGAGGCTCTGGACAAGCTCCTCTAGATTCCCCTTGAATGGGTTGAGGTGCCACGTTGGCTCTCTTGGTTGAATACTAGTGTTAACAACAATCCCACGCAATTATATATCAATTAAGCACAAGGGTATATATCATGCATATATAAGATGAACACAATGAAAGTAAATGCAAGATATAAAAGAGACAGAGAGAGAGAGGGAAGAGTAAGCAATCGCAAACACAAAGGGTTTGTTTCGAGGTTCGAGCACACTTGCTCTACATCCCCGCCTTCGACACACGAAGGATTTCCACTATGTAAGATCCACCGGATCTCTCCTCGGTGCCGTACACCTACAAACCCTCGGACTCCCAAGTCCCGTACACACGCAAGTCCACCGACTCGCCGAGGCCGTACCTCTACCACCAAGAGTTCACAACCGAACTCCAACCACCAACAACGAGCACACTTGCCGTTTCCTCAAATACAAAGAAAAGATCTCTTTGATGATCACAACACTTGATCACCTAAAGAGCACTCTCACTACAACACACCTATAAGAATATCTAGCAATGGAAAGCTCAAGTGTGTGGTGAGAAAATGAAGGAAAGAAAGCTTTGTTGGAAAACACAAGAAATCACTTAAACACTCTCTTGATAAAAACTCTTCCTTTTGATTGGAAGTATTTGCACTAAAATCTTGTAGAGAAACTCCTCTAAAAGTGTCTGAAAAACAGCTCAAGAAGTCTCCTAAATGTTAACCTCAAAACAGATGACAAAATCCCTTTATATAGGCTGCCCAGAAAAAGAGCCGTTGGGGTTCTGTCAGAGCTGGCGGTCGACTGCCGGTCGACCGGCCAACGGTCATTTTTCTGACCGTTGCAGCCACCGGTCGACTGGTGAGTCGACCGCTCTTCTGGAAAGAACTGTCGGTCGACCGGTCCGGTCGACTGGCATTTTCCAGAGAGCAACATGTTTGGGGCGGTAGGGTGTCGGTCGACCTCCGGTCGACTGATACGCACATGCACAAAATTGTGCATGTCGGTCGAGTGCCGGTCGACTGCCGGTCGACCGGTCACTGAGAAATTCTGAAAAATCAGAACTTCCAGGACCTGGACAATTTGGATTTAGGTTATGGGTCTTGGATAAAATGTTTTGGTCTTGAAAAATCATAGAGTATGAGCATGTGTCATACTACTATCAAGGTAAAATACTTGGTAAAAATTCTTTTGATAAAAACCTAATTTTCCATGAAATGTTTTTCCAAACCTTTATCAAATACAAAAACAAGATATTTGAGTCCATTTAAAAGCATGGTGTGTATGGATATGATCCACTACACAATCAATATGAAATATCTATGTTTTTGAAATCTAGTATACAACTTGGTTTTGGTTAAAGAATATACATGATAGAAATACCAAAAACCAACAAATATTTTGTCTTAAAGAAAAATCTTTTTCTAAAATAAAAGTTCTTTTCTAAAAACAAAATCTTTTATGAAATCAATTAAATCAAGAGTTCTAATCAAGAGTGTGTGTGTGATATAGACTTGAGCAATCCACCAACTATCTATCCTTTACATTTTTACTAAAACAAAAATACAAATTCTATACCTAGACACAAGTCTTCAACTTCTTGAAGTCTTCCCTTGAAGGCTTCTCATCTTCTTGACTTGGTCCAAGCTTGATCCAAAAACTCCTTGGATCACCACATGCAAGCTCCAAATCTTGTTCTTTTATCCTTTGTTGAGCTATGCACCTACTAAGATCTTGATCATGAATCTGTCACTAATTAAACACAAGATCATTAGTAACTATAACTACATGAGTTGATCATCATCAAAACTAGGGTGAAGGGCCTTTGGGCCAACATGTGGGACTAAATGCTTTTAGTTACCTTTAGTCCCCTTTTGATTTTTGAATTAGGCAAATTTTAGACTTGAATATCTCATTCATTCGAAGGCAGAATTGAGCATGTGAATGTACCACGTTCATCCCCAATGGAAGGAGAACACACTCCAACCATTATCCAATTGATTCTATCGCCATAATTCAACTCAAAGATTCACATTTAATTCTTCATATTTCCCAACATTTATAACAACCGCATCGATATAGGGGCGTTATAATGTTTAGAACATAGGGATGATCTAGCGACATTGCTGGATCCGCGAATCGCGAGAATCATGTTGTCCAGCTGTAAGCCGTGCAGGAGTAGCAGGCTTCGGAGGGTTTTCATTTCGGAGCCTTGGGTGGCTCCGGGAAAGATGCTTGTACTGATATTGGCGTCTCAGAGAGTCGTGCAGCTCCGGTTGAGTAATGGATCCGGATGAGTAATGTCTTACTAGATGTGGTTCGAGATGAGGTTCGAGGCTTTCTTGTTGGTTCCATGCTAGGCTCGTATGTGAGCTGGATCTACTGGCAGAGAAGCGATGCTCTCAAGAAGTGAGACACATGTCGCGATCTTGATGATGGTAAAAATCTGACAACTACAATGAGCTTAATCACAAAGAAGAATTTACTGGTTGCTTGTTTCATAATAAAGTTGGAATTACGCAAGACATGGAGAGTAAATACGAATCCTTAAAGAGCCGAGAGACTTTTATAATACAGATTAAGCTAGCAAACGCATCTAGAAAGTTGATGATTACTGCCTTCTCCAAATATCAATTTATAATGAAAAGATGCATGAACGTGAAATGCACATGTAGTCATAGAAAAAAAAAGAGATGAGAAAAGGTTATATAATGTGTTATGCTTGGAGTAAAAGTCTTGCATTAACTAATAGAAATGTATAGTTATAATTATCTAAGCATAATATTAAATAGATTATTTTTAATGGACGAACTGAAGAGAATAACGTATATATATTTATCCCCAATTTTTTTTTAAAAAATAGGCCTCATATTTCACTCTCTTAAGTTTATTTTGAGTCCAAAAGATATAACCTAAATAACATGGTTCATTATTTAATTTGCGACGAAACTGCAATTTTCAAGTCAACCTCACATAGTCACATTGCACCACACCGGAAGAAAAATTGCAGAACACTTCCTTATTATTAGCATTTTATAAAATATTTTCTCTGTTATATTGAGATGAACAAACCTCCATGTTGTGCTGAATTCATTACAAACATATGTACTATCTAATATAGGGAATTTAAGTTCAATTTTTTTTGGAGCATAGGTCTAGTATGATGAGCGGGATTTGAACCCCAAGCCTATTACTCACTGCAAAGAGATTTTTATCGCTTTTCTTCATTGACACTTGCCTACAATTGTTGTGTTATTAATATCATACATGAGTTATTGGTGGTTTTTATAGATTTTTAGGCAGCTTAAATAACAAACATAAAGAACATCTTATTTTAAGGCATAGTAACTCAAATTAGAGTTTGATTTAGTAATTTTTTTGAAGAATGAAGCCTTGGTTTATATTAGATGTATCACTGGGTGCATGAATTGATACCTAACTCATCTAACAAAAGAGTAGAAAGAGATTCATACAGTCACTGATCAAATAGTTGATGATTGAGACATTGACGATCAGTGTAGTTGACAACTTCATTCGTCGATCTGCTGCCGAATTTCAACTTTGTGTTTGTGTTATCCTGAAGTAGAGTGCGACACTCGTACACCACGTGTGCTACTCTCCATGAAAGCACTAAATTCTTATTACAAATTTAGTGCACCAAGTTTTTTGCATATTTTGGTGACAAGAAGATTCGATAGGGAGAATTATAGCCTTTGTAATCTTTCGTTGGATATTATATTATGCACATAGATCACAATTAGTACCCTGTAATCACATTCGTGGGTCATGAACTTGAGACAGTGCTAATAATTTGCCCTTCTATATTTCCATTTTTAGAAGCACAACCCACTCGACCACTACAAATGAAAAGATTCACAGCCTACAAATTCTCACAAGCCCAGCTCTAAGTTCAATCATATAAGGCTTAAATTGCTGCAATTGGAACTGGACCTCAGAGGCTAGGGACGTTTTTTTTCTTCTAATTTATCCTTAAACTTGAAGAGGTTTTTTTTATATTACCCCGGTATTGTGAAATAATTCCAAAAATCTTTGTATTTTCAAATAGGGTCTTTCTCATGTGTGCGCCTAAAATCTTCCGTATAATCAAAATTATCTGCCAAAATTTATCAACTACCTCTCTAAATCTTTTATATTTTCAAAATTACTCTTATCGTCAGGTAAAAGAAAGAAAAATGAAATATTTTGTTATTCTTTTTTCTAAAATTCCTTTAACACCCTTGTATCCTAAATAAAATCTATTAAATTCTATTTAAACCTAATTTAAAACTAATAAAATAAAATTAATTAAACCTAATTTAAATCCTAAATTCGAACAGAACAACGATGGTGACTCCGTTGGGGCCAATATTGCCAGTGATGTGCCGACCTTTGCCTCGAAGGGGAGGGGGGAGAGAGAGAAGCGGCGGGGGGGAGAGTGTTGGCTCAAAGGCCCATCACTCTAGTTTTGATGATGATCAACTCATGTAGTTATAGTACTAATGATCTTGTGTTTATTTAGTTACAGATTCATGATCAAGATCTTAGTATGTGTGTAGTTTCAACAAAGGATTTAAAGTCAAGTTTTGAAGCTAGCACGGTTTGATTCAAGAGCTTGTGCATCAAGACCACATCAAGTACTCAAGAGGAGTCTAGCTCTATGGATCATGTTTGGACCAAGTCAAGAAGATGAGAAGACTTCAAGAGAAGACTTCAAGAAGATGAAGGCTTGTATCTAGATTTGTTTAAGATTTTATTTTAGTTAAAATGTAAAGGATAGAATAGTTGGTGGATTGCTCAAGTACATTTACACACACACTCTTGATATTTATATGTGTTTTTACAAAAGAGTTTTCATTTTGGAAAATACCGTTTTGGTTTTTGGTTAAAGACTATATAAATCGTTTTTAGAGCTTAATGTCAAAAATATAGATATTTCACCATGTTTGTGTAGTGGATCATATCCATACACTCTATACTTCAAAAGAGTTTAAATATCTTGTTTTTGTATTTGGAGAAGTTTTGGAAAATTCATTTTGGAAAATACAATTTTTGTTTTTGACCAAAATTTTCAAGTTACAAAAATAGTCCAAATTATTTGTAACATGCCTTGATTTTGTGCAAGCATGTTTGTTTATCAAAGTATATTGGTAAAACTATTTTTGTAGATTTTTCAGTATTTTATGGGATTTTATTTGAGCCAAAATGACCAAGTTTTTCTTTCCCTAAAATCCCTGACCTGGCTTCAGCCGGTCGACCGGGCCGGTCGACCGCGCGACGTGCACAGACGTGCACGAGTCTGGATGGAGGTCCGGTCGACCGAGACGGTCGACCGCCAGAGAGCTTCTGCTATCTGGAAAACCCCGGTCGACCGAGCGGTCGAACGACAGAGAATCTGTTCTCTGTTCCAGAGGCTCGGTCGACCGGGCCGGTCGACCGAAGCCCCAACGGTCGGATTTCTGACCGTTGGCGGTCGACCGGCCGGTCGACCGACAGCTCTGTCAGACCCCAACGGCTAGTTTTCTAACTCTATAAATTGGGGCTTTTGGGGGCTGTTTTCTCTAAGATTTTAGGAGAGTTTTTGAGCCAGTTTTTCCTACTTCATTAAAAGAGTTTTCTCCACTAAATTGAGAGCTAATACTTCTAATCAAAAGGGGAGTTTTATCAAGAGTGTTTAAAAGAAATTTTCTTGAGTTTTCCTCCACCATTTCAATCCTTGTTTTTTCTCACAAACACTTGAGCTATCCATTGCTATATCTACCCATAGGGATTTGTTGTGAGAGGATTTTAGGTGATCAAAGTATTGTGATCACCAAAGTTCCATCTTTGTACTTTGAGGAGGCGAACTTGCGGGTTCGCGGTGTTTCGAGTTCGTGTGTGAACTCCGTGTTTGAGGTGCGGCCTCGGCGAGCCGGTAGGCTTGCGGTGTGTACGGACTAGGGAGTCCGAGAGCTTGTAGGTGTTGCGGCACCGAGTGATCCGTGGGATCGATTATAGTGGAAATCCTTCGTGTGTCAAAGGCGGGGATGTAGAGCAAGGGTG
Organism: Agave tequilana; assembly: GCA_038442645.1. Lineage (NCBI taxonomy): Eukaryota > Viridiplantae > Streptophyta > Magnoliopsida > Asparagales > Asparagaceae > Agave > Agave tequilana. Next base: position 314,150 of record JAVJIF010002098.1, on the reverse strand, counting down.
CTCGAACCTCGAAACAAATCCCTTGTGTTTGCGATTGCTCACTCTCTCTCTATCTCCTTATTTATATCTTGCATGCTTTTTGTGTTTATCTTTACATGCTTGATATATTGTGTGCTTATTGATATATGCTTGGGGATTGTTTGCTAACACTTGTATTCAACCAAGAGAGCCAACGCGGCACCTCAACCCTTATTAGGGGAATCTAGAGGAGTTAGCCCAGAGTCCTTCACGGGGAATTCGGCTACACTCTTGTGTTATACGTGGTGTTTAGCTTAAGAAGTTTAGTTTAGGTCATATAAGTTTTTAATTCCGCATTTAGTGACCATTAGATTAGCCATCACCTATTCACCCCCCCTCTAGGTGATTTTACAATTGGTATCAGAGCCAAGTGCTCTTGATTTGGGTCTTACAACCTAGAGTTAAAGATCCTCTTTTTAAGCTGTACACACACCATGGACTTCATGTCACCACCCATGTTTGACATTCTTAACATCCCTATATGGAAGGTGAAGATGTCCTTGTACCTCAAAGCCTTCGGCATTCATGTTTATCTTGCCATCACTAATAATTCATATTGTGTAAATGGCAATAATTTTGAGGCTAATGTAAAAGCCCTTCATGCTATAAAGTCAACCCTAAATGATGATTATTTATCTAGGTTTTCTAACATTGATTCGGCTTTTGTAGTTTGGAACACCATACTCTCCCTTGGCGAAAATGAACAATACTATGCGGGGAGCGACTCGGATGTTGGAAGTGACACCTCCAACTTGTGTTATATGGTCCAAGGGGATAACCCCCTTGAGGTAACTACCGAATCCGAGATAGATGAGGATAATGACATGTCATATAATGAACTTACATCTTTTTGTCAACAATTACTTGAAAAATATGACATGCTTAGAAAAGATAATAAAAATTTGAAAAAGAAATTTGATTGCATGCTAAAAGAAAATGATTCATTTAGAACTAAGGCTGCATGCATGAAAAAAGAAAATGAAATTTTGAAAAATGAAAATGTTTCCTTGTTGTCTAAATTAAATAATCTTTATGAAGGAAACACCTCTTTGAAAAATAAAATTACTTTGGTGGAAAAACAAAAAGAAGTTGCTTTTAATGAAAACACTTCTTTGAAAAGAAAAACGGTTGAAAAAGAAAAAATAATGATTATATTTCTAAAAAGAATAAGAATATTGATTCCCATTCTCATCATGCTTTTCATACCACCACTAATGAGATGGAATTTTTGAAAAATAAAATTGATTGTTTGAGCTCTACTTTGAGCACGTGTGTATTTAACCACACTAGATTGGAGTCCTTATTTTCAAAGAAACAAACTCCACATATTCATGCACATCACCCTCATGCATATGCACATTTTGCACGCCACAATCACACTCACACTCATATGCATCCTAAGGTGTACAAATGTACACATTGTGGCCGCAAAGGCCATTTAGCAAAGTTTTGTTTTGATAAGTTACATTATTTAAATTTTGCTAAGAAAAATGTTTGGGTGCCTTATAAAGCTAACCCCCAAGGACCCAAAAGAAAATGGGTACCAAAATCCCCACCTTTGGTTTTTGATGTAGGTGAGGACTCTCACAAAACGTGAGAGGGAAGGTGCCTTGGTGGTGGTTGCACATGGACTCAATGGACACATATTTGATGCACCGCTATCAAGGAGGTTTGGTGGGTCAATCACCATATTTTGGAGACTTAGAGCATAGTTCTTTGGTTTGATAACTATCTCTAAACTCCTAATTTAGTGTACATGCTTTGTTCATTTATCATATTTTTTAGCATGCTCATGTTTTGTGCTACATGTGGTAAATACTAGTTTAAATGTAGTTTTTATCAAAACTTGTGTATATACGTGTACAAGTAGTGAGCAACAAATTCATTCATATATGTTTGCACTTCATTGTTCATTTGTACTCACTATATGCACATGTATAGCCTAGTTTTGATGATTATCTCATTTATACTTGTTTTGCCTATTTTCATGTTTTTGCTTCATGTATATGCATTTTTATTCAAATCTAATAAATATACATGTATACCCTTTTTGAGTCTTTTGCCTTCATGCAAATTATATCATAGACTCTTTTTATGTTTGGGATATGTATGCATATTGTTAGTTTTGGATAAATCATACATATACCTAGAAGTTTATTGTTAATGAAAAATGAATTTTCATTATTTGTTTGATAAAATGATGTTCATGTTTTGTTTTCGAGCTTCATTGATTATTTTCATGAAAATGCAATTTACATAATGATTGAACACTCACACTTTATTTGTTTATTCATGACTTTTTCCTGATTATTTTTAGCTTTATGGACTATGAGTGCTTGAATTTTTGTGTATTTAGTATGATTCATGAAAAATATATAAATTGATTTCATGTTTTTGAAGGATTTTTAACTAGTTTTTTAAAAATTACTTTTAACTAGTTAATTATTCTTCATTTGGAAGAGATTTTCAATGCTTAACTATTTCAAAATTATTTTCGAAAACCCCTTCCAACCTTAATGGGCGGACGGCTGGGCGAGTATGCCTTGTAAGCTTTATTGGAAAATCCTTTACCTTGTGCATATAAAGGGTGGTAGGTTATGAGTAATATACTTGATTTACATTGTTATTTTCAATTGGTATCATTGGATCTTTTCAATTGGTATCTAAATTGATAATTTTGTATATACTCATATTTTGTTTTCTATATATGTATGATTCATTATTTCCATAATATCAAATGCTATTGGTATTCTCTTTTCATACATATATATGATTTTCGTGTGCTTACTTTACAATGGGTTTACATATTTAAAGCACAAAATTAGTTTATGCTAAGCTTGATCTAAAACTTTATTTTCAATTGGTATCTCAATTGACATTTTAATAAAGCTTATGCATGATTTTCAATTGATATCAATATGTTTCTATTTCAAATTTGTTATAAATTTACCATTGGTATCAATATGTATTGCCTATTTGAAAAATTCAAAATTTGTAATGTTTATTTTACAATTGGTATCAACATGATTTTTTTTACAATTGGTATCTTAAAATTTGATTACAAGTGGTACCTTAAATTTTTTTTTATGATTTACTAAGATTTCTCAAAATTTGTTTATTGAGAAAATTCAAAATTTTGTTTGAACAATTAAAAATCAAAATATTTTTGATTTGTATTGCCTATATGCAAGAGGAGCTTAACATCTCTTCTACATATAGATTCATGTTGAGTGTATCTTGTATTGAGGAGCTTGACAACTCTTCTTTATATGATACATGTGTGTAGGGGAAACTTCACATCTCCTCTTATGCATTTCAGATTATGTGTTATGTGAATTAGGGCTTGTCATCCCTTCTTCATGTAATGCATATATGTAGGGAAGCTAACTTAGCGTCTTCCTCTTCATGAATGTATATCGCATATAACCTTTTATTGATTGTTTACCCTTCATTGGTTCCTTGTTTCGGACAAAAAGGGGGAGAAAATTTTATTTGTTAGTTTTGTTTTTTACTTTAACCCCTTTGTTGATGATTGACAAAAATGGGGAGAAGTATGTGGTATATATATGCATGTTTTCCTTACTTTATTCATAAGGGGGAGTAGTATTTATGTTTATGCATATATGTTTTTGTTTTGCAAATAGGAGAAAAAGAATTTGATTTGTTTTATGCTTAATTGGCATGTTTATCTCCTAAATTTGCATACATGTTTATGAGTATACATTGCATATTTATTTGTTTATTTTTTATGCATGAGTTAAGGGGGAGCTTCTTTGGAGGTTTACTTTAATCCATGCATATATAACTTCATGAGTTTTGTCATCATCAAAAAGGGGGAGATTGTTGGCCCAAAGGCCCATCACTCTAGTTTTGATGATGATCAACTCATGTAGTTATAGTACTAATGATCTTGTGTTTATTTAGTTACAGATTCATGATCAAGATCTTAGTATGTGTGTAGCTTCAACAAAGGATTTAAAGTCAAGTTTTGGAGCTAGCACGGTTTGATTCAAGAGCTTGTACATCAAGACCACATCAAGTACTCAAGAGGAGTCTAGCTCTATGGATCATGTTTGGACCAAGTCAAGAAGATGAGAAGACTTCAAGAGAAGACTTCAAGAAGATGAAGGCTTGTGTCTAGGTTTGTTTAAGATTTTGTTTTTAGTTAAAATGTAAATGATAGAATAGTTGGTGGATTGCTCAAGTACATTTACACACACACTCTTGATATTTATATGTGTTTTTACAAAAGAGTTTTCATTTTGGAAAATACCGTTTTGGTTTTTGGTTAAAGACTATATAAATCGTTTTTAGAGCTTAATGTCAAAAACATAGATATTTCACCATGTTTGTGTAGTGGATCATATCCATACACTCTATGCTTCAAAAGAGTTTAAATATCTTATTTTTGTATTTGGAGAAGTTTTGGAAAAATCATTTTGGAAAAATACAATTTTGTTTTTGACCAAAATTTCCAAGTTACAAAAATAGTCCAAATTATTTGTAACATGCCTTGATTTTGTGCAAACTTGTTTGTTTATCAAAGTATATTGGTAAAACTATTTTTGTAGATTTTTCAGTATTTTATGGGATTTTATTTGAGCCAAAATGACCAAGTTTTCTTTCCCTAAAATCCCTGACCTGGCTTCAGCCGGTCGACCGGGCCGGTCGACCGCGCGACGTGCACAGACGTGCACGAGTCTGGCTGGAGGTCCGGTCGACCGAGACGGTCGACCGCCAGAGAGCTTCTGCTCTCTGAAAAACCCCGGTCGACCGAGCAGTCGACCGACAGAGAATCTGTTCTCTGTTCCAGAGGCTCGGTCGACCGGGCCGGTCGACCGAAGCCCCAACGGTCGGATTTCTGACCGTTGGCGGTCGATCGGTCGATCGACCGACAGCTCTGTCAGACCCCAACGGCTAGTTTTTCTAGCTCTATAAATTGGGGCTTTTGGGGGCTGTTTTCTCTAAGATTTTAGGAGAGTTTTTGAGCCAGTTTTTCCTACTTTATTAAAAGAGTTTTCTCCACTAAATTGAGAGCTAATACTTCCAATCAAAAGGAGAGTTTTATCAAGAGTGTTAAAAGAAATTTTCTTGAGTTTTCTTCCACCATTTCAATCCTTATTTTTCTCACAAACACTTGAGCTATCCATTGCTATATCTACCCATAGGGATTTGTTGTGAGAGGATTTTAGGTGATCAAAGTGCTGTGATCACCAAAGTTCCATCTTTGTACTTTGAGGAGGTGAACTTGCGGGTTCGCGGTGTTTCGAGTTCGTGTGTGAACTCCGTGTTTGAGGTGCGGCCTCGGCGAGCCGATGGGCTTGCGGTGTGTACGGACTAGGGAGTCCGAGAGCTTGTAAGTGTTGCGGCACCGAGTGATTCGTGGGATCGATTATAGTGGAAATCCTTCGTGTGTCGAAGGAGGGGATGTAGAGCAAGGGTGCTCGAACCTCGAAACAAATTCCTTATGTTTGCGATTGCTCACTCTCTCTCTATCTCCTTATTTATATCTTGCATGCTTCTTTTGTGTTTATCTTTACATGCTTGATATATTGTGTGCTTATTGATATATGCTTGGGGATTGTTTGCTAACACTTGTATTCAACCAAGAGAGGCAACGCGGCACCTCAACCCTTATCTAGGGGAATCTAGAGGAGTTAGTCTAGAGCCCTTCACGGGGAATTCGGCTACACTCTTGTGTTATACGTGGTGTTTAGCTTAAGAAGTTTAGTTTAGGTCATATAAGTTTTTAATTCCGCATTTAGTGACCATTAAATTAGCCATCACCTATTCACCCCCCTCTAGGTGATTTTACAGAGAGAATCAGTAAGGGGAGAGAGATGGATAGGCTACAGGGGGAGAGAGGCAGGAGCGGGGGAGAGAGATGCGGGTGAGGGGGATAGAAGCGATAGGAGGAGAGTGGCAGAGGAAGAAAAGAGGGAGAGGCAAGGGGGAGGCAGGGGAAAAAGAGAGGGAGAGATGGAGAGGGGGGGGGGGGAGATACGGGGTGAGAGAGGCAGAGGGGCAAAGAGGAAAGAGAGAGAGAGAGGAGGGCGGCAGAGGAAAAACTCTCAAGGGAGAGAGAGAAGAAGATAAATTTGAGTAATATTTTAAAATTTTGGGATAAAATGTAATTTTATTTTTATCTGTTAAAAAATTAACATAATTGATAAAATTGATATTTTTTCAGATTTAGAGTGGTAATTGAGATATTATGAAAATTTGAGGGATAAATTTGATAATACGAAAGATTTGAAGTTACACGTGAGAGAGACCTTTCCAAATAATTCCCAAAAGTTCTCATCAAATATCTTGAATGTCCTTACAAATGAATTAAAAGCAACGACAGAAAGAATATAAAAAGAAGAGATTTCAATCATTTTGGGTTTATTTGAGTGAAGTTAAAAGATCGTTTGGGTCATCTGGAAACAAAAGAAATATTTTTATTGAAAGTTATTTGAAAATGAAAATTATCCGGAAGTTACATGAGAAAACCCAAAGTTTGAAACCCCGCTTTCGGGGGTCTAAATATAGGTCGAAACCAGCGGTCCCCATTAACAAAGCTCCATCTCCCCACCAGCGCCGGTTCCATCAAAACCATCACGCGCGGCAGCTGACCCCTTGTATAATGTTCCCACGGAGCACCAGACCGCCTCCCAAGATCCGTTTCGAATTTCCTGGGGCAGATCAAGAACAAGAAAAGCCTCTCGCTCCCCTCTCCCCTCTCTCTCTCCGCTCTCCTTCCCACGCTTTTGACGGCGAATAAATAAATACAGGCCGTCGTTTCTCAGCCTTCAAAATTTCCCCCCTCTCATTCTCTCTCTCATTCTCTCTCTCTGAGCAATCGCTAGAGAGAGGTCTGAGATCAGGAGAAGAAAGGAGGAGGAGAAGAAGGCGAGAGAAGGCTGATTGGATCTGATCATCGGCGTTCAAGACAAGATAATGGCGTACAGGGCGGACGACGACTACGATTACCTCTTCAAGGTCGTCTTGATCGGAGACTCGGGCGTCGGCAAATCGAACCTCCTCTCGCGATTCACCAGGAACGAGTTCAGCCTTGAGTCCAAGTCCACCATCGGCGTCGAGTTCGCCACCAGGAGCATCCACGTCGACGATAAGGTCGTCAAGGCTCAGATTTGGGACACCGCCGGCCAAGAGAGGTAAAAATTTTATGCATCCGATGCCTAATTCTCTGAATAGTTCTCAGATCTGTTACATCCTTCGATATCTCCTATTTTGTTTATTTAAATGCATCCACGAGTCAAATAGAATATATTATCTGTTCCTAGGCTTTGGATACGTATCTGATGTGAATCCAATGCCTAATAGATTGATTTGTTTTTTGTAATAAAAAAATTATTTGCCCGAGAATTGAATGTTATTCTCTATAGAAAATTATCTTCTCGTTTATTAGGCCATCTCCAATGTATAGGCTGCAGACCTATATTTTTAGATGATGGCTGGAGAAAATTCGGGCATAATCCCCGAATATAGAGAAATGGAAAGAGGGATGCACCAACGCTGCTCTCTATTTAATAAAAATAATATTTTAGTATTAAATAGTAATATTAGTTTAAATGTTAATAAACCATTTAAAAATTATACCGTTAGAACTGTCTGGCCGTGGACTTTTAAATGAGACTAATATTGAATGTCTTTAGAGTCAATTTTAAATTAGTTTATTTTTAATATAATAATATTATCTAATAAGCAAATACATGGTGATTTATTTAACCCGCCCCAAAGGAACTACAAACAAAAATACAAAAATTACATTATACGAGAAAAATCCAGGAGGTCATTTCCGTTGGCCACTGTACCATATTGATATCATGATGGACCTTTATATCCAACTTTTCCTGAAAATTGAGTAGAACTACCAATTGAAAATCACTGCTATTTCTGTTAATGATTTCATGTTTCCCACAAAAGTCTTTTACATTCTGATGATACATTACTGCGATCCTCTCCCACTTGGTGTCCTTTTGATTAGTATCAAAGACTTGAGCTTGGGACACTTCAAGACATGCATAGCATAAGACATGATCTTCTTGGTGGAAGAATGTGTGTCCTCGGGAACACATGTGATGATGGAAGAGTTGTGAATGAAAAGAGTTGAGCATGAGGAGTTGTGAAGAAAGATAAAAAGATCCAAGATCGGCAAGCTCACTTTGAACTTCGGAATGCACTAATTGAATACTTATGGTAGAGGTTCGGCAATGAAAAAATGTAATTTTTTTTTCAAGTTCGGTGTATTTCAATTTTTATGTATTTTCAATATTTGATAATGAAATTTTAAAAATAATATTAAAAATATTCAATATTATCATTATGAAGGTTTCAACGAGATATTTTCAACGGTATAACTTTTATTTAAAATAAATAAATAAATTTAATGTTATATTGATTTTAGATAATTTGTTAAATGATACATTTGGTATTCTTGAAAAGTTATAGAGTTTAAGAACAAAAATGGTATTTAAATTTGTGAATAGTAAAATAGAGTGATTCCTCTATATCTCCTCCATCCCTCTAAATTTAGAAGGATTATGGGGCTTCCTTTATATTTAGAGGGGGAAATAGAGAGCCATTGGATTGGTCCCCCCTCTAAATACAGAGGAATAAAGAGCCATTGGAGATGATCTTAGGGTGGAAAAAAATTCGGAGGATGACTACTTGGTTGCACGAGCTTAAACTGCATGACAAATAAAAAAGTGTTTTCCCCCTTGCGAATTAGTGCTCTGGGATACGTTTCTCTGCATGAAATTTGGCACCGATCTATAGAGGGTTAATACCGATCTATAGAGGTTTAACGTCTGATCGAAAGCCAATCTTAATAGTTTGTGAAATCTTTTGTGGCATCTTATGCTCCAAAATTGACCCCATTTTGTAACAAGATGGTTTTGAGATGTATGTCTCGAGGTTAATATGTTTCACAACAACATGCATATTAGACTGGGTGGTCGTAGAATTGTAGGTGATGTCCTAAACTTGAGTCATAGTGTATGTAAATGATGGTATCTACTGATATTCTTGATGTTGCTATGTCGTATAGTTAACAGTTTTGCATCATCCTTAATCTTGTATATATGTTAAATGGTCATTAGTTGTAATACTATGATATAGTATTGGCATAATTTGATTATTCTTGATTGCTTTGTTGTTTCCTTTATGCTTAACCATTTTCAAAAAGTTTATATATTTTTCTCTCATTCTTTGAGTTTGTACTAACTTTTCAGATTTTGTTTGTTTTATTTCTTATTTATTATTTTGGCCATTTGAGTTGCTTGTAATTAGAATTCAGGAGTTTTTGGGATTTGTGGAGTGATAATCATTCATTAGCAATCCAAATCATATTGTTATGTTACTTGTAAATAGATGCTGAACTTTGTTGGACTTCGACTGTTGTTTGGTTGGCTGCTATATGCACTCCAACTCACTATCACAGGTGTAATACGACAGAGCGACACCGTAAGTGTTGAAAAAAAATAGAAAACAACAATTGTCCGGCAAGAGGGTGTGTGACAGAGTGTTTAACACGAATATACAACTTCATAAATACAAGTGCCTATACTTCCTAGATTGGCTGTGATTTGAGCTTTTTGGCTACAGGATAAACTAAATAATTAACATGTGGAATACACTTGTCACTTTTAGCGAATCACAATCTTTGCCATTTTAATTCAATGGAAAAGATAGAAATGCAAAATGCATTTGGAACTAAAATTCTACAATAACCAAATACAAGAAACCAAATGGTTGTACTTCTTGAAATCTTATTGGGAATCTTGATTTTTCAATTCCAGGTAGCAAAATAGGGTTGTATTGTTGTTTATTTTCATTTTTTAATATAAATTCCTCTATCATTTTCATTTTATTGCTTTTATATATATTTAAAATATTTTCTACCAAATCAATGTAACAACTGTTGTAACATGACAATTATGATACCAATTGTTAAGACTAACAATCGGGTTATGACGCCAACTGTTGTGCATGCCCAAGATCGTGATCGACGTTGCAGAACGTGACAATATGTGTTACTTGAAAAAAATTATTGAAGAGCAAACTAGCAATATCAAGACAAAGAGTAGAAAACACGAGGATTAACGTGGTTCGGCTCAAACTTGACTTACGCTCACAGGGAGAGAACTTGATATTGTTTTATTAATAAACTTGGTACAAGAGATCTAAATATTCTCTTGATTCCACAAAAATATTCAATTTCTCCTTGAATCTCACAATATTGCAAGAGTATACTTTCTGCATCGTCACCTTCCTATCTTTTTCTTGGCTTCCTCTTCACTTTTTGTGTTACAATGTACTAGGTTACAATCTTTATTCATAGAGTTTTATAATACAAACCCCCAAACTATGAGATGATCTTGGCTGTCGGATGCTTGAAGAACTTGATCAATCCTTGTAGGAGTTGATTTCCATGATCCCTTCCAAGCTTTCCATTGAAACTCCAGCTCGAACTGAGTTTCCTTTATTTAGCTTGTATATCCCTTCACACTTCTCTACTTTCAGGATTACACTGTCTCTTTGGCTAATAGTGACGACGCCTTGTTACACTTGGATCCGACATCTTGTTTCATCGAGCAGTTCTATGGATATTAGATTGTACCATGCTCTAAGATATACCGGATTGCTTTCAGAGCATGCACCATCCTATCTCTTCTTGTAACATTGACTGCTCCAGTGCAGATGACCTCATAAGCCAAGACATCCACCATTTTGACAGTCCCTTTTTCATTTGCAATCAAGGAGTTGAACAGCTTCTTCTCGGAACATACATGAACTGCACGACCAGATCAAATATTCAACCTTTACCTTGAGAAGTATTGCCTTCAACGTATGAAGCCATTAATACTTCAGTGCCATCATCGCTAATTGCTACATCCATCGTCGTAGCTTGTCCCTTTTTCAGTAACTCTTGTCGATACTTGCAGTCCTTCTAGTGACCTTCTTGTTGATTTTTTTCCTTTTCTTTCCTTCCTCATGACCACCGAATCCGATCCTTCCTGCTCAACTTGATTTGTCCTTTTCCTGATCTCATTAGATAATAGAGTTGACGTGACCTCTTCCAAGATGAGAGTTCCTTTACCTTAAAGCATGGGAGTTAGGATGTGATTGTATGACTCTAGAGGCGAACTGAGAAGTATTAACGCCTTATCTTCCTCATCGATATTGACATTAACAACTAGCATGTCACTGATGACCTTATTGAAGAAGTTCAGATGCTCCAACACCGCGTCCCTTTCTTCGTGCGGAGCCCATATAATTGTTTCTTGAGATACAGGTTGTTAGAGAGGCTCTTTGTCATATAAAACATTTCTAACCTTGGCCACAAACTCGTAGCTGTTTCTTCATCATCATGTTGTACATGACCTTGTCTGTGAGATATAATTGGATCGTACTTGCTGCTTTCAGATCCATCTCCTAATCCTCATCTGACGTACCTGCAGATTTTGCTGACTTCTCCTGCAAATTCTTGTAAAGACTTTGTTGCACTAACAACGCCTTCATTTTGCCATGAACTTGCTCGTGAAATTTTAATTCTCACATATCGCCTTATCGTCAACCTTTAAGCTCCGATACCAATTGTTGTGACACGACAACTATGATACCAATTATTGAGACCATTGGCTAAAAAAAACCCGACCCCGACCCAATACTTGTTATATATAAATTTCACTATTGAGAACTAGGGCTTTGATTTTTTGCCCCGAGCTTTAATTCTTCTCCGAGATGACGATGACTGAGCTTTCTGGAGCTGAGTCTGTGAGAGAAAGAGAGAGTAAGAGGCAGCACAGTGGTTGATGACAACGACGAGGCATCCACGACCTCTGACAAGCATCCCTGCGCAGTCCACGACCTTCAGCGAGCTTCCCTGGCTGTTTCAAGCTTTGTCTAAGCTTCCTGACTGTTTTCTATTGCAAGAGAGCATCCTCGACCTTTGACAAGCACTTCTGACCTCCGACGAGCTCCCCCGAGTGTCGACGAGATTTGTCTGAGCTTTCTGGTGTCCGTCCGAGCGCCAACGAGCTTTCTGGAGCTTCGCCTGAGCCATGAGGAGGAAGAAGAAGAGCAGCAGTTGCAGCCTTCGTTTTCTTGGTCTGCTATATTATGTTTTTTGGTCTGCTATAGTGCTGTTGTTTTCTTGGTTTGGAATTGTGATCAATTGTATATTGCAATTGCAATTCTTGGTTTTTTTTATTAATGTGATTGTGAGCTTATTCCTTGCTTTTTAGATGGTGCTTCTGCTTTGTGGCCATTTTGGGCATGGGACTTGTGAGAGTCTATTTGTTTTTGTGCATAGAAAAGTTGGGAACTTATGAGGAAATTTGTGAAGAGGCTTTACTATATTGCTTCGCTCTCTTCTCTTTCATTCTCCTTTTTAGCTGGCTTTTTGTGCTGTCCATGAATTGCAAAATCCCTTGTCCATGAAGTTTCATTTGGTGATGCTAGATGTGAAACGAAAGCGCGCGCCGGGGGGGGGGGAGGTAAGAATTTTGGGAAAGATGAGAGATGAAAGAAAACAATAAGTTACCTAAGAATAAATGAAAAGGCCTTCCACCTTCTCGACCTCACGCCGCTTTATGTTGCACACTTCTCAATCTTGACCTCACGCCACACGCTCGATTTTGGTTTCACATTTAGGGTTTCACACCTTGCCATGGGCGACACGCCCTCAAGGGAAAAAACCCCAAAACAATTTTCTTAAAATTTCAATCTATTTTATTGGAAGCAATGAGCATATAAAAAGGCTTACAACTATTTACTTTTCTCCACATAATCGATGTGGGAGTAAACATGAAAACAAAGACTAAAAAGAAAAAGAAACATACTAGACTCAAAACAAAATACAGACTCGATTCAAATGAGAAGTATGGCATTGATGTCTCCATCATTCTCGCCGGGGGGGCGGGGGGGGAACTCGACCCCGTCGAGTATACATGAGGTGGTGGTGACTCGACACTGGATCTAGATCTGAAGCTACTGATTTTGTAATTGTATTTGTTGACCTTGTTGAGTTTGTTTGATGTCCCGATGTTGATCTCTGTGTAATGAACTTGTACTGATTTTGTTTGCAACCGGAGATGGACTCGATCTGGAGAATGGAGGGTGCTTGCTGGAGCAGACTGTTGTTGCTCAGCTCATGTTGTGAACACGAGTGGGGATAAGCAACACACGAGAGTGTCACACAAAGAAACATTAGCAACAAATGACTTCGAAGAGGGATGCAGAGGGAAGAAGCATCGGCGGTGCAATCACGGTGGTGGTAATGTGGAAGACGAAGAAGGTGGAGATCTCGCGTAGGATGGCTGGTCACATGGGAGGGCAAAGGAAGAGAGAAAAAGAAAGGGAAAGGAAAATAAAGAGTTTTAGGATTTTTTTTTTTTTATATTTTGTAACTAAGAATGGATTGTGGTTAATATTCTAATTTTTATGGAGGGGATTTGATTTTTATGGCTAAGAGGAAGATTGTTGGTTGAGATTTTGATATGTGGGAGGAGATAAAAGAGGTTAGGATTTAGAATTTTTTTTGAAAAAAAGAGGTGAAAAGAAAGAACCATGTATGGATCAAATAAAATTGTACCGACTTTACATCGGGAATCTTTTCACAAGAAACTTGTTTTACAATTTTATTTTCATCACTCATTATTTTTTCCTAACCATGTTCTGATACCAACTTTAATGTAAAATGAAAGAGGGGTTCTAAGAATTTTGAAAAAGATGAGAGATGAAAAAAAAACAATGGGTTACTTAAGAGATAAATGAAAAGGCCTTCCATCTTTTCGGATCTCACGCGCTTCACGCTGCAGGCTCCTCGATCTTAAGCTCACGCTGCTTCACGCTCGATTTTTGCTTCATAGTTAGGGTTTCACACTCTGCTATGAGCGGCACACCCTCAAAGGAAAAAACTCAAATAATTTTTTCAAAATTCTATTCTATATTATTGAATGCAATGGGGCCTATATAAATAAGCTTACAACTATTGACTTTTCTTCACATAATCGATGTGGGACTAAACATGAAAACAAAGACTAAATAAAATAAAAAAGAAACATACTAAACTCAAAACAAAATACCGACTCGATTCAAATGAGAAGTATGGCATTGATGTCTCCTCCATCATTTATCTTTTGGGTTTGATTGTTAAAAAACGAATTGTTACAAGGATAAGGTTAGTTACTACCACTGTTTTAAATCTTGGCTGATATACTGATATATCGGCCGAGATATCAGTATTTTATTCAAAACAATACGATAAGTGTAAAATTTACCGGATAACGTTTTGGACCGATATGGGCCGATATATCGTCATATAGCCGATATATCGGCCGATATCTGAGATGAATATATCTGATATATCGCCACGTGACACATTTGAGGAGCTTTTACAAACACACTTGAGGAGATTTTACAAAAGACAAGTATCCCCTATGATTTTATGACTCTAAATTTATTTTAAGTAGTTTCATATGATTTATATAGGCAATCACATGTATATTCTTCATTCGGTATGACGTTCGAAATGACGTCCGGTATTTAATATCATATCGCGATATATCACTTGATATCTGGTATCCGATATATAATTTTGCCGACTGATATATCACTGATATCCAATATTTTAAACACTGGTTACTATTGTTGCTGCTTTGGCAAGCAATTCAAATTGGATTTATTAACCTGAAATAATTTTTAAAAAGAGTAAGTTTTCAAGTTTACATGCTACAATGAAGAAACCTTTCCTAATAACAGAGATACAAATTTGAATGTTTCCAACCCTACAGACAAACTGGAGATGTAGAAAACAAACCACTGCCAGATGAAACTTCCAATCTCTTTTGAGTATAGGCAACATGGTGCTAGAGTAGGTAAAAAACAGTGACTACTCCATATGCTATCAGAATCTCCCCAATGTGAACATAGTGACATCTAGAATTTTAAATTTGATATAATTGAAGCAGATATTTTGATACAGTAGTGCTATGACAATTTGATACAATAGGGCCGTACATTGTAAATAATCAAATGATCCAAACACTAATACTGCGTGATTCTGTTTTTTTTTTTTTTTTTTTTTTTGCCTTCAAGCTCTGGTTGTGAACCTACAAAAATTTGACTCCATTAGAAACTTCATAATAAGGAACGGCTACTAAAAACTGAGGATACAAGAAGAATAGCAGTAAAATATATACAAATTAACAACATCAAAAAAACAGTTGCACCTCACTGAATTGAGGCGCATTGCTTCGCTTGCGGTTTGCGTGTCGCGCACATTAAGTCCTTTGCGTCCCGCACCTGCGCTTCACGTCTCAACAACATTGAATGCAACAAAGACTAAGAGTTGAGAGAAATAGGAGAAATGACGATTGTTGTAGGGAATTGTTTTCATCACCAGAAGAGATTTAAGCCAAAAAGCAAGTAAAATACATTAATAAAGAAACAAAGTACACTGAACATTAATAAATTAATACTATTGTGTGGAAGTGGTACAACTGTTATTGAGTCCCTACCAAAAGCACCAATCTTCTAGTGTGGCCTTCAAGAACAAATATTTGGCTTGTCCTGTGGCAGTTTATATTCAACTGTTATTTCTTAAGAATGACAGCCAAATTTCTTGTTATTATCTCAACATCATAGAATCCAAGCAGTTGTTTTGCTTGGCGATCTGCATATATCGTCAACTGTTTTAAGTCATTGTATCTCATGTTTTGCCGAGGTCAAAGAGGATGTAAACGATCTTTCTTGCTTGCTTAGTGGCTGTTTCTTATTGGCTTGATAATTAATTCTATGGTGTTATCTTTAAGTGTGTAGTAGTCTTCTCATGCTAATATCCATAAAATAAGGCTTGAAACTTAAATTAACTAATTCTCTACTGGATAATCCCTCATTTCGTGTTAATGCAAGCAAACTTCTCTGAACTTTTCAAATCGTCTCAAATCTGTTGACAAGGGATGACCGACACTAGTATGATCTTCAGGCTTTTTCCATTTTATCTTAAAACTAGTGCAGGACTTAATTTTCTAGGATTAATGATAATCTTTGTAGAACCAAAATTTGCCATTAGTAAGGTGATTTATTTGCATTCCACACAGGTCATGCTCGAAATGTTATTGAGAGGATCAGCAGAAGCATGATGCGCACGTATCACTTTTGAGTTTTGGGTTGAAATATCTTGTGCCACCTATTATCTTTTCTATTCACCATTTTTGCTGCTGTTTTTTATTTACATGAAAATCTCTCTTTCCTTTCTGTTGGATGCTGACCACTGACCAAGTATCTTACATTGTTTATAGACATTGAAAACTGCCAGTTTATATGACTATTGAGTTTCTAAATAAATGCACTCTCTTTGTTTTGTTCTTCTTTCAAAGATACCGTGCAATTACAAGTGCATACTATCGAGGAGCTGTTGGTGCACTTCTAGTGTATGATGTCACCCGTCATGTGACATTTGAGAATGTGGAGAGGTGGCTGAAGGAGCTGAGGGATCACACTGACGCCAACATCGTCATCATGCTGGTGGGAAACAAGGCAGATCTGCGCCATCTCCGGGCGGTTTCAACCGAGGACGCAAAGGCCTTTGCCGAGAGGGAGAACACCTTCTTCATGGAGACGTCAGCCTTGGAATCAATGAATGTAGAGAATGCTTTTACTGAAGTTCTCACCCAGATCTATCGTGTCGTCAGCAGGAAGGCACTCGACATTGGTGATGATCCTTCTGCTTTGCCAAAGGGACAGACCATCAATGTCGGCAGCAAGGATGATGTATCTGCGGTGAAGAAAGCTGGTTGCTGCTCAAGCTAGGTGAGGACAAGTTCCCATGATCTCAGGATATTTTTGTCCGAGATTGTTCCACTGCGTTCTTGGATCTCTCACGTTAATGATGTTGACGAGCTATATACAAATGTATCATGTGGGGTGGGGGGTTTGTTTTTCTGTCCCACAGTTTTAGATCAGTGAAGACATATTGAGAGGTTTTAGCTGTTTGTGTTGCCTGGAAATGGCAAGAAGAATCCATTGGATTTGTTGTCAGCTTCTTCTTGTGCTGGAGAATGTTATAGCTTGTTTATTCATGTATTTTGCTTATTTTGATATCGTGATCAAATGTTCTGCAGTCTTTACCCGTGAAAAATTCTTTGCCCTCACATAATTTGATTCTGGCTCTTGTCACGGTGCTTCTTGATTTGGCAGCCGAATGATGCAGCTTGTTACATGGGTCAGTGAAGGATGGGACACTCTTGAGCTTGGAAAATAGCGAAATATTTCTCTTTGCATGCGAATCACGATCCCATTTTCCAGTTCTTCATGTTGCATTCTTACTGCTTTATTCATCCAAAAGAGAGAGAATTTAATCTCCAGAGAGTTTCTTATAGCTTTGTCCATTCACATTGGTGCATGGTTGTTTGCATATTTATGACGGTCGTTTCCGTTATGAATTGAGGGAAAGAGTAAAAATCTTTATTTTGTGGGCCCTACTGTTTTTCCTGTATCAAAAAAAAATTTGTTTGGAGAAAAACATTATAGCTCAAAAAAACATAAAGAATTCTGACAAGAAGCTTAAAATATCAATTTGTTATTCAATCTCTTCATTCCTTAAGAATTGATAGTGATATATATTAATAAAAAATGAAACCAGTGTCTTCAAGATATATTTCTCTTGCAAACAAATTTACTGAAGGAGATAAATAATCGTGAGACCCACTACGGGTTCCACTTGCAAACTACTCATTTTCTTTTGAGAAATCTCACTTCGTGTATCTTTTCCGAGTCAAAATGCTTTAAACACAAAAAATACACTCCGAACACCCACCCACGCACGCACGCAAAAAAACAGAAACGGAAAACACTAATTTCTAGCAAACTTTTTATGATTTTTTAGTAGTTTTTACATGAATACCATCAATACTCACTGGGAAGAGAAGAAAAGCAGCATGAAAGACCATTGTAATGAATAGGTTCAATGTTTTTTTTTCCCCACAAGATGTTGCCAGAATATTCGTAATAAAATATTGACTATAATATGTATGTGCAATTTGTTGTTGTAGATGAATCAATTATTTTCAAAAAAACAGAGAGGCTTCATTTTTTTTCTTTAATCATGTACGTAAATGATTCAATCCTATGAAACTTAAAACATGTGAGCTTCTTCAGTTGAGTGCATTCGGAAACGATAGATCCTTCAAATTTTCTGTTGAGATTTCTTCGTGAATTTTCAAAGAGATTCTTTTTGGGACATGATCATTTACATCTCAATGTGGATACATCAGTGTGAAATACCAAAAAGGAACCAGAACATGTGTTCACGTCAGTTTATCCTGGAAACAATAGCCAGAGGCCTGCTGTAATCAGCAATGAGATCAGGATAAAGAAATTGAAAGCAGCATACTTGGGAATCAAGACAGTAACAAAAGAAAGGTGGAACTAAAGAATCAGTAATTTGATGCTCACTATTTGGTATTCACATTCATATTTCATCACCAGTAATAGATTCTCCAACAAATAACTGAGGGAAAATCTTCAGAGAACTCAAAAATCTCTTTCCCAGCACAGTGAAGAATTATGAAAGGCACTGTTCATTGCAATCTGTTGATGAATCCCTAGCAAATCAAAGCTCCACGCGAATAAGATGAGATTCTGAGAAATGCTAATGCCATCCACTGAAGTTATTGACTGATCACATCTCTACATGCTGGTATAAAGTTCTAACAAAATGGACAACTTATGTTTTCTGTACAGTTCTTGTAAGCTCAAAACATGCCTACAGCCGACGGTAAATGTCTGGAGCAAGGGACAGCTATTATCCACAGTTATTTACAACAACAAAGTTTTATGAGTTTGTTAAACAAATAGACACACCCCTCATCCTTCGCTGTTAATTGTAGCCAAGCCTGTCTTTTTGCAGATCGGGCACAAGTTCTTCACTAGCAACCATTGCTTTATGCAGTCCCCATGGTAATTGTGGCCACAATCTAGAGTACCTATGATTTCATCCTCCTCATACTCCACCTGAAAACTCCGCATAGTCGGTATCATTAATGGAAGATGTCTATTTCCCTAAACATGATTAACAAGCTGAACAAATTGGTAGCAAATGGTTGGAGTCTACAAATGACATGAAGTACCTGGCATACGATGCAAGCTTCAGCCACTTGAGAAAATCTGAATAACGCCTCTGACGGTGGAGTTGTTTGTGAGTTATGCACACTTGTCTTAAGATTCTTTATGATAAATTCTTCTGTCAAGCCGGTTTTGACATCACCAATCTGTTCTTCCAAGGCCAAGAGTTCCTGTCGTGGTAATTGAAAAAGCTTAATGAAACATGATATCGACTAGTGGCAAACAAACTAAATTCATGCTGTTAGCATATTTCAACGACTAAAAGCTTTTTCTTAATATCTCAACCAGGAAATTTGAGTAATTTGCATTTAGAGAAAAATATATCATACAGGTGCCCACAAAATGTTACTCCCAGCATGCATGCGGTTGTAGATTTATCCAGCAAGGAGGTCCAATAGCCAGCTAAAATCCCTAAAAGATTCATTTCTTTACCTCATAGGACATTTCATCTATGTCCAGTCGCATATCTTGGTGCTGGTCGATGGTACTCCCCACTCCATAAAACCCTGATATATCCATAACCGCAGCATCCTACACAAGCAGAGAAAAACCAACTACATTACATGCAGACAAATCCATAACCTTATATTACCTATCCATGAAACTAGATAAAACTAAAACAAGATATTAATAGATCGGTTTTAAACCAGAATCATCACAATTACCAGGACATAAAAATTGGGTTTATAGCTTTCAGCAAACAGGACTTTGATAGTAGAAGATTCAACACAGGACCTCAACTATGGCAAGACTTCAGTTTGAGTTTGAAAAAGTAACACTTATTTCTGACACTTCCAATAAAGCTTATAGCTTTGGTTATTCACTAGCAAGATAAATAATAAATATTTGAAACTTTCTGCTCAATATCCTGTCTATTTAAATCAGTTATTCCCAGTTCTGAATCTCATGACAACAACTATAAGTTGAATGGAATGGAAAAACCAAAACTAGATATTTTTCAGACCTCAATCAGTCAGACTGGGCTGTTTAAAGAACAAGAAGCTATTGCCACTTCATATATAACATAGAAATTAAAGTGAATGCAATCCACAGCCCACGAAGCTCATAAAGGATGGTGGTACAGTCGACAAGTCCTGATTGGATTTCTCGATCCAGTGCAATAGTTCTTTTGCAGATCCAGGTCCTCCAAATATGCCCTAACAGATCAATCTCTTTCCATAGAACACACCTCCATGTTGCCAGGATAGTGGACAGGGCAAGACTTATCCTCTTATTTTCTTTCTTCTCCTTTTATTTTCCCTTCCCCCCCTTTTTGGTGGGGTGGTTTTGTCTTCTTTTTCTTTTTTTCCGGTAGAAGGGAGGCAAGGCGGCGGGGCAGCTAGAGAGAGAAAGCTACAATCAAATACCAGAATCTCAATGTTATCATAATCTAATGTAGTCTTACCAATTTATTTTTTTTAATTTATTGCAAGATTCATATTCAGACTAAGAATCCTCCTTCGGCAATTGGAGCAAGAATAAGAGTTATGAGTTTTAGGAGATTTTATGACAGGCACAGTAGCAAGAGTAGGGAGTTGGTTCTGCGCAAGGAGTTTTATGTGAAATCGCCGAGATAAAAGCGAAAGGTTACTCTTGCTAATTCCCCTATTTGAAAGAATTAGCAAATCCTCGAAATGGTGGGTTTGAGAGGTAGTTTTGCTAAGTTTTAAGGTACCTCTTGGGTCATTATTACTTGCTAACTCTTATAAAGTTTAGACCATTTGGCAAGAGAGCAAGAATTAGCCACTTACCTGATACGGTCTCATCTTTGTCAAAACTTGTCATACCAACATTAAAAAACATTCTAGGCGAAGAAAATAAAAAATTTCTTAATGATCCTTAAGGAATATGTTCACTCAAAAACTCCATCACTATATCATCTACCTATAAGCAATACCACAAAGAAACACTAATTTAAGAACTCCTTGCCCTGTTCTCCCCCAAATTTGGAAACTAATCTTGCTTTAGGGCCTGTTTGTTTCGCCGCAAAACGTCGCAAGTCGTAAAATGAGAATGAGAAATGTGAACTGTAGTAGGAAAAATATATTGTGTTTTACGATATTTGGTTGGTAAAGTGAAAGTGTAAGTGAAAAAGTTGACCACAAAATTAACTGTAGCAGTGATTTAAATATTATAAATACTATTAAATTAAATTTACTATTGCAAATTAAATTGTATTAATAAATTTGAGATAAAATATTAATAATCTTAATATTTTATTTATAACAATAATATTAATAAAATATTAGTATAATTAGTAAAATATTAACTAAATAAATAATATAAAATTTTAAGGAAATCTAAAGAACATTAATAAAATTTTAAGAATACTAATAAAACATAAATATAAAAACTCTTAAGAAAAATAATAAAATATACTTATAATATTATAATATTAAAAAATACTTTAAAATTATTATAATATTAAATTTTATATAATATTATTGTAATATTATAAAAATATAAAATTAACAAAGTAAAATATAATTATAATTTAATAATAAATTATTATTATAATATTATTATAATGAATTATTATTACAATATTAACATAATAAAATATTAATATAATAATAAAGTATATTTTAATATTAATAAAGT
Source organism: Agave tequilana (assembly GCA_038442645.1). Taxonomy (NCBI): domain Eukaryota; kingdom Viridiplantae; phylum Streptophyta; class Magnoliopsida; order Asparagales; family Asparagaceae; genus Agave; species Agave tequilana. The sequence goes on along the minus strand of JAVJIF010002098.1, from coordinate 292,394 downwards.
AATTATTTATATTAAAAATATATAATTAAATATATAGTAATTTTATATTAAATTTAATATTGTTATATTAATAAAATATTAACTCTAAATAAAATAATAAAAATTGGTATAAGTATTAATAAAATAATAAAGCATTAAATAACAATTTTAAATAAAAATATTAAATTAAATTAGTAAAATATTAAATATTAAAACAATATTAAAATAATAAAAAACTAAAGATTAAAAATAAAAATAATTAAATAAAAAATTGAACACTATTAAAAATATTAAATATTTAATAATATTAAATTATATATTGATTATTAAGTAACTACTTTGAACTACAAGTGTATTATAAGTGGGATTTACCTGACCACAAAATTAACTGTAGCAATTGCAAGTGGGAAAATGTGAGTGTAAAAGTGAGATTTATATGACCACAAATTTAACTGTGGTAACTGCAAGTGGGAAAATGAGAGTTGCATTTTGCAACTTGTCAGCGAAACAAACAGCGAAAAATGAAAAAGAAGTTTTACGACTTACGATTTGAGAGGTTTTGCGGCGAAACAAACATGCCCTTACTCTCTTCATAACAAAGTCTCCTTGAAGCAGAAGCCCACCAGAAAATTTGTAATGAATCGATATTTTGAGTTTCATTTGGGATTTTTGTGATGAATGGCTGCAAAAGAAGAGAGAGAAATGGCCATGCCCCTCTTTTACGTGGTGAGAAATAGAGATGGTTGTGGGGCGTGTGGTTAAGGAACATTCATCATCAGGATTGTCTGAGCAGGATATGATGATTACTAACAATAGCCATATGGGAACCTAAGCATGGATACAGACATGACACAGATCAACACAAAGGAACTTCAAAATTAGTATATAGCATAAAAAGGCAAGGAAGTGTACCTCTGACATGTGCCCAACACAACATAGATTCACTGTAGAAGTGTTTGTGCTACATAGAAGTGTCTGTGCTACATAGATGGGAACCAAGGATAGGGTTTTTTTTTTTTTTTTTTTTTTTTTTTTGGGGGGGGGGGGGGGGGGGGGGGGGTGGGTGGGGGGGGGGGGGGGTCGTGGAGGTTTCCTCGGAAGCACAGCAAGTGAATTTTTACCTCTAAACTTTGGGGTTATAGTGCCCCCTACCTCCAACCTTGTTTAGATCGTTAATCTGACTGAATAAAATGGCCACCAAATCCTATGCCTTGGAGACAAATTGGTTGGCCAATGATATATTTGTCTTGTTCATGTTTTTGAGAAAATGATCACATATTTTCTGTAATATATTACCAAATACGGAACCATGCCCTTTTTTATTTCAAATTGGCAAGCAAAAGAAGACAAATTCATATCATCTATATAGTACAAGCAATAATACAAGCAATATACTGAGTGTGGTCAGTTTACTTTCAATTGTCCAGGCAAAAAAAAAAAACTCGAATTCATCTCATCTCTAAAGTATTTAGTATAACTAGAAGCAATACTACAAGCAATATACTCATAGAGTTTCCCAACTTAACCTTGTAGAATCTAGAGTAAGAGAGGTATATTTAACGTACATCAATAGTCAGAAATCAGCATATAGTGTTAAGGCATCAACTTTTCTAGCTTGATAACATGGCCTAAACTTTCGGCCCTTTGATATAACTATTTAGTATGCAGCTAAGGTAAAGGATGTCACACACTGCATACAGATTTGCAATAACTAATTCAGTTTCAGGGAGAGTCTGGAGAATTTCAAGAGCAAGCTAGGTTAAACAGACTAGATGATATAAAGAAAAAAAGGAAGAATTGTTTAAATTTTTTGATTCATCACCGTAGCATATGTTTTATACATGATGTTCTATGCTACCAAGCCCAGTTTATCATTTAGTGAAGATGAAACAGAAAAACAAAATTATAATGTTAAAATTTGATAATGAACAGATGTTTCACTCGTTCCAATAAGAAACACTAGCCACAATTGTTTAATTTACTCAACAGTTGAATTTTCCACCTAGACATCAATCCTAGACCACAGGAATTATCATGGAACTGCACCTTTTCCTTTCATAATGCCCCCAATGAACTTCAACTATTGCCCATAAACTTATAGGAACTTGTATTATTGGTAGTTTGCAAACAAATGATTCCTATCTAGCTTTAGAAATAAAAATAAGGGGACGGCAATATAAAAGGTGGGATTGCGCTCACAGTACCTTTTAGTTCACCCAAATTTTCTGTCATGTGCTGGGAACATGCCCATCAATGGCCCATTGAACAAGGCCTCAAACATTGTGCTAATAGTTCCATTCACGCATGTGTTTGGGTAACCATTTAATGGTGGTAAAAACATGAAGCAGGAGAAAAAAGAAAGGTCAAGGAATTAAAATTACCTCTGATGATAGAATCCCCACACTTCCATGACTAACATCTGGAGTTGCTTGGTGTGTATGGCGAGGCCTAAAAATCTGTGCAGCATTGGGGTGAAAATGCGGAAGTCTGGAGCCTGGATTTAGACCGCGAATAGACGGATTTACATCAACGAGATGCAAGTTGTTAAGAGGACGCTGATAAGAAGGCGCTTGCATTTGAACTTGATGGCCATAACTCTGAAGCTGCATGGTCTCTACAGGTGAGAGATGCTGATGAAGATTATGCGGAGATGTAGGGTTGAAAAGAACTGTCGCGTTCACAGTGGATGAGGCCTCAGGGAATGCCCGAACACCCATATTTGTCAACTCAAAGCCACCTGAATGAAGACATCTTCCTGAGAAAAGAAGAATCTGATTAGGTTTTTCAATTGTCTAAAAGTCCAAGTGTGACCATCGGGTGCATAAAAAATTATAGATGCGGCTTTTGTTTATATGTATTACATAAATGGTTAAATACACTATGTCATGCCTCTTACGCTGCCTGAACCAATCTTCAGTGAACTCCTAATAATATAGTTATCCAAATTTCATGAGAAAAAGCTGAGACCAGGCAAATTGACTATGCTAATGTCAAGCACATACCATGCAGATAAGCCACTGGATGGTTGTAGTTCCAGTTAGAACACGCCCCATCACCAATGTTATTCTCAGAACCAAACTGTGCCATCCACACATTGCTTACAGGATGCAAGGGTTGTCCCATGTAAGCTGCTTGAAGTGCATAATTAGGATGAGGATAATATGCTAATTCTGGTTGAAGGCTGAGAGCACTAGGTCTCAGACTTCTATGAGATCCCTCTGCTGTTTGGACATTTCCTCTCTCTTGGTATTCAGGGTGCTCAAAATTTGCAGAATCAGCCACCGATGCCTCATATGCCTGCTCCCACTGTGGCAATCCACAGTTTAGGGAAAGAAAAGATGCTGAACTGGAGTTTGCAGACCCAGTGACATTGTGCTGGTTCCCTGGAGGCACTTCTGCATTCTTCCTTTTGCCAAATCCTCTGACACCATCAACAAATTGATTATTTCTACCAAATTCGTCCATATTGATGGCATTTGGCAAGTGCTCGGAGGACACGTTATCTTGAGAAGCGGGGAAGTTTCTGCTAGAAGATGACGGAAACATGCAAGGGGTATAGAAGTTGGGCAGCGCAGCAACATTAAGACCAATATTTGGAACTGCATGGAAGTTCTGGAAACTATTAAACTGGTTTCCATAGAATGTGCCCCTATCAGGATAGTCCCTAAACAGGCGACCCTGTTCTGCAGTATTCCCTGTAGCTGAGAGCATTGGATGCATATTTGTGTAGTCAGCAACATTTCCTGATAGCATACAGCGATCAGGATGAAAGTGACTGACTCCTTGTCCTAATTGCAGATCAAGCATTTGATGAGTGCATAGCATATTTCTCTGACTCATGCTGGCAACTGGAGTTATTATTCCCTTCAGAGAACACGTTATATAGTTGCACTTGGTGACACCTCAGTCTTGAGTCAAGCTCCCTGCTATCAACAAATGAAAATAAAGCTGGGGTTAGGAAAACCAAAAACACAAGTGAGAATCAAAACTGAAACTCAAGCTAACATAAGACAGAATAGATGGTAATTAATGCTTATTATGACTTCATAAAATACAGGGATACAACACATGGGCTTTCATAAACTCGCATATACTGTAAATAAACACCATCGTTAGAATCAACAGTCAAATAACTGCTATACCCAAAAGCCGAAGCTGATGGGTTGGCCGATAATGTATATCAAGCTATCTTGAAACTACCTCTAAGTGGGCCCCATCGCATAGGAAAAGCATCCAATAGAGGAAATAAATATATATAAATTGCCAATGGTGCGGTTTGAATTCAGGGCCTCTTGAAACCTGGTGTTCTTACAACCAATCCACCTGACAAGCTTGCTAGGGGTTGTTGGCTAACAATGCATATCAAGCAATCTTAATACAAACAAAGAGCAGTGACACTAACGTCTAGTGTGTCTTGCTACTCTACATCAGCTAGTGTAACTTCTAACAAAATAGGTATCACTATTAGATGGCATCAAGGATTTTGCTTCTCTCATTTCTCATGTTGCAGTTCACTAGAAACAAAAAGATCTCTAAAGAATACAAAGCCATACAGAAAAGCGCAAAATTAACGTTCTCCTGCTATGCTTTATGCTGATTTTCCTTTTCACTGTAGCATACACTTGAGATAAGTCTAAAGATGGAACAAACCTGCCAGCAGCATGGCTGTCTAAGCTGGCTACCTTCGTAAACTCATCAGGAAACCCAGCTCAAGCACAAAATGCATTTCTAGCAGTCTAGTCACAGGATAGTGTAAATAAAACAACAATAAATCACAGGTAACACTGAAATCTTATTGATTTCAATAGAGAGTAACAGAAGTTTATCAAAATTTGACAGAAAAGAGTATCGTCGATAGGATGGAAAAGCAAGCATAGACTGTGGTGGAATAGGAAACATTGGCGAAAGCTTACAAATAGCCAAGAAAGTGATGTAAAATCATCGTGCTGCATGGTCATGAACGACAGACAAAGAAAGGAGGCCAAAGCAGAGGCATGAACAACAGAGACAACAGGAGGCAAAGTGGAGACTCTTAAATGTGCGAACAACCTAAAAAGGAAGAATCAAAGGCCTGAGATCACGTATGTGAAAGTTCGTTAGAAAAAACAATCAACAATAGTGATTGCAATGCTTGCTTAAAGCAATTTATTATGATCTATTGGATTAAAAAGGAAGCTCATGGTGAAAATCCCAAATATTTTTGAAGGATTTGAAGAATATTTAAAGATCTCACATGAACTATGTACTTTACAAAATCTATATACATTCAAGCCCATCCTAACAACTCCATATGAGTTTCCTCATTCAAAATGCCCATTTAAGTTCATTGAGATGTTTTATTTTTCAATTAACCCCTCCCAGTCCTTATCTCTGAAAGATATTTAATCTCTTTCCTTGATCTAGTTAAATGGGACATTAGCAACTACTGTGGGACATGAATTCAATCTGTCTCACATTCCCAAAATAAAAGAATTCAATCTGTCTTGTGCTCATGGAAAAAGAACAGAGAAAGAACATTGTCCCTAACTTGCGCTCTCTTGCTTGCTTGTCAAGCGGTCCCTCACACTCTCATGCTTGGTCAAGTGGTCCCTCCCTCCCTCTCTGTTGTAAAGTTATATTCTGCACTTGGTTTCAAATGGCACCTGATTGCAAGATATCGGCAATATCGTATTGGGTAATTTAAGGTATGCAATACGATATTAACTCTACAATATTGTCCGGTATTGGGGATATTGCAGATATGACCGATATTGATACTAAACATCATTGGCAGACACCGATATCGATACCAAGATTTCAAACTATGATTCACCATAAACTCATTATCAACTGTCATTATATAGCTTGTGATTGGCAAATTGTGAATTGTAGACAATTAATTCTTTATGAATAACAACCATCAATATGGAAAAAATGTGAGTTGAGATTCTTACAAACTCTTACCAAATATGTACTGATTGTATTTGGTAAAAATCCATGATTTTTTATGTATAAGTTGCATACTGACTCATACTCTTGTGTTATGTAGCACAGACACTCCTATCATGGAATCATGTTGTGTCCGAAACATATCCGACAAGCATGTCATGTGTATTTTTAAGAATTCATTACGTGTCCGCGTGTCATGTCCATTTCAATGTTGTGTTCATGCAACATAGCTCATGTGCGTGGCAATTCTCCAAAACCCAAGCACGAGGATGACTACATGTGTGATTGTTTTTTTGTGTGGGTGTGGCATCAGGACTTAAATATATATATATATATATATATATATATATATATATATATATATATGAGAAAAATCTACCTGATCTGAGACTTTCTCAACTGGCGGCGACGTGGCTAAATCTCAGCCACAAATCTTAATCGCGGCGCTACCATGATCGCATGAGGACTGCAGTAGTTTTTGTGAGGACTGCTACCATGATCTCAATGTTTTATGAGAACTGCTACCATGATGCCAGTGCTAATTAGATTGAAAATATCTGAGATTTTTTAAGACTGCGAACGGGGTCGCAGTGGACTGTGACCTGGGTCGCAATACCAGCTAAGAGAGTCTCTCAGTTGGTGGCTGAGGTACATATACCTCTACACACACACACTTTTTCGTTTTTGTGTGTGTAGAAACCTAGAAGGTATATTAATGGACAGCAATTAATATATCATAAATATTGCCAAGACAAGGCATAACACACTTTGTCTGATGCATGTCATGCCAAATTTATGCATATCAAGTAGGGGGGAAGCATTGATTTTTTGGGTTGAGATTCTAATAAAACTCTTACCAGATCTGTACTGATTATATTTGGTAAGGGTCCAAGGATTTTTGGGTATAAATTGCATACTGAATCATGCTTCTATCCATGACAATTCTCCAAAACCCAAACGTGAGGACAACTACATATGTGAAATATCACCCGATATTGATACTGTCGATGACTTTTCATGTATTGGGCTACAAGGGATTTAATGGTAGATCATAATGAATATGTGGATGAATATTTGATGTGCAATTAGGTTGTTCAATCAATGCACATTTTAACAAATGTTTTACCATTATGTGCTTTCTAAGCAACTTTCTAACCATTAGTCTGCTTTTAGATGCTTTTTTATGGTATGTTTAATCTAGTAGAAAAGGTTTAAACATGGCATTTAATGCATCTCGACAGGTCTTGTATTATAGCCATGCATTGTAAGCCCATGCAACCAACAATTTTTGAAGCAATTCAATGGCTAAGAGTTAAATCCTTTTCCAACTATTTTACATAAATATCCAAACCAGTCAGCAGATACATAGGCCTAATGTTTTAGTCATGAACTGGAAAGCAAGCATCCAAGAATGTTGAACCAATCCAATGGCTAAAAGTTTTGAACTCCTCCAAGTATCCTATAAAACATCCAACAATCAGTTGGTAGATATATAGACCTAGTGCTCTGATCTGCAGATACGTAGGCCTAATATTTTAGTTATGCACTTTAAAGCCAAGCATCCAAGAATGTTGAAGCAATCTGATGGCTCAAAGTGTTAGAGTCCTCCAAGTATGTTATAAAACATCTAACAGCCAATTGGCAGATATATAGACCTAGTGTTCTAGTCATGCCCTCTAAGCTAATGCAACCAAGGAGCAAGCCTACTAATTTCCCCAAGCTACAAATAAATTTAAGCAAGAAGTGGTAGGAACATACGACTTGATTTCTTGCTATAAGGAATCACGTTCATCTCCGTGGCACCAAATAAACTAACAAGCCAAATGGAATAAACTACAATTTTGCACGGACATGGCCACACTGAGATGGACACAACACGGGGACACATGCAAAATTCTTAAAAATACACATGAAATATGTGTCCGATATACGTTTCGGACACGACACGGCTCTAAGATAGGAGTGTCCGTGCTACGGAGATCTACCAATACCATAGATTGTAAGGTGTAACATATATCAGCAAAATCTTGAGAAATTGGTTAGGGTCATGAAATTGATAGCTTCCATGAAGGAAATGTTTTTGGCAACAATAAGAAAGGTGAAAAATGGCCCAAAAAGCAAGCACAAAACTTATCATAGGTGGAGAGACCTCTAAATTCTAGATGAAATTCTGAGCAGGACACGAAAACTTCTAACCATCCACGAAGCAAATTTCTATTTATAATAATGATGACCAATATCAAGTTTCGAGTTGATATTTAAAGCATGTTACCAGCTGGGAATTTAATGGGATCAAGACACCATAATTAGGCTGCTAAAAGCTCAAGATCATGAAACTGTAAGAGTTTGGCTCCTCAGACTGTGGAGAGGGGGCACTTGAGCTCGAGAAATAGCCAATGGGCCATCAAGTACTGCATACATGAAAATAAGGGTTTGAGTGCTTGTCCGCCTGGAGATGCTAGCATCATCATTAACACCACACTCCAATGTCCAAACTAGAGCCACCAATCAGCCCTTACAGCGCTTGATGCAACCATATAGCATTTGACTTTAGTAGGAATATGAGTTAGACATCATTATCATAGTGGCAAAAGCCCAAACTATAGTTGACAGAATGGGTAACAAGCCTGGAACCACATTGGCCCAAGAGGAAACCCAATTCAAGTTCCTTCTTTCTACCAGATACGGGACTGGCTCATTTATTTATAATTGCCAAGGGAATCTCCAAATGGATGCAAGACACTTTACCCGTCAATCTCCACTTTGGCTCATCTCTAATCTAGCCTGAACCCATAGCATGGAGACGGTGTCCCAATGCTTCCCAAAGGAAGTCGCACAATTAGAGTTTCAGACAACATGTACTCATAGAGCAACTATACATTCACAGAGGCAGTGTTATCAGGAGGTCCAAAGTCTTCACTTTTACAAACTTTTATAGCATTGGACATGTGAAGACACACGACACTTTGACACATATACATAATTCAGAAACAGTTCATGTTTTTTTTTTAAAAAGGAAAAGGAAAAAAAGTAGCAGGGCTTGTTATATTCAAACAAGGGAATGATTAGAACTGATATTTGCAAAGGATCCATAAGATAAGAACAGAAATGAGTATTCATGAGCATTATGCTTTCACTTTTTATACTCCTAGTCATCTGACCTCTTTCATGCTTTCTACATCGATGACATGATAGGTAAACACGTAGTATTAGAGAGAGGATAATGCTCTTGTAAATATGGGACCAAGTGTGTGCATATCTATGTCCCCATGCCTTTTTAGAATTTATTATGTCGTACACTTTCAGATGCGCCAATCCAGCGAGTAGAGCGTATCAAATTAGGGCAAGTTAAAAGAACGCAGGGGAGACCGAAGAAAACATAGATGGAGGTAATACGACAAGATATAGAGGCAAAAGGTCTTAGGTCTTAGTGAAGGCATTAGGTCTTAGTGAAGGCATATTGCTCGATAGGAATGAGTGGAGAAAGCTGATCCCTGTGCCCGTTCCGGCGTAATTCTCTTTTGGTTCATGTAGCCTACCCCAAATACTTGGGACAAATGGCTTTAGTTGTTGTTGTTGTTGTTGTACACTTCCGGACCACTTTAAGACACTCACATACCTGTCACATGTGTCCTACACTGCCCGCAGGTGCCCCACATTTGGCCCAATCAAAGCTCCGCTTTTACCCACATGAACCATGTAACAAGGTCTTGAAGCAACGCAAGCATCGATCATATCAAAGGCCCAATTGGTTCTAATTTGCTAATGTAGAAAACTTAAACAAGAGGCATGCGCTCACTAATAAGTTGGAACTTAGTGACTCAAAAGAGTAAATCCTGGCAGGGGTCTCTGGTGCAAACTATTTTAAAATGTCTCTCGACCCGATATGGGACTAGATCAGTCTTGTATCCCATATCAAACCACTCATAATGGATTCAAGTCGCTTAACCAACAACAATAACCAGGCACAAGGTTTATTCCCAGTCTTTGAGATAGGATGCACAAATACTTTTTCTCCTTTAAGCACTACTATGGTCGTCATCTCTCCTCAGGCAAGTGTGTATCATATCTTTCTTACCATCTAATCCAGGTTTGTTCCGTCTAGCTCTTGTCCAATCATAATGTCCTGATTGATGCACAAGTCAGTCGGAATTGCAGATTTCTGGACAGTCTAAAAAGATTTCCTTTATCATTGACTGAAGTTACCTGACTTCCCACGATTGCTCTTATTTTTAATTATATATGCTCTCAATTCCTCCATATTACTAATATCACTTCTGCTAGACTCCGGTCTCATATCCAGCTCAAAGAATGTATAATGCAACTTCATGGGTTTTCTACAATCCCATGTATCTCAGCCTTTTATCTTAAACATTTCTCAGATGGACTTGTTTAATATCCTGCTTTATTTATGAAAGGATACTTGTTTATCCGACCTTTGTTGTCATGAATGATTGATTGCAGGCAATGAAAGTAGACATTCTTGGTTATTTCTGAGAATTCAATGTGATCTATTATTTCATTTCTAGTAATTCCGGAAAGATCTACATCTCGCACACTTCATCTCCGTCTTACTGTAACAAATACTCGAGGTTCAAAAGCTTATCTCCATTCAAACTATAGAGTTCATTCCTTCTAGCATCATTAATTCAGACAGTATCATTAGCAACATGATGTTTTGGCAAAGGCCCACTAAGAGGCCAGTGGACCATTTGGCCAGAAGGCTAAATATATGACCCAGAAGAAAAAGGTCTTATTGGATCTTGGATTAAATAATTTAACAATCCACCCATTTTTTTACCCAATATGGAATTTCCTTGCTTTCGCCTTATCCTTCTCTCTAGGACATGAACGCTTAAGCCTGAGTTAAGGCAAAACCATAAGGAAGCATGCACCATGGAAACTTCCCCTAATTGTCACAACTCCACAACTCCAGTTTGTATAGGAATGATTCTGTGAGTCCAGATTGGTGAAGTCCAAATACTCAACTAAGAATTGCTACTTAGGAATGCCAATTATATAGTAGTAAGACTAGGGCTCTCTAACATGTATGAAATGAGGGCAGTAACAAATGGAAGTTGGGAAGGAAATAAAACACAATAAATTTTAGCCGCAAGGCAAACTACACTAAAGAAGTTTGCACTTTTCAAAACTAGGAACGTGAGATGAGACTGTCTGCTGAAAGTCCAGAAGCATGATCCGCCAATAAAGACAACAGTCAGAGATGAAGATGGTGAGTCAAACCTCAGTTGAAGGACTCTCAGTTGAATGATAATACATGAGCGAAAGGGGGGGGGGGGGGGGGGGGGGGTGTAGAATAAGAAGATGAGGAAATGGCCTGGGCATCAACAAAATACATAAGAAAATAGTTGCAGGGCCACAACCCTTTGTACCCACTAAAAGATGCAACAAGTACTTCCGAACAACATCAACATTCTGCTGCGGCACTCAACAATGGGTGAGGTGAGGAATAGCCTAAGCAACAATACAGGCGTAAAATTCATGAAAGGTGCTCTCCAATTGACTCAGAGTGAAAACTGCACGCAATAACAGCAATTACAATAACCACCACCACCTATCATGCAACAAAGAAGTAAAATGATGATTTAGGGGAAAAAAGAAAGTTGAATGGTTGAATAATTAACACATAACAAATGTGACTAGCTCCAAATGTAGTAGGAGCAGGGTACGATAATGCAAAGTGAGAAAGTAAATTACATGGGTTTTACTTGTTAGAAAAAGGAAAAGTTTACAGTCTGGACAGTCTACAGTGCAATCGAGATAAAATGATATTTGATGAGATGCCCTGAACATTGCAAGCCAAGTAAACAAGAAAGACTAAACATATAACCAAATTGAAATTGCCATATCAAAATGGAAGTGAGAGAAAGTGTCCATGCCAGATCTAACAATTAGTAGATACTGCCAACGATCCACGTAGTGAGTCTCAGCCCCAGTTGCTCATCCATTAGCACAATCCTGTATATAACAAGCATCATTAAATGAGATAGACAACTATACACTGTTAATTGTCTGACAGAAAAGATATGTAGGAGATATATGAAAAGAAAAATATTTAAAGGAATAACTAGATTGATTACGATAGGCTATAGCTCATTGTTAAATAAGAAAGAAGAAATGCAAGTGATATATCATGGGTGTATAATATATGAGAAAATATCATCAATTAAATGGTGACAAACACTAGTCAAGGATCCAAGCTAGCTTAAGATACCTGAGTGGTACACTAAAATCAAATTAGCAAAACCAGTACCTTAGGAGAACTGAACGCTACCACTAAAAGATCCTAAATCAGATCCCATATTTCCCGAGACACATCTCAGAGTACCAAGTCAAGATGTTGCAATTGAACTACCAAAATCAAAAAGCTTCAGGAAGTACATCTTGTCACACAGAACGACTCAACCTTCTGCTCCATAGAATCTTGACTGAAAGTATTGGTGTTGAAAAGAAGACCTATGGAAATGACAATTTAATCTGTTATATGATGTCCAGAGATTTTTTATCTCCTTTATTGAAGATTTTAGATATGACTCCCACTAACAACATTGAGTTTGAGGACCCTAAATATCTTATATTTTCTACTTAAAGTTTCTTCAGACCTGTGTTAGAGGATAGTAGTTAGATATTTTAGTAAAAGTATAAATATAGGAGGAGAAAGAAACAGGATGCATTGTTCTTTAAAAATTAGTTGTTCTTTAAAAATTAGGGGTGCATTTGTTGTCATTTATTGTCTAACCCACAAGTAGGGGTTTAGCTACAAAGATTGTACCATTTGGCCCAAAAATCATGCATATGCTTCCAAACTGTGATCTTTCTGTCTCACCAAAAAATCTAAGTTTCTTCCGGCTGCAGTCTCGGGAAAATATTAGGTGGGACCCACAAAAAGGGAGATATCAAATTTCAATGTTTTTTTGGATTAATATCGATATATTATGCGACTTTTATTAAACAAATTAATATTAAACAAATTATCAAATATGTTTGATCTCTAGCATCAGAGATTGGGAGAGAAAGAGAGATGAGTATAGACCTCAATACTCTAGTCTATATATGATAATCAATACAGAACACATCTAGTCTCACAGGCAATGTGAGACTAAACCAATACAGAGTCTCTCTCAATACTCCCCCTCAAGCTGAAACATAAATATCATGCATGTTCAGCTTGTCATAAATAAAATCTACCCATATTTTACCAGGTGGTTTAGCAAGAAGATCTACTAGCTGGTGTCCTGATGATACATGCTTCACCACAATGATCTTTTCCTCGAGTTTCTTATGAACTATATGACAATCAACCTCAATGTGTTTGGTTCTCTCATGGAACACAATATTTTCAGCAATGTGTATTGCTGCTTTGTTCTCACCATACAGTCTAATTGGACACTCTAGGGAAAAACCAATCTCTATCAATAAATCTCTGATCCAGATTAGCTCTAATATCAAATTTGTCATTGCCTTTGTAATACGACTCTTTGCTGGACTGAGAGACCATACTTTACCTCTTGTTTTCCATGACAAAAAAATTTCTTCAAGAAAAAAAACAATATCATGTGGTTGACCTCTTATCAAAAGGGCACCCTTGCCAGTCTGTATCTGAGAAGCCTACTCTGGTGTGTCCATGAGGGCACCCTTGTCAGTTTGTATCTGAGAAGCCTGTTACTCTGGTGTGTACATAATCTGAATAGAGGAGCCCTCTCCATAGAGCTTTCTTCAGGTACCTCAAAACTCTCATTATCGCCTCCAAATGGGTATTCTTCAGTGCTGATAAAACCTGACTCACTACATTGTGTGTGAATGTGATGTCCAATTTGATCATCATCAAGTAGTTTAATTTCCCCACCAATCTCATGTACCTCCTAACATCCTTAAGAAGCTCCCCCTGACCTCGTAGCAGCTTCATATTCACGTCCATTGGAGAATCAATACTCATGCATTCTAGCATTCCAGCCTCCGAAAGCAAGTCTAGTGTATACTTCCTCTGTGACAAAAAAATACCATTCGTGGACTTGGCCACCTCAATACCTAAGTACTTCAGAGATCCAAGATCTTGGTCTGAAAGTGCTTCTGCAGTCAATCCCTTTGTGCCTCTCCTGTGATCACAATATCTTCAACATACACAACCAGAAGGATCCTCTTCCCATCTTGTATTCACCAAAATACAGAGTGATTTTTTTACTTAACAGAGACCAAACTCCTGAATCACTGATGCAAAGCGCCCAAACTAGGCTCTCAGAGACTGTTTCAAATCGTAAAGTGACTTTTTCAACCTGCAAACCTTCGTACTCTCCCCCGAGCATGTAAACCACCTCATCAAGAATACTATTTAGAAAGGCATCTTGATATCCAACTGATGAAGTGGCCAGTGGTATGTCGTTGCCAATGACATAAAGACCCTCACAAATGTCATCTTCGCAACTAGAGAGAAGGCATCCACATAATCCAGTCAATACACCTGTGAGTGACCTTTGACAACCAATCTCGTTTTTAAGCAAGTCAAAGGCCCATCTGGGTTTAACTTAAGAGTATAAACCCATTCGCACCTAATGATTTTCTTCCCTAGTGAAAGTGTGATCAACTCCCAAGTCTCCTTCTGCTCTAAGACCGTCATCTCCTCCTGCATCGCCTGACTGCAACCTAAAATAGACAGTGCTTCTTAGTTCTTATACATTCTTGAAAACCGAGCATGAGTTCAAGAAGAAATATATGAATGAAAGGAGGATGATAAATAAGTATAAGAAATGAAATTGGAAAAAGGATATTGAGTACAATTATACTTGCCTTTTCGAAGTGCAATGGGAAAATCATCAGTAGTAGAATTACTAGGTAATTGAGCAGTGACAGTCTCACTTGATTCTTACACAGCACTTGGTACTGAGGCTGGTATTGGCACAAGAGCAAGAGCTATTCGGCGTGTATAAACCTGAATCGGATCCTGAAACTGAATTGTCTTTATTAGTCACATTTTCAGATGTGGACTCATCACTATGAAGTGATGTCTCCCGATAGAATAGGTAATCATAATCATCCTCTGATGTAGAAGGAGATATGTTAATCCTAAGTTTAGACTCAAAAAAGGTTACATCTGCAGACAAGATATCTCGACCTATAGATGGACAAAAATATTTGTAACCTTTCTGAGTTCTAGAGTGGCCAAGAAAAATCTCTTTAAGAAAACTAGAATCAAGTTTTATCTTACGAGGATTATGATTATGGACAAAACAGAGAGACCCAAAAATCTTTGGAGGCAAAATGAACAAATCAATATCGGGGTACACGATGAAAATGATATTTTTTGTTGCAATACAGAAGATGACATTCGATTTATCAAGTAATAAACAGTCAAAATGACATCACCTAAAATTCTTTTGGTACATATTTATGAAATAGAAGAGTCATAGAAATATCAAGAAGATGTCTATTCTTACGTTCAGCTGTCCCATTTTGCTGAGTGCAAACACATAAGGATTAATGCAAAATTCTATTTTGCATCAAAAATTATCAAAAGTTGTTGTCCAGATATTCTTTAGCATTATCAGATCTCAAAATTTTAATGTTAAAATTAAACTGATTCTTTATTTCTGAATAAATGATCTTAAATGTGGAAAAACACCTCAGAACGAGATTTTAGCAGATATATCCATTTGATTCGAGAATAATCATCCACAAAGCTAATAAACTACCTAAATTTCAATTTGAAGGTGGTGGATATAAACCCCATATATCGGAATGTACTAAATCAAATGGCTTAGCAGCCTCTTATTAACCCAACTAGGGTAAGACACGATGGTGTTTCTCTATATGACAAGACTCACATTCTAAGAATGAAACCTAACCTAAATTCAAAACGAAAAGTTTTAGTGTAAATAGAGAAGGGTGACCTAACCGACAGTGATAGTCAAATGCTAATGAAGTGCTGATGCAGGCCACTTGATCGGATGTCAACTCTAGCTCATATAATCTATTCAGGTCACGTCATGTGCCAATCGTCTTCCATGTCCCAAGCTCCTGAAATATACAATATGTTAGAAAAAATATCATTGTACAATTTAAAAACCTTGATAATCTTACTTATTGATAATAAATTGAAAGAAAAAAGAGGTAAATAAAAAAGACGATAAAGGAAAAAGAGGTGATAAGGGTAGTGTCAATACCCTAGATAGGTGTGCGTGAGCCATCTGCCAATACTACAGAGTTAGAGGCAGGAATAAAAGAGAACATAGTACCTCGATTTTTAGTCATGTGATCAATCACCCCTGAATCTATAATCCAAATATGGAACATAGAAGATGTAAGACAAGATATAAAAGTACATATTTGAGCTAGAGTGGTAGAAAAATAAGGATGCTCACCTGGACTCCTGCGATATCTGGGAGGAGTTCGACTGCGACGACGGCCGCTGCCACTGCCAAATCCTCAGAACCAATTCATAACCGGCATTCACGAGCAAAATAACTAAGGCTCACCACACTCATAACACTTCAAGTCAGAATTGTTGCCACCATAATCATGATCATGATCGCTGTAGTTAAGAAGCATGAACACATCAAAGTGAGTGTCGTGTCCGTGTCGGATACTGACACTTGTAAAACACTTGTCCGACACGTATCAGACACTACGATGTCGTGTCAGATTTTTAAAAAAATCATAAAATCACGTGTCAACACCGTGCCCAACGTCGTGTCGGCATTAAATAAAATTTAAAAATCATGTATTAGATATCTAAAAGTCACATGTTGCTTAAACAAACATGAAAAAATATTGTTCTGACACAAGTAAATATGTTAGTAGATTTACACACATCACAAATGAGGTGAGAATTTAGTTAGATTTTTAGATTATTTTTTGTTTTGTTTGTTACTTTATAGAAGCTATAGATGTAACTTATTTATATTTTATTTTATTTTTCATCTTATCTTTAATAAAACTAATTATTCACGTTTGATTATTTTTTGACAAGTTGATTATTCATTATTCTACTCGCATATGTAGAGTTGTGTAAAAATATCTATTTCGAAAACTACCGTTGAAAAAATTTATAATGCACCTTTTTGGGAAGAATGATAGAAAATCAGAAAATTAGGAAAGGAGAGAAAACTTATCTATATATAATTAATAATAATAAAATATTGCTTGCCATATCCATGTATCCTATTTTTTTGAATTTTGTCGTATTTTGTGTCCGTGTCAGTGTCGTGTCCAACACCTCCGTGTCCGTCCTACATAGACTACAGTCACACCACTTCTAGAATTATGAGAAAGTTCAATCCTCTAGTTATGTATTGCAAAATCACCTAGAAGGGGGATGAATAGGTGATGGCTAATCTAATGATCACTAAATGCGGAATTAAAAACTTATATGACCTAAACTAAACTTCTTACACTAAACACCAAGTTTAACACAAGAGTGTAGTCGAATTCCCCGTGAAGGGCTCTGGACTAACTCCTCAAGATTCCTCTAAATAAGAGTTGAGGTGCCGCGTTGGCTCTCTTGGTTGAAAACTAGTGTTAACAAACAATCCCCAAGCATATATCAATTAAGCACAATATGAATATCAAGCATGAAAAGATAAGCACAATAATAACATGCAAGATATAAATAAGGAGATAGAGAGAGAGAGTGAGCAATCGCAAACACAAGGATTTGTTTCGAGGTTCGAGCACACTTGCTCTACATCCCCGCCTTCGACACACGAAGGATTTCCACTATAATCGATCCCACCGGATCACTCGGTGCCGCAACACCTACAAGCTCTAGGACTCCCTAGTCCCGTACATACCGCGAGCTCACTAGACCGCCGAGGCCGCACCTCAAACAAGAGTTCACACACGAACTCGAAACACCGCGAACGCACTCGTTCGCCTCCTCAAAGAACAAAGATGAACTTTGGTGATCACAACTCTTGATCACCTAAAATCCTCTCACAACAAATCCCTATAGGTAGATATAGCAATGGATGGCTCAAGTGTTGTGTGAGAAAACAAGGAAAGAGATGGTGGAGGAAAACTCAAAGAAATCACTTTTAAACACTCTTGATAAACTCTCCTTTTGATTGGAAATATTTGCTCTCATTTAGTGGAGAAAACTCTTTTAATGAAGTAGGAAAAACTGGCTCAAAACCCACTAAAAATCTTATCTAAAACAGCCCCCAAATGCCCCAATTTATAGAGCTAGAAAAACTAGCCGTTGGGGTCCAGGTGGCCTGTCGGTCGACCGTCCGGTCGACCGGCCAACGGTCATTTTTCAGACCGTTGAGCCAGCGATCGACCGGCGGTCGACCGTGGCTAGGATACAGAGAGCACTGCTATCTGTCCGGTCAGTCGACCGGGGCCTTTCCAGAGAGCAGAGCTCTCTGAACGGTCGACCGGGTCGGTCGACCGGCCCTCCTGCCAGAACTGGCGTGCACGTATGTGCACGTCGGTCGACCGCCCGGTCGACCAGCTGAAGCCAGAACAGAAAAACTGGGACAAAAATCTTGGTCTTTTTGTTTGAAATAAAATCCCATAAAATCACAGAAAATCTACAAAAATAGTTTTACCAATATACTTTGATAAACAAACATGCTTTCACAAAATCAAGGCATGTTACAAATAATTTGGACTATTTTGTAACTTGGAAATTTGGTCAAAAACAAAAACTGGATGTTTCCAAAATTGATTTTTCCAAAACTTCTCCAAATACAAAAACAAGATATTAAACTCTTTTAAAGCATAGTGTGATGGATATGATCCACTACACATACATGATGAAATATCTATATTTTTGACATTAAGTACTAAACATGGTTTTGGTTAAAATATGTAAACTAGAATACCAAAAACCAAACCGATATTTTTCTAAAAGAAAACTCTTCTATAAAAACAAACTAAATCAAGAGTGTGTGTGTAATATATACTTGAGCAATCCACCAACTATTCTATCCTTTACATTTTATCTAAAAATAAAATCTCCTAAAACAAACCTAGACACAAGTCTTCATCTTCTTGAAGTCTTCACTTGAAGCCTTCTTGACTTGGTCCAAACACCGTGCAAGCTCCAAAACTTTACTTTGAATCCTTTGTTGAAGCTATGCACCTACTAAAATCTTGATCATAAATCTGTCACTAATTAAACACAAGATCATTAGTACTATAACTACATGAGTTGATCATCATCAAAACTAGAGTGATGGGCCTTTGGGCCAACAATCTCCCCCTTTTTGATGATGACAAAACTCATGAAGCTATATATGCATGGATTAAAGTAAAGCTTCAAGGAAGCTCCCCTTAACTCATGCATAACATATAAACAAATAGATATGCAATAATGCTCATAAACATGTATGCAAATGTATGGAGATAAAACATGCTAACAAGCATAAAAACACATCAAATTTTTTTCTCCTATTTGCAAAACAAAACATATATGCATAAACATAAATACTACTCCCCTTTATGAATAAAGAAAGGAAAACATGCATATATACCAAAATACTTCTTCCCCTTTTTGTCAATCATCAACAAAGGGGTTAAAGTAAAAACAAAATCATCAAAAAAAAAAAATTATCATAAACAAAGAGATTACTAAGGGGTCAAATCAAAGCAATCAATAAAGAGTTATATGCGATATACATTCATGAAGAGGAAGATGCTAAGTTAACTTCCCTACATATATGCATTACATGAAGAAGGGATGATAAGCCCCAATTCACATAACACATAATTTGTAATGCATAAGAGGAGATGTGAAGCTCCCCCTACACACGTGTATCACATAACGAAGAGTTGTCAAGCTCTTCAATACAAGATACACTCAACATGAATCTATATGTAGAAGAGATGTTAAGCTCCTCTTGCATATAGGCAATACAAATCAAAAATGTTTTGATTTTTAATTGTTCAAACAAAATTTTGAATTTTTCTTAATAAAACAAATTTTGAGATATCTTAGTAAATATAAAAAAATTTTAAGGTACCACTTGTAATCAAATTTTAAGATACCAATTGTAAAAAAAAAATCATGTTGATACCAATTGTAAATAAACATTACAAATTTTGAATTTTTCAAATAGGCAATAAATATTGATACCAATTGTAAATTTATAACAAATTTGAAATTGAAGCATATTGATATCAATTGAAAAACAATGCATAAGCTTTATTAAAAATGTCAATTGAGATACCAATTGAAAATAAAGTTTTAACTTAAGCTTAGCATAAACTTACTATGTGCTTTAAATATATAAACCCATTGTAAAGCAAGCACATGAAAATCATATATATATGTATGAAAAGAGAATACCAATAGCAATTGATATTATGGAAATAATGAAACATACATATATAGAAAATAAAATATAAGTATATACAAAATTATCAATTTAGATACAATTGAAAAGATCCAATGATACCAATTGAAAATAACAATGTAAATCAAGTATATAACTCATAACCTACCACCCTTATATGCACAAGGTAAAAGATTTTCCAATAAAGCTTACAAGGCATGCTCGCCCAGCCATCCGCCCATAAATGGTATAGGAAGGGGTTTTCGAAAATAGGGTTTGAAAACATTTTATAGTGAAAAACCACTACCCAATTGAAGAATAATAACTAGTTAAAAATAATTTTTGAAACACTAGTTAAAGATCCTTCAAAACATGAAATCAAAACATATGTTTTTCATGAGTCATACCAAATACACAAGAGATGACACTCAAAGACTATAAAGCTCAAAAATATGTTCATGAACCAAGGTCATGACAAAACAAATAAAGGTGTGAGTGATCAAAAATCATGTAAATAGCATTTTCATGAAAATAGTCAATGAGGCTCAAATCAAACATGAATATTATTTTATCAAAACATGAAAATTCATTTTTCATCTAAAAACAAACTTCTAGGTATATGTATGATCTATCCAATCCTAACAATACACATACATATCCCAAACATAAACGAGTCTATCATATAATTTGCATGAAGGCAAGAGACTCACGGGTAAACATGTATATTTATTAGATTTGAATAAAAATTACATATACATGAAGTAAAAAATATGAAAATAGGCAAAACAAGTGTAAATGAGGAAATCATCAAAACTAGGCTATACATGTGCATATAGTGAGTACAAGTGAACAATGAAGTGCAAACGTATATGAATCAAATGTTGCTCACTACTTGTACATGTATATACACAAGTTTTGATAAAAACTACATTTAAACAAGTTATATACCAATGAAGCACAAAAATGAACATGCTAAAGAAATCATCAATGAAAAGCATGTAAACTAAAGTAGGAGTTTAAAGATAGTTACCAACACATGAACTATACTCCAAAGCTCCAAAACATGGTGGTTGTCCCACCAAAACTCCTTGATAGCGGTGCATCAAATATGTGTCCATCAAGTCCATATGCAACCACCACCAAGGCACCAAATCTCTCACGTCTTGTGAGAGCCCTCACCTACATCAAATACACAAGGTGGGGACTTTGGTACCCATTTTCTTTGGGTCCTTGGGGTTAGCTTTGTAAGGAACCCAAACATTTTTCTTATTAGCAAAATTTAAAACATTTATCTTATCATAACAAAATTTTGCTAGATGGCCTTTGCGGCCACAATGTGTATATTTGTACACCTTAGTATGCATATGAGTGTGAGTGTGAGCATGACGTAAACATAAGCATATGCATGATGAAGGATGATGTGCATGAACATGTGGAACTTATTTCTTTGAAAACAAGGTTTCTAATCTTTTATGATTAAATGGTGCTCAAAGTTGAGCTCAAACAATCAATTTTATTTTTCAAAACATTAATCTCATTAGTGGTGGCATGTAAAGCATGATGAGATATAAAATCATTTTTTTTTTCTTAGAAACTTTTTCTTTTTCTTTTTCAACCATTTTTCTTTTCAAAGAAGTGTTTTCATTAAAAGCAACTTCCTTTTGTTTTTCACCAAAATAATTTTATTTTTCAAACTAGTGTTTCCTTCACATAAATCATTCAATTTGGACATTAAGGAAACATTCTCATTTTTCAAAACTTCATTTTCTTTTTCAATGCATGCAACCTTATTTCTAAATGAATCATTTTCTTTTAGCATGCAATCAAAATTCTTTTTCAAATTTTTATTATCTTTTCTAAGCATGTCATATTTTTCTAATAGTTGTTGACAAAATGAAGCAAGTTCATCATATGACATGTCATTATCTTCTACCTCGGATTCGGTAGTTACCTCAAGGAGGTTATCCCCTTAGAACATATAGCACATGTTGGAGGTGTCGCTTCCAACATCCGAATCGCTCCCCGCATAATATAGATCTTTTTCGTCAAGGGAGATGAGGGTGTTCCATGCTACAAAAGCCGAATCAATATTAGAAACCCTAGATAAATAATCATCATTTAGGGTTGATTTTATAACATGAAGGGCTTTTGCATTAGCCTCAAAATTATTGCCATTTAAACAATATGAATTATTAGTGATGGCAAGATAAACATGAATGCCTAGGACTTTGAGGTACAAGGACATCTTCACCTTCCATATAGGGATGTTAAGATGTCAAACATGGGTGGTGACATGAAGTCCATGGTGTGTGTACAAATATTGTGATTAGCCTAAAAATGAGGATCTTTAACTCTAGGTTGTAAGACCCAAATCAAGATCACTTGGCACTGATACCAATTGCAAAATCACCTAGAGGGGGGTGAATAGGTGATGGCTAATCTAATGGTCACTAAATGCGGAATTAAAAACTTATATGACCTAAACTAAACTTCTTACACTAAACACCAAGTTTAACACAAGAGTGTAGCCGAATTCCCCGTGAAGGGCTCTGGACTAACTCCCAAGATTCCTCTAAATAAGAGTTGAGGTGCCGTGTTGGCTCTCTTGGTTGAAAACTAGTGTTAACAAACAATCCCCAAGCATATATCAATTAAGCACAATATGAATATCAAGCATGAAAAGATAAGCACAATAATAGCATGCAAGATATAAATAAGGAGATAGAGAGAGTGTGAGCAATCGCAAACACAAGGGATTTGTTTCGAGGTTCGAGCACACTTGCTCTACATCCCCGCCTTCGACACACGAAGGATTTCCACTATAATCGATCCCACCGGATCACTCGGTGCCGCAACACCTACAAGCTCTAGGACTCCCTAGTCCCGTACACACCGCGAGAACTAGCCCGCTGAGGCCGCACCTCAAACAAGAGTTCACACACGAACTCGAAACACCGCGAACGCACTCGTCCGCCTCCTCAAAGAACAAAGATGAACTTTGGTGATCACAACTCTTGATCACCTAAAATCCTCTCACAACAAATCCCTATAGGTAGATATAGCAATGGATGGCTCAAGTATTGTGTGAGAAAACAAAGAAAGAGATGGTGGAGGAAAACTCAAAGAAATCACTTTTAAACACTCTTAATAAACTCTCCTTTTGATTGGAAATATTTGCTCTCAATTTAGTGGAGAAAACTCTTTTAATGGATAGGAAAAACTGGCTCAAAACCCACTAAAAAATCTTATCTAAAACAGCCCCCAAATGCCCCAATTTATAGAGCTAGAAAAACTAGCCGTTGGGGTCCAGGTGGCCTGTCGGTCGACCGTCCGGTCGACCGGCCAACGGTCATTTTTCAGACCGTTGAGCCAGCGATCGACCGGCCGGTCGACCGTGGCTAGGATACAGAGAGCACTGCTATCTGTCCGGTCGACCGGTCGGTCGACCGGCCCTCCTGCCAGAACTGGCGTGCACGTCTGTGCACGTCGGTCGACCGCCCGGTCGACCGGCTGAAGCCAGAACAGAAAAACTGGGACAAAAATCTTGGTCTTTTGTTTGAAATAAAATCCCATAAAATCACAGAAAATCTACAAAAATAGTTTTACCAATATACTTTGATAAACAAACATGCTTGCACAAAATCAAGGCATGTGGAATTTTTGTAACTTGGAATTTTGATCAAAAACAAAAACTGTATGTTTTCAAAATTGATTTTTCCAAAACTTCTCCAAATACAAAAACAAGATATTGAAACTCTTTTAAAGCATAGTGTGTATGGATATGATCCACTACACATACATGGTGAAATATCTATGTTTTTGATATTAAGTACTAAACATGGTTTTGGTTAAAACATGTAAACTAGAATACCAAAAACCAAACCGATATTTTTCTAAAAGAAAACTCTTCTATAAAAACAAACTAAATCAAGAGTGTGTGTGTAATATATACTTGAGCAATCCACTAACTATTCTATCCTTTACATTTTATCTAAAAATAAAATCTTCTAAAACAAACCTAGACACAAGTCTTCATCTTCTTGAAGTCTTCACTTGAAGCCTTCTTGACTTGGTCCAAACACCGTGCAAGCTCCAAAACTTTACTTTAAATCCTTTGTTGAAGCTATGCACTTACTAAGATCTTGATCATAAATCTGTCACTAATTAAACACAAGATCATTAGTACTATAACTACATAAGTTGATCATCATCAAAACTAGAGTGATGGGCCTTTGGGCCAACATGTATATCATCCAAGTCACGAATTACACCTCTACGGTCATCAAAGTTGATAAAGGCATAACCCGGTGGTTTTCTCGCAACCCAAATACTTCTTATAATTCTATATGTTCGAAACTCATCCTCAAGCTCCTGCTTAGAGATACAGGGATCCAAATTGCCAACATAAATACGAGATATGGCCAACAACAAACTCCTGTGAAACTGTAGATGCATAACTTTGACTTTCACGGTTCTAACGCCCATGCAAATAGGGCTCCGAACAGCTGAGATATGGCCCGAAAAACCAAACCCGAATTGTTAACGACACTTTTCTGCGCTTAACGAGTCTGAACTGTTTGATATGGGTCAGGTTTCTATAATAACTGGTCGGGTTGACTGCTAGCTGGTCGGGTTTAGTATGAACCCGAATTAACGTATCCATTGGTTGTTGTCGAGAGCGACGAGTGCACAATGGCGGCAGCAGTGATCGCAGATCATCTGCGAAGACGATGGAGACGACGAGGGCAGCGAGAAGGGGAGACGGTTGTGCAGAGATGATCGACAAGCATTTTCGACGAGATTGGGAGGTGGGAAAGCAGATGGCAGACAGAGAGGAAGTCGATGAGGCCTTTAGATGCTGTCAAGGAAGTTAGCAACCGGTTCTAGAGGTTCAGATGTTATCGGCGAGATATATTGAGCATCACCAGAGGTCGGAAAGAAGTTCTGAGGGATTTGTTGTTTGTCAGCGAGATCCTTTAGAGCATTGAATGAGGATGGCGAAGAGGTTTGATGAAGTAGAGGGAGGGTTTGATGTTGTCAGTGAGGGGTTGGGTTGATGACGAGGGCAATGGCGGCGGGATCTGGATGCGAAGGTGGCGTCGGTGGCGGGGTGGGTTGACGACGAAGGCAGTGGTGACGGGATCTGGAAGCGAAGACGATGGCGATGGCGTCAACGACAGGTTGGGTTGACGATGATGGCGATGGTGACATGCTTGGCAAGCTAGGGTTAGAATTGATTGACGAAGATGAACTGTAGTAGGGATTTTCAGAGATTATCGATTGAATTTTGAACAATATTTTTTACGATTGTGGAATATATGTTATGGTCTTGGGATTAAGGTTAGGGTTTTTGAGTGGGGCCCTGATACCATATTAAAGTCTTTACCACTACACCAAAACTTTGAAGTTGAGGTGAGGGTAGGTATTTATATTTTAATATGACTCTGCAGGTCGAGCGCCTTTTTTAGTTGAAACTGGGCATTTGCATAGTTGTATTTTTGTTTTTAAATTCGCTTTAAAAAATGCACGCATGATGAGATTTGAACCTTGATTGCTATGATACCACGATAAAGTAGCATCAGAGATTGGAGAAAAAGAGAGATGGCATTTAGGTCTCATACTCTAGTCTATATATAACAATCAATACAGAACACATTTAATCTCACAGGCAATATGAGCCTAAGCCAATACATAATCTCTCTCAACAATATCCGTATTGAAAAGTTAATAAAATAATGATTTGTATTAATATGTAATTGCTTGTCCAAGTTTTCTCATAATGGTTATTGTAACGGTCTCAGATTTAATCACACTAATCCACCACTTATCATCAATCAAATGAATAATAATATTACAACGATCTTTACTCAGATTTCCAATCATAAGATTACTCAAAATTTCGACAACATTTTTCTTGTTTATTGATGATTGTCCATATACAAAATATATCAACTTTAGCCCACACGGCCTTACATCAATCCCAAGAAATATTTATATACTGAACAATCACCCACGCAAATAATAATAGAGTTTCGGCTTGATATCGCCTAAATTTTAAAAGAAAAACATATATCATACCTCCGGGTCGTCAAAATTCAACATCTACTCTTAGAAGAGTTACTGGACCTACCCCTCATGCTTATAAGATACACAATTGATACATTAGATCATATATGTACATACATAACAAAATATAAGTTTGTACATGAGTCTTGAGTTCAACACTTTAAAACTACTACATATCATAGTTTTCAACATCAAAAGTTTACAAAAGAAATGAAGCAGTGTCTCGGTCTTCTGTACTACAGTCAGTTAAGCACTAGATCAAGCTTTTATCTTTATTTTGACCTGAAAACATGGTTAATTTAATGGAGTGAGCTAAACAGCTCAGTGAGTGAAATAGTACAAAATTACAATTTAAGCTGAAAGAAGTGAGCATGTAGAAGATGTAGGTTTTATGCTAATTGTGAATAAACATAGGTCACATGATATTGATACACCATTTTTCTTATTATTCTCATGTCACGGTGTGATCATAATATAGATGCTAATCATCAAACAACCAACACACAAGATATAATTTCAATATATATATAGAGAGAGAGAGAGAGATAAGACTTGTGTCATTCCGGAAGGATTCGAGGTCGAGTCCTTTCCACTCAAATACAACCCTACGACATCCAATTCAAAGATCCACTCTGTTGAAGTTGATTTACATTATTTCACGTAACTAAAAATCAAAAATCATGAATTTTGAATACTTTTTGCCCAGCCATCAAGTAAGCGCAAAATAGACGTCGAAAATAGCATATTGCTTAAATCTTCGCTTTAAACATACAGATTCTCGATCTGACCATTTCAAAATGATCTAAACACTTAAAAACCCTTACACACCAATTTTGTTATATTTCAAATATTCTACACAGTTAAACTAACTCACTATTTTGACTGCTCATTTTGCGTCTACTTGATGGATGGGCAAAAAGTATTCAAAATACATGATTTTTGATTTTTAGTTACTTGAAATAATGTAGATCAACTTCAACAGAGAGATCTTACATTTGAATGTCGTAGATTTGTATTTGAGTGGGAAGAATTCGACCTCGAATCCTTCCAGAATGACACAAGTCTATATATATAAAACAAGCTACCAACATTGTCCTCTCCTTCCCTCGATTCCTAACATGTGCATATATATATATATATATATATTATAGCACCGTCTTCACACTCGCCGGTTCTATATCCGGTCCCTTCCTCCAGTAGTATAATATATATAATTAATATCCCGTCTTCCTTCATCCTCAGGTGCAATACCGGTAGGGGTGCCATCGGATTGGATACGGATCGGATATTACCTCTACCATATCCATATCCGCACCCAACCTTCGGATACGGATACGGATACGGATACGGATACGGATATTGGCGGATGTAAAAAAATGATATCCGTATCCGCCAAAATCGGATATCAGATATAAATCGAATATTAGCGGATCGGATGCGGATACTAATCGGATATGTTAAAAATGGATATGGTTAAAGATAAATTAAACAGAAATACTTATATTACTTTTTATCTCATTTACTACAATATTAAATGTGATACATATTATAATATTATTGTGTACATATCAATAAATTCATCGTATTCATTGTCATTTGACTTCTATAACAATAGATTACACGTCCTCCGGTGCTAAATGCATATTCGGATGCCATGATTAATGTCGAAATACTCAAAATATCTTGTGGTGCTCTTGCAAGAATCAAATACTTTCCACTATTACTTTTTCACCAACTCAAAATATCAAAATTTAATGCCTTATTCCATTGAAGAATAGTCTTCTGCATACCGATATCATTATGAAGCACGCAACATTCGGATATCGGATCGGATACGAATAAGATATTACTTTTACCATATCCGTATCCGCACCTACCTTTCGGATACGGATACGGATACGAATATTGACGGATGTGAAAAAATAATATCCGTATCAGGATTGGAGGCGGATTCGAATGCGGATATCCGCGGATAATCCGTATCCGGTGGCACCCCTAAATACCGGTCTCTTCCTCTGATTGTATAATATAAAAATAATATCTCATCTTCCCCCATCCTCCGGTGCAATACCGGTCCCTTTCTCCAATAGCATGATATATAATTTATATGCACACAAATACTAGCACATCCTATCCATACGAAATCATATATCATACACATTGTTTCATATTCAAAAGTAATAGTACTACCGATTAGGATTTATCGGTTAGATTATGTTTTTATGAGAGTGTTCACAATTTACTTAATTAATATGTGTCACACATGCATAACATAAACTTACACAAAACAACATACACCCCATCACATTCATCACAACCACAATGAGTTCTATTTAGTTATATACATGTCAATGTCTTTGTATACCATTAATTTATCTTAATAAATCTCTGATTTAATTATCTACCATTAGGTTTATGTAACTAGCATGTTGAATACAATAATTTAGTATAGAACTCCACTCACCTCCTCGCTAGGTCTCTACGCATGAATTTAAACAAGTACCAACATTATCCTCTCCTTCCCTCGATCTTAACATGTGCATGATATATATATATATATATATATATATATATATATATATATATATATATATATATATATATATATATATATATTCATTTAGAATAGTTAATTTACTCATGCTAATATTCATTCAAGAATATGGTTTACCTTGATCATTAGATACTCTTGCCGAACACTGCAATTATCCCAAACTCCCCGATTCCGATCACCCTATAATATACACATATGACCTTATTATTTCACATTCATAATTTAATTTTAATTAAGTAAATTTTGTTAAAATTTTATACCGTGAATTTGAGATCAATCCGCCTACAACTTCTCACCGCCCATTGGATCTTCACCTCTGCCCTGGCCGCCGCCGCCCCCTGGCCGCCATCGCGCTTTTACCTCTACCCTCGCCGCCGCCGCCGTCGCACCCTAGCCTGGCCCTGCTGGCCAGTGCCTGCGCTGCCCTCCACTGGCCTCCACCGCACCATCGTGCTCAGACCCGCGTCATCCTGATGTGCCTGGTGCCTGCGCCACCGCTGGTCCAAAGAAGGAGAGGGGAAGAGATAAGGGGAAGGGAGTTAGAGAGTGTGAGGAAGGTTGAGAATGAGATGGAGTGATTGAGAAAGATGGGGAGGAATTGAGAGAGGTGGAGAGATTTTCAGGGAATGAGAACGAAAGGTTGAGGGAGATGAGGGTTTTTTAATTACTAATTTTTTTAAATAAATTCCCAAATTTCCTGCTCTTGCCTGCTCACCAATCTCCAACTTCAACCAAGTCAAATCTCACCCATGGTTCAAAGTTGCGGTCTCGGCCGCCGACACGGCGGGCACCGTTCAACATCGGTCGCGGCGTCGCAGAACGAACTCGGACGAGATGCGGGAAACGTTACATAAAGGGCTCAAAAAATTATGAAAAAATCATGATAAATCATAAAAAAATGTAGATGTCAATTTTTATGTATCACATGTCCAAAATAAGTTTATTTTGAGGGGTAATTGGGGAAATATGATGATTTGAGGGTAAATTTAAGAAATAGGGTAAATATGAGAAAACTAAAAAAATAAGAGACGGAGGGGTGTTGCGCAATTGATATGTTTAGATACCAATTGTTACTCCCAAAATCGACGTATGCGAAACTTGACAATATGATCAGTACTTGCAAAAGAAAACTATTATAAAGCAAACTAGCAATATCTAGACAAAAGAGCAATAAGAAAGAACACGAGGATTTAACGTGGTTTGGCCCGGCCTACGTCCACGAGAAAAGAACTTGAGAGAGTTTTATTAATAACTTAATACAAAAAGATCTAACTTTCCTTTTGATGCAACAAGAGTATTCACTTTCCTCCTTAATTTAGACCTAGATTACAAGAGTATTACCTTATCCTGCCTTTGACAAACCCGGACCTGTCTTTTCTTCTCTTCCTTTTCTTCCCGTGACCACCAAATCCGATCATGTCTGCTCCTCTTAATTTGGTCTTTTTCTAATCTTATTATATAAGAGAGTTGACGTGACCTCTTCCAAGATGAAAGTTTTCTTACCATAGAGCATGGTGGTTATGATGTGATCATATGACTGAAAGCGAACTGAGAAGTATCAACGCTTTGTTCTCCTCGTCGATCTTGATATCAACAGTTAGAAGCTCGTTGATGACCTTGTTGAAGAGTTTCGATGCTCCAATACCGTTGTCCCTAGCCCACAGAGTTGTTTCTTGAGATATAGCTTGTTGGAGAGGCTTTTCGTCATGTAAAATGCTTTTAATCTTGACCATATCCTGTAATCGTTTCTTCATCCATCACGTTATACATCACCTCGTCTGCGAGACGTAGTTGGATCGTGCTTGCTGCCTTTAGATCTATCTCCTTCCAATCCTCGTTTGACGTACCTGCAGATTTTGATGACTTACCCTGCAAGGTCTTGTGAAGACCTTGTTGCACCAGCAACGCCTTCACCCTCTTTTGCCATAAGCCGAAATTTTTTCTTTGTCATTGAACTTCTCGACCTCGAACTTCATCATAAAACTTCCTATCTTCGACATATCGCCCTTCGACAATCTTTAACTCTGATACCACCGTTGCACAATTGATATGCTCAGATACCAATTGTAACTCTCAGGATCGACGTATGTGGAACTTAGCAATATGATCAGTACTTGCAAAAAAGACTATTGTAAAGCAAACTAGCAATACCTAGACAAAAGAGCAATAAGAAAGAACAAGAGGATTTAACGTGGTTCGGCCTAAACTTAGTTTACGTCCGCGGGAGAGAACTTGAGAGAGCTTTATTAATAACTTGATACAGAGAGACCTAACCTTCCTCTTGATGCAACAAGAGTATTCACCTTTCTCCTTAATTTAGACTTAGATTACAAGAGTATTATCTTATCTCTATGCACTTTCACCTTGCTCTTCTCTTTGCTTGGCTTCCTTCTGATCTCCTTGGTGTTCTCCACCTTTTTACTCCTTGAGATCAGCTTGATTGAGACAATTACAATGCTGGGTTACAACATTTATTTATAGAATTTTACAATACAACTCCTATTTGGACTAAGAGAAATCTTGGCCTTTGGATACTTGAAGAATCTTGATCAATCCTATTAGGAGTTGGTCTCCTTGATCTAGAAGGATTCTAAACCCTTTAATCTTTAGAAACAAATCCTTCATTGAATAGAAACTGAGTCCTATTCGTATTCCACCAGAAAAGAAAACTGGCGCCTAAAAAGGAAACTGATTCTGTTTTAGAAAATGCCCGTATAGTCGACTAGCACTTAGCATAGTCGACTAATCCTTCCATTAGTCAGCTAACAAGCTTATATAGTCAACTACTGTAAACTGCTTCCTCTTTATATTTGCCCTAGTCGACTAGCACTTAGGTCTAGTCGACTAGTAGTCTTTGTTAGTCGACTATAGTTTCCATGATCTGCTTCTCTTCTTTTGCTTCAAGTCATCATTTCTCTAACTCGATTGGATCTTCTTGGACCATCTTCTCTTGAAAACAAGGCAAAATCCTAACAGGAGGGAGGGAGATCGGGTCAAATCTCTCCCCCCTTCGATCTCTCCCCCCATCCCCCGTCGATCTCTCTCCCCCTCCCCCGCCGATCTCTCTCCCCTCTCTCTGGTTGGAGGCTGCGCGAACGGCAACCTGGAGGCGGAGCGGCCTGGAGGCGGGGGAGAGAGATTGAAGGAGGGAAGAGAAAGATCGGAAGGGGAGAGAGAGCTATCTGGAGGCGGCGGCCTAGAGGTGGGTGAACGCCAGTGAGCAAACGGCGATCAGTAAGGTTTTTTTCCTTTTCCGGCACCGACTGGTGTCGTCTACACCCCCTTCGACACCTACTCGACCCCGACTCGGAGTTGACTCGCTCGAATCGGCCGAGTCAGGCCGATTCTTGCTACGAGTCGGCCAAGTCGGTGCCGAGTTGGTCAACCCCTTTCAGAAATTGCGACTCGCGGATCGTTCTTGGAATGACAAGCGTCGTTCTAGAACCGACTCGGCCGAGTTTTGAACCCTGATCTCACCCCTCCATTCATGATGAAGTCATTCTCCACTCATTTCATTTAATTAATTATCTGTTTTGATTTTTCTCATGAAATACCCTTACTAATATATATACACAACATCCATGTATTCATACTAGTATACTTAAATTTAATTAATTGAACAAATTCTTATATACAATTTATTTTTCATATTTATCAAATATACATATATGTATATATCCTTGGGTGTATAGTTATTACATACATGTATACACTTCTCTTTGTATTTGTATTTTGTGTACTAAACAACTATTTTTAATAAGCCTTCGCCTCTAATCACTTTATTTAGGATTATTAGCTATAATTATTTGTTAATTGAGCAATAAGAGGAATTATATAAGTATGAGTGTTATAGTTATAATGATCATGCCACACCACTCACGACCCAACCTTGTCATACCATAAACACCCAAGCATGTCACTGACATACATAAACACAAGCATGCAGATGTAACTCTTATCAACATGTCCAATATATACTTATTTTCTTACCGTTTGCCATTCCTGTGCTAAACCATATCTACTATTGTATCTGTTTTGGTGTTATACACTGCAAATTGTACCTGTTCCACTGCATATGGCCACCCATTTCAACCACAAAATCAGCAACAATATCCAAATACTGCAAGCCAATATTCATCATTAAAATCCAAGTTTTCAAATAATAGTTGTTTTGCATATTTTATATTGCTTTCAAGTTTTCAAATATTTTTTTAAAAATGCTAAAATTGAAATTCCGAGAGCTTTTCTAAAACACACCTTTTGCTTCAAAGTCTTTGCGTTGTTTTGTTAAGAACCATTCACTCGGCCTCACACTTCCACGATTTTAAAACATTGAATATGAAAATATAGTTGGATCAAGTAACTAGAAGTCAATTTCACTCCTCTACTATCCACTTCTCTCCTTAACTTCTCTTCCTTGCGTTATATCCTTTTCATATTTTCCCCGTATTCTTAAAAAAACTGAATTCTTGACTAAGCATTTGTGCCTTCAGTGAATAACCAATTGATCTCTTTAGCAGTCAAGAGTGCTTTACTTGTATATTGTGTCCCAATTTTTTGTCACTGTAAAATACTTAACCTTTACTCGAAGAGAGGACCTTGATCTAAATAGAATTTTTGACCACACATATGCTCTGAACATTTTGTGTATGACATCATTTGTTGCACAGTACTGAACCAAATTGATGATACGTAGATAGAACATATGACATTCTGACATCAATTAAAGAATATTAATACTGACTGATTTTTAGAGAATAGGATGGAGCAAAACTCCAGCCATTTGCGTTCTGATCAATCCTGATTGTTCAGTAGCTATTATCCCGATACCTTGTTCAACATCATTTTAAACAATGTTCCATCAGGTTAGAAGTTGTCTATAAATTAGTTGGAGCAAATGTACTTACTTAACAAACCTTTAATTTTCCTTAAACTGTTATCACTAATTTGTAGACGTGCCTTTCTGAACATGTGCAGTGCCTACAGAAATGAACTTTAGCAAATACAGTCGCAACTTTCTCCAAGATTTACTTCTCCCATTTATCTTGTTCAAAATCTTTCTTAAGTTATGGTGACTGCATGTTCTATATCCTATGCAATTACTATAAAGATCCCATAATTGAGAGTTTAGACTGCATCTCATTGCTCATTCTGACTAAATCCAACAGAGTTCATTATCCAGAACTAGCCTCCATGAAAGGAGATTTCTGAAGCGCGTGTAGCTATTGGCAATCCGGTAGCAATGGAAGTTAAAAAAAATTACTTTCTTTTCAGGTCGCAATTGAACAGTTTGAGTTAAAAGAAAACTTACACAGCTAATCAAATGGGAGTTTGCATGTCCCGGCACCTAAACCAGCTGAATTCAGCAGCCCTGAACACCAAACCAACAAAATAGAGGGGGTTTAAGATAGAGAAGAAAGAACAATTCTGAAAACAGAGTGCATGTTTAGGAAACATAGAGAATTCCGCAAACGATCACCAATAAACAACATGCATTGCATTCCCCTAAGCTATTTCAGTGTAGCAATCAAACCAAATCATGGAAGCGTGGATCAATACATGAAGAGAGAAACATGTCCCTTTCAAGAATTTTTATCCAATTTTCCTTGGCCATAACAACTCCAATCATTCTCATCCAATTTTCGCTCATTCTCAATTCCAAAATAGATTATTGATGCACATGCATTGAACTTCAACACATCAATTGAACTTCTCTGAGCTATCTCAATATTTAAAAAAAAAAAAAAATTAGGAAGTAAATCGATCAAAAAAAAACTTCTTTTTTCAGGGGAGGGATTTCATCCATTTTTCCTGGCATAGTAACTCCAATTACCCTATATCTAAAGGTTCCGCCTTTTTATAACCACTAACAACACAAATGCTACAAATTTGGCAATCAAAACGCACAAATTTCGACACAAACACCAAATAATCCACATTCTAGCAAAAAATCAAAAATAAAAAAGAGTAATCATTACCGGCGATCATCCAACAATAAGAGAATAGCCCCAGACCGCTGCACGAAAACTACTTCAAAATCCTAAAAAAGCAAAAGAAGAAACTCTCCTCAGGGATTCCATTTCATCGACAGAAAGCAAGAAGAAATTTTATTAAAAAAATCAAAAAATTCCACGAAGAGGAAAGGAATTGAAAGGGAACTCACAGCAAAAATTTGCTAGAAATTCGAGAAAGAGAGATTCTTTTCTTGAGAGAGAGAGAGAGAGAGAGAGAGAGAGATGAGAATCGGGAGCCAATTTTATTTTATTAATAAATAATTAACTGGAGGAGGAGAAGAGAACTGTGTTGGTGGGGTGGAGGGAGGAATGGGGGGCTTTATTTATTTATTATATTTATTATTTTGCATATTTATGACGGTCGTTTCCGTTTATATTTCTGAGGACGGAGAGGATAGAAATTGCCACGAAATAAAAAAAATATCGGACAATAATCTCATTAGATATCGCCATCACGCGACAAATGTGAGGGAAAATGCCAGCTCAGACAGTTGGCATGTGTGAGGAAGCACTCGGTAGCGTCACCAGCAAGAGACACGTGGACGGTCGAGATTAGGTTTAGAGTGTCGAGGAGGGCCGGCCCACGTTAGTCCAGCCCAATCCTCATGAGCATCAAGTTGTTCTATATTTACGTTTCGTTTTGGATTACTTCTGACAGGAAAGCTATAATCTACTTTTGGCAATTTTTTGAATAAATATCTTTTTAAATTGTACTTTCAAAAAATAATCTCTCCCAAATTTATTTCTAAAAGGAGACGTCAGACAGACCACGTCGTTGCTAGGTCTTTTCGCGTAGCGGCCCTGATGGATGGCAGTTGATATTTTTAGTCTGTGTTAGCAATCTCAGACCAAGTTTTTTTTTAACTTTTATTTTTTTAGTTCGGGTTAGTAAGTCAGGACAAATGTTATCTTTTTTTTGTAATTTCAAACTTAGTCCGAGGTGGCCACATATCAAGAAAATAATTTTTTGAGTTGTTTTCTTTGTCCGACGTTGCCAACCACGGACCAAGAAAAGTTAGTACAGACACTGGGTCTCACATGATCCGGGTTTCTTTTATATTGTCCTCTCTCTCTCTCTCTCTCTCTCTCTCTCTCTCTC
This sequence comes from Agave tequilana, assembly GCA_038442645.1. Taxonomy (NCBI): domain Eukaryota; kingdom Viridiplantae; phylum Streptophyta; class Magnoliopsida; order Asparagales; family Asparagaceae; genus Agave; species Agave tequilana. The sequence goes on along the minus strand of JAVJIF010002098.1, from coordinate 256,463 downwards.
TCACCTAGTGTCTTCTTTCCCTCTTTGACTTAACCCAACCCCCTCCCCCTCCACTTCTCGACCTCGCAGCTGCTCAGCCTCGTTGCCCACTGCTCATCGACCCGGAGACAGTAAGATCCCACACCCTCTCCCTCTGACCTCACACACACACAGACATCACGCATGCAACATGTTGCTGCTGTTAAATTGGGCATGAGCTGGTGAATCTGAAATTCTAAATAATTGTGAATCTGAATAATCTGAACAAGAACAACACACATTACGTTGATAGTTGATACACAGCGTTTGAAATATTTGAGTATTTTGCCTATTTGAGTGAGGTTGTTGCAAGGAGATTTGCCTTTTCGCTTCTCTCTCTCCTCTCCTCTCTCTCCCCTCCCCTCAATGAATTTCTTTTTTATTTCAAAGCTAACGTCGGACCATCTCTCTCTCTCTCTCTCTCTCTCTCTCTCTCTCTCTCTCCCCCCCCCCTCTCTCCCCCCCTAATATTTTTTTATTTCAAAACTAACCTCAGACTAAAAAGTTATTATTTTTGAGCTAACTTTTCTTGGACCAAGAAAACTTAGCTAAAAAAAAAAAATTCTTCTTTGTCCGGGTTTGGCTTGGCCCCGAACCAAAAAAAAATAGCTCCAAAAATAAAACATATGGTTCAGGTTGCCTACCCCGAGCCAAAAATGCAACCACTAGTGCCCGGAACCTGTCATGTTGGCAGGGTGAAAAGACTTTTACTTGACGGTTTTTGAAAATAAATTTAAGAGAGATTAGTTTTTAGAATAAATTTTAAATTTAAATTTATTCAAAAATTATCCTCTCTTTTTTTTCTTTGTATTATACCCTTAATGTTTTATTTGTTTTTATCATTTTGTTTCAAGCACTTAATTTGGTAAGTTTCCAAATAAATCCAATGATATCAAATTTGTTTTTACAATAGTTGTACCAATTATTACATGTCCATTGTATTATCGAAAATGCTATTTGGCTCCTTTGTCAGCTCCCGCTATGACTCCCGTGGCATGCACATGGTATGACACATAAGCTCCAAGCTCAACCCAAAAATTTAAATTTCCCCCCAATTTCAAAATTTGAATTTCCTCTCAACCCAAAAATTAAATTCCCTCCCAGCCCCAATTAACAAAACGAAGATAGATCCTCTCTCTCTCAGTCTAAATCTCTCTCTAGTGCAGATCCGAGCGCCGCCCCTCGCCATTCATTGTCTCGTCGCCGCCCGTCGCGATGGCTTGGAAAAGATGAAAGGATGGCTTGGAAAACATATTGGATCCACTATCTAAGAGTCGTAAAGGGCGATCTAGGAAAAACATAATTAAGCCTGCAAGTAGGCAGAGCAAAAAGAAATCTGATTATGATGGCAATATCTCAAATCCTTACATGCTACAATCATGGGGAGTGTATCTGGCGACACAACAATTAACACAGTCTCAAGTAGGTGTTGGAACTTACCCACAAGAAAGCATGATTTCAAATCCTTACATACTACAGCCACGTATGGTACAATCATGGGGAGTGTATCGGCCATTTTGATGTGTAATCAAATGGCTGGGAACTGGGAGTTTGTAATTCCTGGAAGTATGCTGAATACTTTGAGTACTATTATGATTTCTTTGTAATTCCTGCGATGGTTCTTCAAAATAACATGTTTAATGTTTAGGCCCGGCCAATATGTGATTGTCTTTTAAGGACTGCGATCAGGTCGCAGTCTTTTTCTGAGGACTGCTAGCAAGGTCGCAGTATTTTCTTATATTTCAATATTATAGAATTTTGATTCATTTGAGAGTTAAGAATTTGTTACCTCTCAAAAATCCTAATTGGAGCAATTCGGAGACTCAGGCGTAACGTGGTTGAATTTTAACTATAATTTTGGGTGTTCGTACCATGGTCGCAGTTTTTTATGAGGACTGTGATTAAGTCACAGTGTTTTTATAAGAACTGCTACCACGGTCGCAGTCTTTTCTAAGGATTGCGACCAAGGTCGCAATCTTTTTCTGAAGATTGCTACCATGGTCGCAGTCCTATATGATTTTAGCATTTCACATGCATAGTTTAATGATTATTTTCTTATGTTTCAATATTATAGAACTTTGATTCATTTGAGAGTCAAGAATTTGATATCTCTCAAAAATCCCAATTGTAGAGACTCAGCCGCCAGCTGAGAAAGACTCCCTCAGCTGGCGCAATGTTCGCAATGTTTTTATGAGAATTGCTACCAAGGTCATAGTCTTTTCTGATGACTGCTACCATGGTCGCAGTTTTTTATGAGGACTGTGATTAAGTCGCAGTGTTTTTATGAGAACTGTTACCACGATCGCAGTTTTTTTTAAGGACTGCTACCAAGGTCGTAGTCTTTCTCTAAAGATTGCTACCATGGTCGTAGTTTGTTATGAGGACTGTGATTAAGTCGCAGTCTTTTTCTGAGGACTGCTACCACGGTCGCAGTCTTCTTCTGAGGACTGCTACATGGTCGCAGTCCTAATTATACTGAAAATATATGATTTTAGCATCTCACATGCACAGTTTAATGATTATTTCTTATGTTTTATTATTATAGAACTTTGACTCATTTGAGAGTCATGTATTCAAGTAATTATGGATGGATGCAAACAATATTTTGTGAGGATTATGCTTGTATTCATGTCCTATTTTTGTATTCATGCTTGCAACTATTCAACTACTTGTATTCATTTCTGTTGAAAGGTCAGCTCTATTGGTTCTTGTTTTATTGATTTTTGCCTTCATTCACTTATTAGCACCTTTTTTCCAGTTGATGATTACTACTGCAGTTAAAGAAATGAGTTCAACTTTTGATATACGATATGTTTGATGTTTCCCCCTACTAAAGGTCAGACAGCACACACGCGTTTCCCTAACAATCTTCAAGAACTCAAAATAATTAATCATGGAAGAATAATGCTGAAAAATGTATAATTGCAAGCTTTTAATTGTAACTGAGATACATGGATACATAAGCAAATAAACAGAAATGTGTGAAAACTTTGTAATTATTGATCTGAAAACTCCTGTACAGAAATAATATATATAGTGTATACATTAAATAATACATGATACATTAAACAATGCATAAAAAATCTGTTTTGATGCGCAGCTCTCAACCTTCTGAGTCTTGGAGAACTTGGCAATAGAACGAAACCAATTACAGACCTGCTATGATCAATGTGCGGCCGAGAGACAGGCGATATTCGATGGGCGGCCGAGAGAGAGAGAGAGCGCAAGCGCATTCGGCGATGGGTGTCGCGCGGGCGACGCGCAACGGGCGACCGAGAGAGAGGGGGAGAGAGAGCAGGGGCAGACAGCGAGGGGGAGAGAGTGGGGCAGATGGTGACGGGCGGCGAAGAGACGATGAACGGCGAGGGGCGGCGCTCGGATTTGCACTAGAAAGAGAGAGAGATTTAGACTGAGAGAGAGAGAGAGGGATCTATCTTCGTTTTGTTAATTTGGGCTGGGAGGGAATTTAATTTTTTAGGCTGAGGGGGAAATTCAAATTTTGGAATTAGGGGGAATTTAAATTTTTAGGTTGAGATTGGAGCTTATGTGTCTGTCATGTGGCATGTCACATCAGCGCGGGAGTCAGAGCTGGATCTAACAAGGGAGCCAAATAGCATTTTCGTTGTATTATTATCATAAAATTTTGGGTAAGGAATTATAAAAACAGGTAAATATTTTAAAACAAAATATAGAAAGCTACTTATGCAATTTGTCAAACTTTTTGTGTTATTTCTTGTTGATTGTCTGTCAAATGTCGTTAATTTTATATGACATGTTTTATTAAACCGGTCTCTTAGTTTAATTTCTTGTTTTAAAATTAAAAAAATAAGAATCGGTGTTTTGTATTTTTTCTAAAAATATCATATGCAAAAGAGAATGACCATATTAATCTGGACAAGACATGAAAGTAGAATACGAGATATAAAACGAATATGAGATATGTGTTCCTTAAAAGATAAGAGAAATATTTATATACATGTATAAAGATATATGCACGTACACATATATGTATGTTTATGAATGTGTATGTGCCTGCACATATGTTATGTATAAGTATGCATGTGTTTTCTTTATTTCTTCAATCAACAATTGATTTAGTCAATAATCTTTTTATACATGTGATCATTTCAGAAATTTTTTTAGTTGATAGAATAAAAAAAAAGTTAGCCTCAACACTTATGGCAACTCCATTTCAGTATAGTGATAAAGACTTTAATTTAATATTGTATCTAAGCAGCCTAAGTCAGTACCCAATTTAAAAAAATAAAAAAAATACTATTGTGTATAAAATTAGGTTCGTCCTATAAAGAAGATGCTTGACCTGAAACGACATGTCAGGATATAAAAATATTATCATCACCACAACTTTAAAGTTTGATATAGTAGGGAAGACTTTTATATTACTTATACAAATTACACGTTACTAGAACTTCTCTTGTACAACTCTATTTAAATTAGACTCAATGTTCTTTAAAATCATTTCCAAATTGTTTTTTTTTTTTCAAACTAAGATATTGTTAATACGTGATAGTAGCGGTTAAGATACGTTTATTAATTAATAAAATAGCTAACTAGTAGCATGATATGAGCATCAAAAGTGGTTTCACATGTCATATGGTATTAATTAGTGTCTCAAACCAGTTATAAACCCCAGAGAAAAGTACCTCACTCATACATGAAATGTCTAGTAACTATGTGCTACTCGTATATGGGATTCCAAAATTCTAGCAATACAAGATATTTTGAGCAATGCAACATGCATCCAACTTGATGTGTATTTGCAATTTTCTATTATCTGAGGTAGAACACACAAACAAAAAAAAAGTACGACATATCATGCAAAAAATATGTCATTTTGCATCAAATATTTCTCAATTCTTCTCCCTTGAAAAATTGAAATGAAAGAAAAAATTAAAACAGTTCCCGAAATGAGATCTTTAGTCCTAATTGGTACAAAGGTGAAGGTGACACATTTAAGCCAAATCTATAATGGGGTTGTAATGGGAAAATTTTAAAAGAAGTTGGTAGAAGATGCAATTTATATTCATATTTTCATTTAAAATCTTCATCCATAATTTGAAGCATCTTTCCACCACTCATACAATCCGCACATCCATAATTCGAAGCGCCCCTGAACAAAGGAAATGACATTTGTGTCGTTTAGACAATTTGTAAATAAATATTTTTCTTAAGAGTTTGCATATAAAAATACGCGTTGCAAAATTTTCTCTTTCAGTTTATTTCTCTGCTAAGCTTCCATTTTCTTCCTAGAATCAACTGCACAAATAAATATATGAATGGGCCAACAGTTGATAATTTGATCCAAAATTTGACCTCATTAAAATTTTATGTTGCGACTTAGTTGTAACTTATTGTGTAAATATGAATTCTAAAAATATATCTATTTCATTATTTGTATCTAGATATGAATCTTTAAGACTATCCAAACTTCATAACTTAATTCATAAATTTTTCCATATTTTATGAGTTAGTTCGTTTAGTTCATTAGAAGTGAGTTCTTTCTTCATAAACAAAATTTATATAAGAGTATTTCAGTATATTAAATATATATAGTATTTCTAAAGAATAAAAATAAGAACAAATTTGAGCGAAAGATTTTACCAGTTTCTATTTGATTCCTAATAAAAATTAAACAGTTGGAGGGAAACATTAAATTTTGATAATCTATATCCAAATCTAATAAATTATTGAGCTGAATCTTATATTTCTAAATGGGTTAAAATATACTAGTGAAATACTAAGTTATAATAAACACTTGTCGCTCTTATACTTCTTTAGGGTACATTCTCACCTGTACATGCTATACTTTTCATGGTTACCAATTAAATATTTTCTAAGCATTGATATTGAATTCATTAACAATAGTTGAATAAAGAACAAGTATGACTTAGATCCCTAAATACTACTTTCATTGAATTTGATTAAAGTTTTGGGGGAAAAGAAACAAGAGTTACCGTCAGGAAATTTTTGTATCTTACAATATGCTCACACTCTTAATTGCATGCAAAAGAGATAGTATCCGGGCAAATAAATAATTTTTTTTGCAAAGTAGGCCACATTAGCCTTGCTAAATTTCTAAATTGTGTCGAGGCCCACAGCAAAGGTTTAATAAAGGCCTGTTTGTTTGTGGGAAAATGTGTGGAAAGTGGGCTTTTTTCTGAATTTTGTAGACCCAATGGTTTTCTTCTCATTATTCTGTTTGTTTGCAAGAAAAGAGATGGGGCTGAAAGTGAGATTTTTTAGGGCGCCAATTTTCCTCTTAAATTTGAGAGAAAACGCTCTCAGTTCTGACACCCCAATTTAAAAAAAAAATTGTTGGACGTTGCACTTCATTAGGGTTACTCTTTTTTCTTCTTTCTCCCTCTTCTCTCGCGTCGCTCTCAACTCTCTTCCCTTATCTCTCTCTTCCTTAATTTTGACAACTCATTCTCCATTACCTGATTAATCTCTTATGTGGTTTTGTAACCCCTAGCCCTCAATGTACGTGTCATAGTATCAGTAAACGATACATCATATAAATTTATTTTGACCTTTCTGATAGTCAGATTGAACTGGTTTCAGCTCCAAATATTATTGTCTAATATTTTAGATTTTTTAGAATTTTTTGGAATTTTTCTAGATTATTTTGAAAATCTCCAAATTCGGTATCGACCGATACTGATAATTGACTCTATATTTTTTAATTCACAATTGGAGTTGAATTACTAGAATCTACTTCCAAATTATTCTTCAAGATCATATTTTCTACTTTTGGGTATTTTTTGAGATTTTTCTGAATTAGTCCAAAATCCGATCGAATTGATATCGATCGGTATCGCCGATACATTTCAGGATTTTTAACTTGCAAATCAGACTAAATTTCTTAAATCTGATTTCACTTTACTTCTTCGGATGATATTTGCTGTTTTACAAAAAATTTGAGAATCATTTGGAATTAGTCAAATTTTGACCCAATTAAATATTTAATTAAATAATATTAAATAATTATTTTCTCTTTTCTTCTTCCCAATCCAATTCTCTTCCTTCCCGTGCAAGCCAGTTGTTTCCAGTGACCTTCTTAACCGACCTTCCTTCCTTCTCCTCTCTTTTCTCTCTCTAATCATTCTCCCATTCTCTTGATCTCTCTCTCTCACTCGCTAATTCCCCCTAAACTCTCTCTCTCTGTGGCCCCCCTCTCCCCCCAACCGACCACCACCACCTGACCCATCACCGGTGGTTATCCTCGTCGGTGCCTCCTTCGGTCAATTTCCCACCCGGTCAACCACCTCCTCCTCCCACTTCCTTTCCACCAAGCTCCACCACCACCAAATCATCACCAAATCCCAAATCATTACCACCACTCCTACAACCACCACCTCGATCACTAATTACCACCACCATATACCATCACCGTTTCCATCCCCAATTCCTTCACCACCTCTAATTCTACCAACAACAACACCCAGAACTGACCCACTTTTAGTTCCACCAACAGCTTCATCACCATCAATTCCATCCCCACAAACCACCATCACTAACCCCTTTCAACACCACCACCCTCCTCCACCTGGGCCACAACAGCTGTCGTCCCCCTTCTGGCCGCCGGCCCGGCGCCTCCTCAGGCCGGCCATGGCCCGGCTTTCTCCTTTCCCTCCTCCCCTTTTCTCTTTCCCTCTTTTTTTTCTCCTCTTATTTTCTCTCTTACTCTCAGTTCTATTCTTTTCTCTATTCTATCTCTATCCTTTATTGGATCCCAATCCAAACGCAAACTCAATATGATTTAACCCAATAAACTCAACGCCAATAGTCTATTAATCCTAACCGTTAACCCACACAAACCTTTTCACTTAAGTTTTGAGTTCGGGTTGTGGATCTGACCCGACCCAATAGTAATCCAAATCCGATCCATTATGGAAGGTAATTTTACATAAACCCCCTAGTAACAATATTTATTGCAATTTAAACATTATAAATTATATTTTTAACCTATATTTAATTATTTTAGTGTTTGGGCGATATCTTGAGCATCCAGAATCCGATTTTGGACGATTCTCGAGGCGCTGTGATCGTAGAAAAGAGAGATACAGTATTGTAATAACTATGTGAGTGTTTTTATTTAACAAATTACATTTTATCATGTTAAATAAAATTAATTGGTTGCTTTATTTAATGAATCGTGATTATCGGTAAATCATTATATATACTGTTGGCCTAAAGGCCTATCATCCTAGTTTTGATGATGATCAACTCATATAGTTATAGTACTAATGATCTTGTGTTCATTTAGTTTCAGATTTCAATCAAGATCTTAGTCGGTGTTTAGCTTCAACTAAAAAGATTCGAAGTCAAGTTTTGAAGCTAGCACGTGTTGATTCAAGAGCTCGTGCTTCAAGATCACATCAAGTACTCAAAGAGGAGTCTAGCTCATGAATCAAATTTGGACCAAGTCAAGATGGAGAAGAAGTTTTTCAAGAGAAGATTTTCAAGACTTGTGTCATATTTGTAAGTATTAAGATTTTGATTTTAGATAAAATGTAAAGGATAAATTAGTTGTGAATTGCTCAAGATCACATACACACACACAAAATTTATATGTGTTTTTATAAGAATAAATTTTGATTTTAGAAAATACCGTTTGATTTTGAACTTTAAAGTATACATCTTTATGTTTTATGAACAGAGTTCATTAAAATAAGTTTACATGGTTTATATGTGTATTGGATTTTATCCATACACATTGTTACTTCATAATATTTAGAAAAATTTATTTGATATTTCTATATCATTTGTTAAGTTTAGTATTTATCAAAACGTTGTTTAGAGCTTATTGTCAAAAACATATATGTTTCATCTTATATATGTATTGGATCATATCCATATACACTAAGCTTCAAAGTGTTTAAAATATCTTTTTTTTATTTGAACAAGTTTTGGAAAAACCGTATTTTCATTAGAATTTTGGTTTTTGAAAAATACGAGTTTTGGTTTAAAGCTTAATTTTTATATCACAAAAATGGTTCAAAAAGTTTGTAATATGTGTTGATTTTTGATCACACATATTTGTACTTCAAACTATTTCAATGAACTTATTTTTGTGAATTTTATGTGATTTTATGAGATTTTATAGGATACTAAAAGACCAAGTTTTAATCCCTAAAAATCAGACCAAGGCTTCGGCGATCGACCGACTGTTCGATCGAACCAGAAGTCGGTCGACTGATGTGCACAGGCAAGGTGCACAAGCTTGGCTTAAGGGCCAGTCGACCAGGTGATCGACCGATCCAGAGAGTTTACTCTCTGGATCTGGCCCCGGTCGACCGAGCGGTCGACAGTCAGAGAGTAGTGCTCTCTGGTTCTTGTCTCGATCGATCGACCGGTCGACTGATAGGTCTTTAACCTGGGTGCGATCGACCGGGCGGTCAATCGGCAACCCCAACGGTCATAAATATGACCATTGGCCAGTCGACTGGCCGGTCGATTGACATGCTAATCTGGCCCAATAGCTATTTTCTGATGCCTCTACAAAAGGGACTTTTGGCCAGATTTTGGTAAGATTTTTAGTTTATTCTAGAGATCTTTTACAGAGTTTCTAAGCAAGTTTTAGAGCTTCATTTCGATATTCAAAAGAGAATTTTCAAGAATAAATCTCTTGTGTTTTCAAAAGAGCTTTATTGAGTTTTCCTTCACAAATCTATCTTGTTTTCTCACACACGCTTGAGCTTTCCATTACTAAACTCATCCTCTAGGATCCTTGTTATGAGAGCTAGTTTTATGATCAAGAGAAGTGATCACAAGTTTTCATTCTTGTATTGTGAGGAGTTGTGTGTAAATACACCTAGAGGGGAGTCAATAGGTGTACGACTAATCTAATGAACAAAATGGGAAAATTAAAACTAAATTGCAAACCACTTAATGTAACCAACGAGTGTGACCGAATTCCCGGTGAAGGGCTCTGGACTAATTCCTCTAGATTCCTCTGAATAAGAGTTGAGGTGCTATATGAAGCTCTCGTGGTTAAACACAAGTAAGACACATACAAACAACACAAGCATATAAATGATATGGCAATATGAATAGATGCACAAAGTAATAGAGAGAGAATTAAGAGAAAGTGGATTAATTGCTAACACACGGATATGTTTCGAGCTTCGAGCACACAGCTCTACGTCCCCGCCTTCACACAGAAGGATTTTCACTAACTTGTCCACACAGGACTCCCACACAGGGAACCTCCACTGAGGATTTGGGGCAAATACAATCGGGAGTACACAACTCCTCTCTCAACTAATACAACCTCTTACAGAGGTAAGGCACAACAAACACAAACATTACCTCATACAAGAGGGGTAGGCACTTAGCCAATACAAATCAATCACCTCACACTTGAGGGATTCCAACACAAATTCCACCTCACACTAGAGGGAGCCAAATACAATCTCCACCTCTCACTAGAGGGAGCCAACCACAACTTTCACAATCATCTCACAATAGAGGGATACCAAATCAATCTCCTCTCACTAGAGGGATATCACAATGAAGGAAGTTTACAACTTGGTAGTTTTCACAACCACAGACTAATTTTCCCACAAAATAAAGATCCTAATAGATAGGATAGAATGATATGGCTCAAGTGTGGAAAATAAAGAGTTTGGAAACAAAAACACAAAGAAAAATAATTAGGAAAACAACTAGAATAAGTTTGAAATGAAGATCAAAAGCAATACCCCAAATATCCAATTTTTCTTTGATTTTTCCAACCTTTTAAAACAAATAAAGATGAATCCTTTTGGCACTAAAAACTCTTTTGAAAACTTGTATTAAAACACTAGAGAAGTAGAAAATTTTGGCTCTTAAAAACTTTTGAAAACTTGTGTATAAACACTAGGAAGAATGGAAATTTTAGCTCTTGAAAACTTAACAAAAACTAACCTCAAATGGGGTATAAATAGACCCCAAACAGAATCTGCTCGTTGGCAGCAGAAAGGTCAAAATTGACCTTTCGGTCGACTGGCCAACGGTCAAAAAATGACTGTTGAGCCTGTCGGTCGACCCCCCGGTCGTCCGTGCCCAGAACCAGAGAGCAACGGCTCTCTAGCCGGTCGATCGCCCGGTCGACTGAGACAACCCGAGAGTGGGTTGCCTTCAGTCGGTCGACCGCTCGGTCGATCGGCCAACTGATATGGCCTTGTGCACGTCTTATGCACATCCGGTCGACCGTTCAGGTTGACCGGCTCCTGGTCCGGTCGACGGCCAGAGACTGGCAGACTGAATTCAGGACTTGAAAACTGAGTTTTTATTATCCTATAAAATCCCATAAAAACTCTAAAAATCCACAAAAATAGTTTCTTGAATGATCTTTGATATACAAACATGTGTGAAAAATTCAACACATATTTCAAACTATTTGAACTATTTTTGTGTTATGAAAATTTTGCCGAAAACCAAAATCCGTATTTTCCAAAACTAGAATTTTTGAAATGGAAACTCGTTTTGTCCAAAACTCATCCAAATACAAAAACATGATATTGAAATAACTTTTAAGCATATAGTATATAGACATAATCCAATATACATGAAAGAGATATATATCTATGTTTTTGACATTAAATCCGAAAATAAGTTTTGTCTAAAATACCAAAACTCCAAACTCATGAAATAGACTATCAAACTAAGTTTGTTTAAATAGTTGAAGCATACATGTATATAGAACAAATCTAATATACATTAAACTATGTAAACTTGTTGATTCTATCTATTCATGAAAACCAAGATCGGTTAAACTAAAAACCGAAAACCAAAACCAAAACATGAAACGTGTGTGTGTTGTGAACTTGAGCATATCACACTATCTAATATTTAACACATGGATCTAAATAATAAACTAAACACTGTACCAAAGTCTTCTTATAGAGCTCCGTCTCCAAGTCGACTCGATCCAAACGTGATCCACCGAGCTTGACTCCAACGAGTGCTAGAAATAAACTTTGACGCTTGGGCTCTTGAATTACCGTGTGAAAGCTCCAAAATACCTTTATTGAAACTAATCACCTACTAATATCTTGGTTAAGTATCTGAAACTAAACATCACAAGATTATTAGTAAACTATAACTACATGAGTTAATCATCATCAAAATTAGAGTGGAAGGCCTCTGGGCCAACATTATGGAGGTTGTGGCCTCGGTGAAAAGAGTTTTATGGTGATCAAGTGAAGTGATCACCAATTGTTCCAACTTGTGGTTGGAAGAGTTGTGGAGGTGCAGTCTCAGCAAGCTAGCATGCTTGCATGTGTTATTCTTGCGAGAACAAGTGAGGGACTTGCGAGTCCAAGAGTTCTTGAGGGAGTTCGTTGTAGGTGTTGGGCACCAAGTGATCTTGCGGGATCGTTATAGTGGAAATCTTTCATAATGTTGAAAGCGGGGACGTAGAGCAAGTGTGCTTGAACCTCAAAACAATTCTCCTGTGTTTATGATTGCTTATCTCTCTCTTACTTATGTTTTATATCTTGCATGCTTATATTATTCATCTCTTTATATGCTTGATATATTTGTGCTTATTTGAATATATGATTGGGTTTGTTTACTCACACTTGTATTTAACTAAGAGAGCCACAGTGCCATCTCAACTCTTAATCTAGAGGAATTTTGAGAAGATAGTCTAGAGCTCTTCACGAGAATTCGGCTAGATTCTTGTATTATACTTTGTGTGTTTACTTAATAGTTTTTAGATTGCATAATTAGTTTTAATTCCACATTAGCTTTGTATTGGATTAGCTTGCCACCTATTCACCCCCTCTAGGCGACTTACAATTGGTATCAGAACTTGATGCTTTTGATTTGGATCTAACAACCTTGAGTTAAAGATCCCCATTTTAGCTAATCACTATTTTTAAACACACACTTATGGATTTCATGTCACCTTCTATGTTTGAAATACTTAAGGAAAGTAAGATGTCCATGTATGTAAAAGCTCTAGGTACTCATATTTATTTTGCCACCATTAAAGATTCATATTTTATAAATGGCAAATACCTTGAGGCTAATTCAAAAGCCATTTATGCATTAAAATCTGCCCTAAATGATGAATATTTATCTAGGGTTGCTAACTTTGATTAGGCTTTTGTAGTATGGAATACCCTTATCTCCCTTGGTGAACGAAAGCAATACTATATAGAGAGTGACTCAGATGATGAAAGTGCTACTTCCAATATGTGCTACATGGTCAAAGGGGATGACCCCCTTGAGGTAAATTCTGAGTTCGAGCTTGAAGAAAATGTTGACATTCCATATGATGAGCTTGCTTTATTTTGTCAACTTCTTAAAAAGTATGAATTGTTAAAACTGAAAAATAAAAGTTTGAAAAATAAAAATGATTTGGTTTTAAAAGAAAAAGATTTTTTTAGAAAAAATTTGAAATTATTTCAAAAGAAAATGAAGTTTTAGAAAACCAAGTTATGTTAATTGAAAAAGAAAAGGAGATTGCCTTAAAGAAAAATAACTCTTTGAAAAAGAAAAATATTTTAAAAGAAAAAGAAAATATTTCTATTTCTAAAAAGAAAAAGAATTTTGTGTCTCATGTCTTTTCTTCCAAAATTAATAATGATATTTGTATTATGAAGAAGAACAATGATTGTTTGGGCTCCACTTTGAGCCAATGTGCATTTAAACACAATAAATTAGAATTTATATTTCGCAAGAAAAAAGTTCTATACTTTCATGCACACCCTACACAACAGACATCACACACACACACACACACCATGCTCATACTTATCACAATCATATGTATGCTAGAGTCACACATGTACAAATTGGGGCCGTAAAGGCTATCTTGCAAGATTTTATTTTGATAGAATAAATTCTATAAATTTTGCAAATAAAATATTTGGGTTGCTTATGATGCTTACCTCGTGGACCAAAAAGATATGGGTACCAAAATCATCACCTTTTGTGTTTGATGTAGATGTCGGCTCTCACATGACGTGAGAGGGATGTGTAAATCACCTAGAAGGGGAATGAATAGGTGATATGCTAATCTAGAAACTAAATGCACTAAATGCACTAAATGCGAAAGTTAAAGCAAATTTTGCAACACACTTAATACAACACACAAGTATAGCCGAATTTCCCGTGAAGGGCTCTAGACTAACTCCTCTTAATTCCCCTAGATATGGGTTGAGGTGCTATATGAAGCTCTTGTGGTTAAGTACAAGTGAGGCACACAAACACACAAGCATATAATAGATATTGCAATATGAATCAATGCTCAACACAAGTAAATATGATATGATGATATGGATGATGCTTTGCACAAATAAAGGAGAGAGAGAGTTTAGAGATAATGGATCAAACGCAAACACAAGGATATGTTTCGAGGTTCGAGCCCCTAGCTCTACGTCCCCGCCTTCACCGAGAAGGATTTCCAATCCACTATAATCCCACCGAGGGAACCTCCACCGAGGAGGATCTATTACAACAAAGGGAGTACCGAACTCCTCTCTCAAACACCGCCTCACAACCGAGGGGTAGGCCCGTAGCCAAACAACCACAAATCACCTCTACCGAAGAGGGATATATAAACCAACTCCACCTCACAATAGAGGGAGCAAACACCACTCCGATCAACCTCTACCAAAGAGGGATACACGAATACAAGGAGGGTTTACAACTTGGAGGCTCAATCAACCTCAAACAATCTCTTTTCCACAAAACAAAGATCCTAAATAGATTAGGATAGAAGATATAGCTCAAGTGGAAAAACTAGGCGTTTTGGAAAACAAAAACTCAAAGAAATAATCTTGGGAAAACTCTTGAAGATAATGGAAATGAAGAACAAACACAAATCTTCCAAAATTCTATTTCCTTTGATTTTTCTAAAAACCTAAAACAAATAAGATTGAAAGTTTTAAAGCCCAAAAACACTTTTAAAATCTTTTAAAAACACTTCAGAAAACTGAAAATTTTTGCTCTTGAAAATCTTGGTTAAAACCATGAAGAGTGGGGTATTTTTAGCCCCAAAATAAAACTAGCCGTTAGGCTGATCTGGCAGCCTGACAAGCTACCGGTCGGCCGGCCGGCCGACCGCCAATGGTCAGAAATGTGATCGTTGGGGCAACCTGGTTGACCGCACGGCCGACCGCCCAGATATAGAGAGCAGACTCTCTGATCCGGTCGGCCGCCCGACCGACCGTCCCTGTGACTGCCAAACGTGCACAAGTCTGTGTACGTCGGTCGACCGCAAGGGTCGACCGGCCTTTGGTGCGGTCGACCCGTACGGTCGGCCGACCTGGCCTGTCAGCCACAAATCTGGGACAGAAATACATGTTAAAAATATTTTTAAAAATCTTTTAAGTCTTTGTAAAAATACCCAAAAATAATTTTATCATTTTGTATTGATATATAAATATGTGATAAAAATTTTAACTCAAATATCAAGCATATGAAACTATTTTTGTGTTTTAACATTTTTACCAAAAATCAAAACTGTATTTTGTCAAACTTTGATTTTTCAATACATGAATAGGATAGTCAAAATAAGTTTGTCTAAGAAGTTTAAGCATGCATGTATAGAATGAAACTACTATACATAAACCAATTAAACTTGTTTTGATCAACTATTCATGAAAACAAATATTGGTTAAACTAAAAGCCGAAAAACCAATATCCAAACATAAAACTTGTGTGTGTTGTGCATTTGAGCATATCAACTATTCTAAGCTTTACAAATGGATCTAAACACACTAAACACTAGGATACCTAAGTCTTCTTGACGATCTTCATCTTCAAGTCGACTCGATCCCAAACGTGATCCACCGAGTGCAAAGGTATGATCTTGATGCTCGGGCACTGGAATCACCAAGTGAAAGCTTCCAAACTCCTCTTTTTGAAGCAATTACCAACTAATATCTTGTTACATGATCTGAAACTAAAATCATAAGATTATTAGTAAACATAACTATATGAGTTAATCATCATCAAAACTAGAGAGGAAGGCCTCTGGGCCAACAATCTCCCCCTTTTTGATGATGACAAAACTCATAGAGTTATATTTACTAATAATCTTGTGATTTTAGTTTCAGATCATGTAACAAGAAATTAGTTGGTGATTGCTTCAAAAAGAGGAGTTTGGAAGCTTTCACTTGGTGATTCCAGTGCCCGAGCATCAAGATCATACCTTTGCACTCGGTGGATCACGTTTGGGATCGAGTCGACTTGAAGATGAAGATCGTCAAGAAGACTTAGGTATCCTAGTGTTTAGTGTATTTAGATCCATTTGTAAAGCTTAGAATAGTTGATATGCTCAAGTGCACAACACACACAAGTTTTATGTTTGGATATTGGTTTTTCGGTTTTTAGTTTAACCAATATTGTTTTCATGAATAGTTGATCAAAACAAGTTTAATTGGTTTTATGTATAGTAGTTTCATTCTATACATGCATGCTTAAACTTCTTAGACAAACTTATTTTGACTATCCTATTCATGTGTTGAAAAATCAAAGTTTGACAAAATACAGTTTTGGTTTTTGGTAAAAATGTTAAAACACAAAAATAGTTTCATATGCTTGATATTTGAGTTAAAATTTTTATCACATGTTTATATATTAATACAAAATGATAAACTATTTTTGGGTATTTTTACAAAGACTTAAAAGATTTTTAAAAATATTTTTAACATGTGTTTCTGTCCCAGATTTGTGGCTGACAGGCCAGATCGGCCGACCGTACGGGTCGACCGCACCAAAGGCCGGTCGACCCTTGCGGTCGACCGACGTGGACAGGCTTGTGCACGTTTGGCAGTCACAGGGACGGTCGGCCGGGCGGCCGACCGGATCAGAGAGTCTGCTCTCTGTATCTGGGCAGTCGGCCGTGCGGTCGACCGGGTTGCCCTAACGGTCACATTTCTGACCGTTGGCGGTCGGCCGGCCGGCCGGCCGACCGGTAGCCTGTCAGGCTGCCAGATCAGCCTAACGGCTAGTTTTGTTTTGGGGCTATAAATACCCTATCTCTTCATGGTTTTAACCAAGATTTTCAAGAGCAAAAATTCTCAGTTTTCTGAAGTGTTTTTAAAGATTTCAAAAGTGTTTTTGGGCTTTAAAACTTCCAATCTTATTTGTTTTAGGTTTTTGGAAAAATCAAAGGAAATAGAATTTTGGGAGATTTGTGTTTGTTCTTCATTTCCATTATCTTCAAGAGTTTTCCCAAGATTATTTCTTTGAGTTTTTGTTTTCTAAAGCACCTAGTTTTTCTACTTGAGCTATATCTTCTATCCTAATCTATTTAGGATCTTTGTTTTGTGGAAAAGAGATTGTTTGAGGTTGATTGAGCCTCCAAGTTGTAAACCCTCATTGTATTCGTGTATCCCTCTTTGGTAGAGGTTGATCGGAGTGGTGTTTGCTCCCTCTATTGTGAGGTGGAGTTGGTTTGTATATCCCTCTTCGGTAGAGGTGATTTGTTATTGTTTGGCTACGGCCTACTCCTCGGTTGTGAGGCGGTGTTTGAGAGAGGAGTTCGGTACTCCCTTTGTTGTAACAAATCCTCCTCGGTGGGATTATAGTGGATTGGAAATCCTTCTCGGTGAAGGCGGGGACGTAGAGCTAGGGGCTCGAACCTCGAAACATATCCTTGTGTTTGCGTTTGATCCATTATCTCTAAACTCTCTCTCCTTTATTTGTGCAAAGCATCATCCATATCATCATATCATATTTGCTTGTGTTGAGCATTGATTCATATTGCAATATCTATTATATGCTTGTATGTTTGTGTGCCTCACTTGTACTTAACCACAAGAGCTTCATATAGCACCTCAACCCATATCTAGGGGAATCAAGAGGAGTTAGTCCAGAGCCCTTCACGGGGAATTCAGCTACACTTGTGTGTTGTATTAAGTGTGTTGCAAAATTTGCTTTAACTTCCGCATTTAGCACATTTAGTTTCTAGATTAGCATATCACATATTCACCCCCCTCTAGGTGATTTACAATTGGTATCAGAGCCTACACTCCTGATACTTAGGCTTAACATCCTAGGAGTGAGATCCTTGTTTGCTAATCTTGTTTGCATTTGCTTGTTTGCACACATATAGTTTGGACCCATGGACTTCATGACCCCACCTATGTTTGACCCTTCCAACATTCTTGTTTGGAAGATTAGGATGTCCGTTTATTTACAAACCTAGGACATAAGGTTCACCTTGCCATTACCAAGGAATCCTTCCTTAGTGATAGCAAGCATATAGAGGCTAATGCACTTGCCCTAAAGGCCATTAGAAGCACACTTCCTAAAGAATATCTTTTGCTTGCTTCTAACTTTGATTCCGCATTTGTAGTGTGGAATATGTTGACAACCACAACCACCACCTCCAAGCTTCAAGTGCCAATTCAACAAGAGGAGGAGACTAGTGGAGAATCCGATTCACAATGCTACATGATCCAAGTGAATGACTCCCTTGAGGTACATTCGGAATCTCAACTAGATAGTGATAATGCTAGTTCTTCATGTGATGATTATGATGCTCATGCTTTGAATGAAGAACTCTCAATTGTTTGTGAAAAATTAATTAAAAAGTATAAAATTTTGAAAAAGAAGACTTGTGCTTTAAATAAAGAAAATGAAAAATTATCTTCTAAAGTTGATTGTGTTTTGTAAGAGAAAGTGGTGATCTATAATGAAAGGGATTCATTAAGGTCTCAACTAGAACTTGCCCTAAAAGAAAATAAGATTTTAAAAATAGAAATGATTGTGATAATATTTTGAAAAATAATGATGTTTTGTCTTCAAAAGTTGAATTTGTTTTAAGAGAAAATGATTCTTTGAAAAGAGAAATTGATTTTATTTCAAAAGAATTAGAAATTTGTTTAAAGAAAAATAAATCTTTGAAAATGATTTGGATTCACATGTTTGCCATGCTAGGGTAGTTCCATCTAAATCACCCATTGTATGCCACACTTCTTCTTTAATTGAAAAAGATATACCCATACTTAAGAAGAGTGTTGATTGTTTGGGCTCCACTTTGAGCCAATGTGTTGTGGGCCATACACGCTTGGAATCTTTGTTTCGAAAGAAACAAGTTCCATCTTTTCATGCATACCCTCCACGGCATACACATGCTTCTCACGGACACCATAACACGATGTATGCTCATGTGTACACTTGTACACATTGTGGACGTAAGGGCCACCTTGCTAAATTTTGTTTTGATCATATACATGATTGTAATTTAGCAAATAAATTTGTTTGGGTTAGGAATGATACTAACCCCCATGGACCCAAAATGTTGTAGGTACCAAAGACCACCCCTCGTCTGTTTGATGTAGGTGTGGGCTCTCGCATGACATGAGAGTATCGGTACCTTGGAGTGGATGCGTTCCGAGCTTCATGGAAATCAATTGGATGCATCACTTTCAAGGGAGGTTTGGTGGAGATAACCACCATGTTTTGGAGACTAGGAAAGTTACCTTCTAGGTTTTGGTAACGATCCCTAACTCCCATTTATTTGCATGCTTTTCATGTTTATCATATATAGCATGTTTTATTGTTTATTGATTATTATGTCAATGCCATGCTTATTAGATCCTTGACATTCATGTATAGCCCTTTGAGACACCCATGTTTAATATGGATTATTATTTTTGTGTTCTCACCATTTGTTTAGCTATCATGCTTATCATAGGTTTAATAACACGTGAATTTACTTAATAATCATGTTTATGTTTATCATGATGATTTATATTTTGTTTTGATGCTTCATGTTTTGAATATATGTTTAAATGTTAGTTTTCATTAAGACTTGGTATATATTTGTGCATATAGTGGGTCACAAATAAATCTATATATGTTTGTACTTGAATGCTTATTTGAACCCATTAGATGTGCTAGTATAGTCTAGTTTTGATGATCCATGTATTTTAAACTTGTATTCCTATTTTTGGATTTGTTTCATGTTTTAGTATTTATATTTAACTTCATGTATATGTTCATTCTATCCAAATTATTGTTATACATATACATCCTTTGAGCCACGTGCCTTCATGCATATATCCTTGTGGACTCGTTGTGTTTGGATATGTATGTATACTTTAATTTGTATAGGACATACATATACCTTGAAGATTAAATAGTTTTGATAATTTTCATGTTTTTATGTTTTAAGGAATTTTGAGCTTATTGTCTATCTTTCATGATTATGATCTTCACATCTTGTTTGTACACTCACATTTATTGTTTACTCATGTGTTTGTTTTCATGAGTCATATTTATGCTTTATTGATTATGAGTATTGACTATTTTGTGAATTTCATGTTTCATGAAAAATGATTTTGTTTTATTCTTTACTTGAAGGATTTCGTACTAGTTTAAAAGTTTTTCCATTTAACTAGTTCGTATTCTTCATATGGTAGAGTTTTCAAGCATACTATATTTTTCAAACCTATTTTTGAAAACCCCTACCATCTATGGGCGGTTGGATGGGAGATCATGCTCATGTATGCCTTATAGTGAAAATCTTTTAAACTTGTGCATGAATGGGTGGTAGTTATATGATGTATACACTTGATCATTATTGTTGTTTCAATTGGCATCATTGAATTCTTTCAATTGGTATCAATTTTGACTTTTATTGTATACTCATATATGTTTGTATATATGTATGCTTTCATTTCAAAGAATATCAATTTCAATTGGTATCTATTTTCTATACATATATATGTTTGCATTTATGCTAAGCTTGAACTTCAACTTTGTTTCAATTGATTCAATTTCAATTGGTTTCTTAAACAAGCTTATGCATGTGTTTTGTTGGTATTTCATAAAGGGGAGAAAATTTCGATTTTCATGTTTACAGGATGGTGCCTTGATGGTGGATGCATGAGCTAGATGGACATACTAAATTGATGCATCACTATCAATTGGTTCATTGATTTTGGTAACTATCTCTAACTCTCATTTTTGTTTACATGCTTTCATATAAATATTTTAGCATGTCTTAGTTTTCAATGTTCATTATGTTAAATGCAATGTTATTAGATATGTGATATACATAAATAGTCTTTAAGATATACCTATGTTCATATAAATTCATATTTTGTGTTCTTACTATTGTTTAACTACTATGTATATACTAGTTCCAGAACACGTGCATTTAGCCTAATGATCATGTTTGTTTAGTGATTACTTGTTTAGATGTAGTTTTCATTAAAACTTGTGTTTATACTTGTGCAAGTAGTGATTTACACTGGATTATTATGTCTTTGTACTTCATTACTCATTTGTACTCATTACATGTACATGTATAATATAATTTTGATGATTCTTTCATTTATACTTGTTTTCTCTATTTTTGTACATGTTTAGCTTCATGTATATGTTATTTTTGTCTAAAACTAATATATATACATGTATATCCTTGAGTCACTTGGCTTCATGCAAAATTCTATTATGAACTCGTTTATGTTTGGGATATGTATGTATACTTTTAGTTTCGACAAAACATACATATACCTTGAAGCTTATTTAGTTTTAATGAAAATAAATTTTTATGATTTTCATATGTTTTGATGTTTTGAGCTTTATTGTTTATTTTATGAATTTGTTATTTACATGATTCTTCTACACTCACTTTTATATTTATTCATGACTTTGTTTCATGAGCACATTTTTTAGCTTTATAGAATTTGAGTGACAACTCTTGTGTGATATACATGTTTCATGGATATATATTTATTTTTATTCCTTACTTGAAGGATTTCATACTAGTTTTCAAAGTTATCATAAAACTAATTTTGTTATTCTTCAATTTGGTAGTGTTGTTCAAACTATGCTAAAAAAATCTTCATATTTTTTAAAACCCCTACCAATCAAAGGGCGGTTAGATGGGCGGCCATGCCTTATATACTCTTATTAAAAATTTATTCAAACATGTGCATGAAAGGGAGGTAGCTATGAAATATATATGATTTTAATAAAAATTCATTTTTTTTGTATTCTCATATTTGTTTTCTTATATATGTATGCTTCAAATTTCAAGTGATATTTTCATACATACATATATATGATTTGTTGTGATAAGATTAAAAATTTTAATTCTTTATAGCACAAATTATTTTATGCTAAGCTTGACTTAGTTCTAAATATTAATTGGTATCTTTACAAGCTTATGCATTGATTCAATTGATATTTTTTTGGTATCAAAATGAACTTCATGTTTCACTAGTATTTGTTTTCAATTGGTATCAAAATCTACTATTGGTATCCTAATAATTTTATTTATTTACAAGTGGTACTAACATTTATTTTGTCAACTACTAATTATTTTTAATTGATATTGAAATTTATTATGTTGACTTTAAGAAATTTCAAAATTTTATGTTAAGTGGTATCAAAATTTTTTTTAAAAATTTGTTGATATGTATTGCCTATATGCAAGGGGATCTTAACATCTCCTCTCTATATATAGATTCATCTTGAGTGTATTTCACATATAGTAGAGCTTGACCTCTCTTCCTTATGTGGTGCACGTATGTATGGGGAGCTTAACATCTTTATCTATACATTACATATTATGCTTCTGTGGGTTAGGATCTAGCCATCCTTTATCCATGTAATGCATGTATGCAGGGGGGCTAACTTAACATCTCTCCTCTTCATGAATGGATATCGCATATACATCTTTATTGCTTGTTTATCTTCACTTTTTGTTGATGAATTGACAAAAAAGAAGGAGGAGAATTTAGAGTTTATATGTGCATGTTTTATATTGTTGTATAATAACCTTATAGTAATAGCCTTATAGTATAAATATAGATGATATATATAAGACTCTTCCCGATAATATTAATTGCTATTCCTATTATATAATTGTATAAGATTATAGAAGTATCATTATTATAACATGCATGCTAGGTATTACTATTGTTATAGTGTGAATATAATATTTATATTAGTTATACTAATCGTTAGCATAATTATATTGTATCATTGGTAGTTAAACATATACTATATATTATTGTGATTGTACTACTATTATAATATATTATTAATGCTTCCTTCGTTTTATCACTCATTAGGTTGCTTTTTGACAATCTTAGATTTGCATGCCCAGGTTAGAGATTTGAAGCTTCATAGTCTTGATACTCCACAGGATACTAGTAGGAGACTCGACGCCTGTATTATTCATAAATATCTTTATTATTCTATTTTTATTTTCTAATTTATTCCTATTTCTTATCTATCATGACCACTAACCCTTTTTGTATGTATCCTTGTACTTATTAAATGTTGAAATTATCATATACACTGTGTTTATTCCTAGTACTGAGGCTTAGCTTACGTATGTGATGGTATTTTCACTCTACATATGTACGTCACCGTAGCGTCTTCGTATCCGCAGGATTGGGGCGTTACAGGCTTTTTGTGACCTAATTTTTGTTTGATTTGCTGACCTAATTTTGCCTCTCTTTGGATTGAAGGGTAGATCATAAGGCTTTTTGTGAGAAAAGGCGATGATGGTGAACTGTGACTGTGAGTTTTGATCTATTTTAGTCTTTATATCTGTTGATGTGGGTTTTAATCAAGCAAAGTCTTGATCTTTGTGGTTGTGGGTTGGGTCTTAATCTGTCTTGTTAGGATTTTACTGGTACTTGTTGAGGGTTTCAATGGGTGTTGTTAAGAGTTTCAATGGGTGTTGCTGCAATTTCAGTGAGTGTTGTTGCTGGTGTTGTTGATTTATCTCTTTCTTTTCTCCTTTTTTTCTTCCCAATGGCCAGATAGCTTGATGAGTAGTTCTAATTTTTTTGATGATTTATGTGCCTATATATGAAATTTGTCCATTAATTTTACTCAAATGTTGCATATGAATCGTTATACATTTGATGAATTGATGGATTTTGTTATATAATTGATGAAATTATGGATATTTTTATATATTTGATGAATATATTTCTATTGTTATAATTTTCTTAATTGATGAATATTGTTATATATTTGAGTAATCAATGGATAACAACAGTTGTTTATTTGATAAATTGATGAATATTAATTATTACATACGCAGTTCATTGATTCCTATGAATTGTAATATATGAACTATTATAAATTGAGAAATTGATGTATATATTGGATGTTTGGCTTCTAAAATAGGGTCTCCAAATCTATACTTTTACTGATGACTTCCTATAGGGTATGATCTATAGGGCTTAGTGCAAGTTATATAGAGTGTGCAAATACAAGTGATATTTTCTTATAGTGTGCAAGTGTGTATTTTGTAAACTTTTTTAAATCCTTAGAGTTGAATAATTTGGTGTGGGGATGTAATTTGTGGATGGAGGGTAAGGAAGAGCAAATCTTGTGGTTGTGTTGCACTGCTGCGTGAATGGTTATCATATGTTAGTGACATACTTCCACGTTCTATATCGTCAACATCCAAGGCCAATCTCTCGCAAAACATCGGCTATTAGACATTTACATAGGCATGCACACATGCACCATATTCTCAATAAGTTTAGCATCAGCTATGTGAACTATCTTAGGATGCGTAAGAGGGCCTTTGTTCATTTTGCACCAATAATGAGAGAAGACTATAGTTATTAATTTCACTAAATTTAGAACTAGCTCCCAATTCTTATCTTCACTAAGTTTAGAACTCATAGCTCACCAACTCTATGGAAATTGATTAATATATGTTTGAAAGCTAAGTCCTAAAATAACATAAAAACAAGTTTTAAAGCTTGGCATCCTAATGAAAGTAACAACCACCATTCAAGAACTAGTTTTGTCCTTCACATAATATAATTATTTAGTAATGCATCATCAAAAGAAGAAACCAATTGCATTGGAACTTTTCTATAAAACTTAATATTTGGCTTATTTCTCACTGAAATGGAGAAAGAATGAGAAAAAGAAAGGTACAAAGTTAACAACTCAAACTAAATATCCTCATCTTTGAACATTAACATCTCGTTTTCTTTTTAGAGGTATGTTTTGCCCTTTGCAGTAGTTTTTGCCAACAATAGATAGTGAATCATCGCAACAATTGATATAATAACATGCGTTGAGTCAATGGACTTTAAGGATAATCAACACCATTCATTTTTCTTTCAAGTTTTTCTTCACAAGGGGTGATTGTGAAGCCTGTATATTTTCTACCTTAAAGATTCATAGTTTTTCTCTATTTCCTATTAACTCTTTATCTCTTGAAGCTAAATATTGAATTATATATTCTCAAAAGAAAAAGAAGATCGAATTATATTATGAATTCTCTCTCTGTAGACACCATCAATGCATTTGATAACACTGTTGTTTGTAGTTATAAAGTTTGATTGTAACTTCATAATTGCATACTTGACTCTAATCTGAATTTCCTCATTTGAATTGGATGTCTCGTGCTTTTATCTCATGCATCATGGTTCAGCTTTCACCTCTTCTTAACAGACAATCAGGAAAGACATATTTTCCTTTCATCATCTTTGGATTTGCAATGCAATAATTGTTGGGATTATGCTTTATTTTCAAGAGGAGATGATGATCCAAGAAGATCCAATCGAATTGGAGAAGATGGTGGCTTGAATCAGAAGAAACAAATCCAGCAAAACAAATTAGTCGATTGTATAATAGACAATGCTTAGACCAGTCGACTGTACATTTGATTGAACAGATACAAAGTAGGAAGCATTATACAAGAGTCGACTTATGGGCTTTATAAGTTGACTAATGAAAGGACTAGTCGACTAGTCTGCATGACAAGTCAACTAATAAGCTGTTTTGAAACATGAGCAAATTTCTTTTCAAGTGTGTGCGAGTTTTCTTTTCTGGAAAAGTTCAAACTGGATTCAGATTCTATTCAATGAAGGTTTGTTTCTAAAGTTTGAAGGATTTATAATTTTCTAGATCAAAAAAAGTTCTTCAAGCATCTGATGGTTAAGTTCATCTCATAGTCTAAATATTGTTGTAAAGTCATATAAATAAAGGTTATAACTTAGCATTACAATCAAGCTGAAAAGCAAGAAAATGAAGCCAAGAAAGAGAGAGGAAGGTAATGATGTATAGAGAGAAGGAATACTCTTGTAATCTTGAGATTCAAAGGGAGGACAAATACTTTTGTAGTAATCAAGAGGAAAGTTATATCTCTTGTACCAGGTTTACTTATAAAACTCTCTCAAGTTCTCTCATCGTGGATATAGGCCAAGTTTGGACTGAATCATGTTAAATCTTCTTGTTATTGTTATTATTCTTTTGTCTTGGTATTGCTAATTTGCTCTACAATAGTTTTTCTTTTTGCAAGTATTGTCATATTGCCAAGTCCTGCAACGTCAATCCTGAGAATAAGAATTGGTATCAAAGTATATCAATTCCGTACATAACAATTGGTATCAAAGCTTAAAGGTTGACGAAAGGCAGTATGTCAAAGATTGGAAGTCCTGCAACAAAATTTGAGGTCGAGAAGTTCAATGGCAAAAGAAATTTCAGTTTATGGCAAAAGAGGCATTGTTGGTGCAACATGGTCTTCACCAAAACTTGTAAGAAAAGTCAGCAAAACCTGCAGGTACATCATATGAGGATTGTGAGGAGAAAGATCTGAAAGCGGCAAGCACGATTTACTTATGTCTCGTAGACGAGCTCATATACAATGTGATGGATGAAGAAATAGTTATAAATTTGTGGTCAAAGTTAGAAACATAGTATATAACAAATAGTCTCTCTAACAAACTATATCTTAAGAAACAACTATATGGGCTATACATGACGAAAGGGACATCCGTGTTGGAGCATCTAAACTTCTTCAATAAGGTCATCAATGAACTTCTAACTGTTGATGTCAAGATCAAAGAGAAGGAAAAGGTATTGATACTTCTTATCGCTTCCAGAGTCATATTACCAAATCGTTATCACCATGCTCTATAATAATGAAACTCTCATCTTTGAAGAGGTCACGTCAACTCTCTATTTTCTATTGATTATCGAAGGGGAAAACTTATAAAAATTTAAAGAAAATTACAAGTAATTAAAAGAAAATTATAAAAACTTTCTTCTCAGAGTTTCTGGGGAAGTGTGCTGGTGAAAGTCTGGTCAGCACGCGATCACCTTGTTCCACTGATGATGCGAGGAATCAAATATTTGAGTCTTCTGTTTGGAATTCCCTCTCGACTGGTTTAGAAAATTTCTTAAAATCAGAAGATCAATTAGGGTATTAGCACCCTGAAAAAATGAAGTTCTCTAAGAAATATTGGAAGCTAAAGGAACTAATCACTTGTTTAGCAAAAGCTTGCAGTTACTCTAAAATTCTCAGCCTTTTGCCAATTACTCTTTCAAGATCAGTCTTCTGCCTTGAGCTCATTTAAAAAATGGGCTATTTATAGGCTCTTTAGGGGTTTAACTGCCCCTTGATTTTAGCAAGACTGAACCAATTAGTCTAGCTTCGCATCTGAAGCTTAAACTAGCTTCTGACATAGCTAAACACAGCTTCAGTGAAGCTAATGAGTGTGCACATGATGCTATGCTCAAGAGCCCGCAAAGCTGCGAAGCTAATTAGCCAGTTTGGCTTCGGGACGTTATAGATCCCTTCATTATCTCCATTTAATGGGGAGTAGTGTACCTTTTATTGAGGAGATCATGGGGCTAACCGCCCATTTAAAGTGGGATCCATCCCATCAATCCATGCTAGGATTTTGAAATAGTCAACATAACCAGTAGCTCTAAGCGAAGCTAGATAAAGGCTTTAAGCGAAGCTATCTTATCTCTCAGCGAGTTAGACTTAAGCTTCATGTAAAGTTAAAATTATCCCTCTGCGAAGCTACGGAGAAGCTTCAAGTGCAGCTATCCTAGCTCTCAGTGGAGCTAGACTTAAGCTTCACGTGAAGCTAAAAATTAGCCCTTTACGTAGCTATGAAGAAGCTTCGTGCGAAGCTAACAGTTGGCTCTTTTAATCAAGAGTTAGCTTCTTATTGGAAGCTAGCCCATTTGGGCTCAGGCGAAGTTAGAACTTAGCTTCCTAGGCATGCCCATGCCCTTTCAAAGGCCACACTTGACCTACTGTCTGCTTCACTGGATTAGTAGAGTTCAAACTATTGGTCGTCAACTTATCTGTGGCTTATCTTTTGGAAGTATCAATAAGTTAGATATCATTTAGATCGGTTTAAGAGCAATTTTGGGCAGTTTGTCTTTTTTGAGTATCAACAAAATCTCCTTCAAAGTTTTCGTAAATATGTGATGAAGTGGTACGAATTTTGATATACTTTGAACTTTCAACCTGAACATTGATATTGCTTAGGTCAGAAAAGTCAATTAGACTTAGTGCAGGTGCACTTTCGACTAGATTGTTAGATTGGTTAATCCAAAAAATTTCATGCGGAATGAACTTCAAGCGAAGCTAAAAGCTTCATGCGAAGCTAATCCATTATAGGACTGAAGTCCCATGCAAAGTGAAGCTAAAGATAGATTGCATGTGCAAAGCTTCAATGAAGCAAAGCTAAATAGCTTCATGGCAGAGGGTTTTACCCGCCAATTGTCATTTCAATTCTTTGAAATGACAGCTAGCGCACCTTTTTAGGCAGTGAAGCTGACACAACAGTGTCTATAAAAGCTTATTGGCTAAGTTCCTTAGAGAAATTCTCTTTTCTTCAGAATTTTCGTGATTTTTCAGAGAAAAACTCTCTTTTCTTCATCTTCTTCAGATCATCTTGTGATCTCATAGCACCAACACCCTGGAAAGGAGGTCGCAACCTCTAAGGCAGCGGTTGCCGCTCTTCTGGCCATCGAACGACCTATAACTAGTAAGGCTTTATTTTTTTTTAGAGATTTCAGATCTCTTTGTGAGCCAATTTTGGATAATTTGTCAGTGATTTCGGGAAAATTCACCAAAAATTAGTGATCACAGGGAGTTTTACTCCCTTAATTTTGATTCCATTGGAACTTAGGGCATCAATTTCCCTTTGATTTTTCCCAGTGAAATTAGGAACCCAACAGTTTCTTCTGCTAGCTTCAGTGCGAAGTTAGCCCTTAAGATATTTTGCACTCTGTCTCTTAGCAAAGTGCGAAGATAAGCTTCGGAGCGAAGTAAAGGGATTAATTTCCTTTGACCCTGTTAGGCAAAATCGCCTCTTAACCTTCTAAGAAAAGCTAGCCTTTAGGGCTTTTCTGCACTCTCTTGGTAGAGAGTAGAGCAGAGCTTCAGAGCGAAGATAAAGAGATTAATTTCCCTTTAAACTTGTTAGGTGCAATTGCCTTCTAAGCTTCTAAGGGAAGCTAGACCTTAGGGCTTTTATGTCCTCTATCAGTAGAGTATGGAGCTAAGCTCTAGAGCGAAGCTAAAGAGATTAATTTCCCTTTGAATCTGTTGGGCACAATTTCCTTTTACGCTTTAAGCAAAGCTAGCCTCTAGGGCTTTTCTGAACTCATCTCTTGGTAGAGTGCAGAGCTAAGCTTTAGAGCATCTTTCGGTTTAGGCAAGGCTTAGCTTCTCTTTCCAAGCGAAGCTATGCCTTTGGGATCAGGCAGTCTTAGCTTTGCTTTCTAATTGAAAGGCTAGTTTTAGCTTTTTCAGGTGAAGCCATGCCTTAACTTGAGGGATCTTGTCTCTAGCTTCTCCTATTTAATTTTCACATTATTAATAGTGTGCTTTTATCTATTCTACAGTACACTATATGTCAGGACCATCGAGCAGTTTGTTCAGGTCCGTCAGGCGACGGGAACATCCATTTTCAGTTCTAAGGGCAGGAGTCACTTTTCAGTGAAGGGAGCACGCCTGAAGCAATGCACTTATCTTGGGCGGGGATGAGTGAATACTTCGTATAATTATAACAATGGTTGTATTGGAGGGAGATAATCGTACAATCTTCAGGAAGCTAGATTTTATTTTCGTTGATGCAGCACCTGATACGGATCAACATCTCCTCACCAGGGAGGACCAATGGATTCATACCCTTGACGAAGAGCACTACTATCTCCCAAAAAGACAGCATCACTATCCTCTTTCTTACTTTCAATTGGTGACCACAGAGCAGAGGATTAACTGGTCAGTAAGTCGATGCATGAAATTAGTGCATGTGGGGATTATGGCCTATAATGGATTCAGCAGAAGTAAACCTCCTCTAAGCATCATCAGCTTGCACCCGGGCAAAGTTAGTCGCGATGTACCCATGGGGGAGAACCTGATAAAGTTTCTAACATTTCTGAATCAGCTCGTGAATGTAAAGGTTAACTATCCTGCCACAGACTCTCTGACGTCGGGGTGGGTGAGTTCTTTCAAACAACAGTGGTGAAACAGTCTTATGATGTACATGCTAGAATATTTGAAAAAGATCTGAAGTGGTTGGGACTTCATGAAGCCATCAGAGCCACTTGTTTTAGGTTAAACATAAACGTGCCCACTTTTTATGCCATCCTTAAGTTGTATTATCTGGTGCCGGCGAGCTTAGGATGGTGTTGCACGAGATGTGAAAAGTGTCGAACCTCCCAATGGGTTCCATGCCCTATGAAGAGTACTTCCTGTAAGCTAAAGAATTAGAACAATCAGAGAAGTATGAACCGACCCTTTATGAGACATATTGAGAGCTCATGTGCCACATTTATATATGTCTCGACCTTCATCCTAGCTGTGAGAGCACGAATAGTTTAAAGAATTGGGCCAAGTATTTGTTCCCTGTTGTGGGCGGAGCTCTTGAGGATCTTCAAGCTTAGGTGGAAGATAATCGGATTGCCAAGGTCATGAAGACAAGTGGGCATGAAAATGTTGTTTCTAAGGAAGACAACAGTGAGTATGAAAAAAGAGATACTCTTCAATTTCCATCGTCAAGCCGGGAGACCTCTATCCCGAAACGCTTTGTTGGCTGGCTTTTTGTCGTTCTGGTTGAAGAGATGTGTGATCCTCTCTTCACCCCATGACGGTATTACGCCCTTGGTGATCTTTTGGCCATTCATTTGGTATATGGACGATCGATTGGGCTACTCCCTGCTATGTCTGCCATATTCAAAGTAGGTTCGGACTTTGACGGAGCTATTCTGCATAAGGACGACTAGCAAGAAGGTGAGAAAAGAACTGGTTTCCCCTTGACGGGCCTTCTCCTAGGGTAGAGTTGCCTTATGCTTATCTAATGGCATAGTTCGTACTCCACTGTCTGGTCCTCATCCAGTCGAGAGAAGAGCCACCAGAGGGCATTCATTATGCCTACCTCCGCTGTTTTGAAAATTCTCATTGGAAAGGTACCTACTTGGTGGGATTTTGAGGTTTAGTCAGTTGTCAGGATTCGTACAACCTTTTTGGATGCTTCCCACATATTCCAAGGACAGGGAATGGTGAGGAATTATAGGATAATGGGGACAACCAATCTTCTCTCGGGATGGGCACCTTCAAGTGGTTGATCAGCATTAGATCATCTCGCTTAGTGTATTGATGCAAGGATATCTGCTATCTCGAACTGTATCTGCCCAACTGCTTCGCCAGACAGTTTGGTTATGACCAACTATATGTCAGTAATCTAAACCCTCGGCTAAGGTATGTGGGGAGTTTAATTGACGGTGCCAGGGCATAGAGGTATCTCATTGCCGGTGGCACGAGGGCCCGATTTTGTATGCCACATCGAACTCTTGATCTCCTCATAAGTTTAGGATTCTACTAGTGGTACAAGGTATCGAATGCACCTCCATCCTCGTACAAGGTTATACAAGGTATCGAATGCACTTCCATCCTCATACAAGGTTAACTCTACCCGGATTAAATGGATCGCGGCTCATTTGAAAGGGCAGGTAGAAGATCAGAAATAAGGGAAGCGTGTCTGGGTACCAGGAATTGATGAATTTCTTGCTAAGACGGGCAGTGATGCTTCCATTGCAGCGAATCCGCATGTTGGTAGTGAGCCATTCAAGGAGTTACTGTCGAGGCAGCTGTCGAGGAGGAAGAAGATGAAGAAGAAGAAGAAGAAGACCCTGATACTCACATCAAAAGAAAGACCCTCCCAGAAAGAAAAGGGTAGTGAGTAAATCGGGGAGATGTGCGCAGGGCGCATTGCAGATTGAAAAGGAAGAGGGGGAATCAATTGCATATGTTCCATCCCCTGTCTCTCTAATTATTGGATCGGTGGTGCGCGAAGAGATTTGCGTGCTACCTCCTGCCTATCTGATCGTTAAGTTGCTGGTGCGTGAAGAGGTTTGCGTGCCACCTCCCGCTTCTCCGATCATTGAGTTGCTAGTGCATGAAAAAGTTTACAAAGAACCTGCCCCTGTTATAGGTAATATCATATTTTTCCATTTCAGCACATATTTTTGTGACTAACTTTTAGTTTTATCGTCTTGGAGTGCAGATGAGGAAGCTGAAAAGACTTAGAATGCTCTCTTCAAGTATTCTGCAGGAGATGAGGGTAATTATTTCAATCCAGAGGACCCTGAAGAAGAGAGGCACTATGTCGGACCTCTGACAAGGGCGAAGTTGTCACCCAAGAGAATGAGGATGAGGATATTGAAATCCTCAAGATTTTTGAAGATAGGGAGCCTACAAATAAGGGCCTACTGAGGAGCCTGCAAAAAAAAAACAGCTTCTGAAGTCCCTCGTTCTGAAATTCCTTTTATAATTGGAACTGACGCTCCAGAACCTACCACCACAGGGGATGCTCTGACTGAAATCACTCGAGATGAAGCAACTGGCTCTGAGGTTATCACTATTACAACCTTAGTTCCTCAAGGTAATAATTGTAATATTTTAATTTAGCAATTTTTCTTCATATATCATTGCTAACTTCAGCGATTTTGTAGAAGTTTCTACTGAGCCTGCTACTCTTACAGTGCCAGTGCCTGAGAGAGGAGAGACCCGCCTCCATCGACATTGGATTCTGTCATATTGGATCTTGTTTACAACAACGTGATCCAGTATCAGGCCCTATCGAAAGTTAATGTACCGACAATGATGATTGAGACAGAGCCTGTTCTTTCTCCCTCATTGGTATTGGAACAAGGTGAGGACAAGCTTGGACTCTCAACTGAATCGTTCAAATTCCATCTACTCTTCTGGCTACTTCAACTGCTGATTTGATGGTGGCCACCGGTTCTAACTCTTTGATGCTGATCATTGAGCTAGCTATTCTGGCGACAACTACTGACTTTAGTTTCCCGGAGACCACTCCTTCGAAGACCCCTTTTCCGAGGATTGCTTCTTCTGTTTCTCTAGTGGTCATTCCAACTATTCCAGAGTCGCCTGTAATGACCACTCCTCAACAAACTTCTTCTTTAACCACCACTCTTCCACTGCTTGAGGTTGATTTGAAGGATGAATTCATTAAAGAGCTTATTGATAGCGTTTACAAAAGCTTAAGACATTGCCTCTCAATGATTTTAAAGAGTACCCGATCCTAATTTGCTTCCTAAAGACTGATACTTTCTCGGGTTATAGAAAATATCAAGGACGTTGAAGGGTTTACCGAAGTTGCTTCCTTGGAAGAGTTGATCAATAACCTTGAAAAGAACATTGGTAAATGGAGCAGTCTAAATCAATTGGATCTCACTCCATTGGTTAAAGCTGAATTGGAATGTCTCTCTGAGCAGATGAAGAAACTATCTAGAGACATTCCAAGAGGCGGAGGCAATATCTCAGGAGCTGAAGATTCTGAATGCCTGGGAACTGGAACTTTCAGAGGCAATTCTAATCTAAGTAAAACACTTAGTGCTTCCAAAAATCAGATCAAGAAAGCGGAGGAGATGATTGCAAGCGCCTACACTATACTCTCCAAGGCTGAGCCGCTGCATTAAGCTGAAACTATCCTACTGGAGGAGATGACTGCTGAAAGTGTCCAAATCCAGCACTCGGGAGTGGAGAAGACGACAACCCTGCCAGGAAAAAAGTCTCTCTTGGAAAAGATGATTGCCTTCAATTGGAAGGAACTGTAGCCACATGCCATTCTGAAGGCTGAGGAAGAAGAGAGAAACAAGTTATTTACTCTTGAAGTAAAGATCAAATCTTATGAGAGACAATCTTGAATGTAACACCCATCTTTCTTCTTTTGCATTTCATCAATCAATAAAGTTAGTTTTTGATTAATGATTTGTCTGGTATCTATTTTTTTCGTCATTCTTGAAAATAGACATAAAACTCTAAGACTTTAACTCTAGAAAGAGTGGAAATATACAACTAATCTATTCAGAGGGTCATAATAGAATTAGTTAACAAATAGACTACTAAAAATTGGAGGTGATTTTGATAGACTGAAATAGAATCTGCTAGTGATAAAAAGGATAACTTGAATATAGTGATTCGTCTGTTCAAAGGTGATTGACTGGACATGAAAGATTAAAAATCACTAAAATATAGATCGGCTGTTTAGAGGTGATGAAATAGACTTAACAACGATAGGATAGTCTCTACCAGACTAAGGGTAAAATCTGAAACCCGTCAGGTCAGCGGTGATTAACTGGATGATTATTTAAGAATTACCAGACTTGAAATTTTATCATTCAGAGGTGATGAACTGGATATAACAAAAAAAAAGATGAGATTTGAATATTCATCAGTTTAGAGGTGATGAACTAAATATAACCGATTAAAAATTTTCAAATTCAATGCTTTTACTGTTTAGAGGTGAACTGGACATAACAACAAATAAAGGGTGATAAACTGAATATAACCGATTAAGAATTATTAAACTCAATGTATTTACTATTCAGAGGTGATGAACTGGACATAACAGCAAATAAGTGGTGAACCCGATTTTAGGGACCTGTCTATTCAAAGGTGATGAATTGGACATGCACGATAAGATACGCTAAATTTTGAATCTGCTGTTAGAGGTAGTCATATTAACTTGACAGCTAGCCCACTAGGGACTGCAAAGGTGAATTGGATCTGGGCACCTATTGATTCAAAAGTAATATAGACATGATCAACTAAGAGACATCTGGCTCGCGATTCGCTATTCAAAGGTAGTTGTATTAACTTGACAATAAGAACTCTCGACCATGACAGGGGAAATGAGAACTGGGTTATGGACTCGTCTGTTCAGAGGTGATTGACTTAACATAACAATTTGAATACCATAAAAGGGAATCCACTGTTCAGAGGCCCTATGGGCATAATAGGGATTAAAAAGGGGAGAGGTCTAGGCACCCATCGGTTCATAGGTGACTGACTGGACATAACCGACTAGGGGTCACCAGACTCAAAGTCCTGCCATTCAGAGGTGACGAACTGGACATAACGACAAAAAGAATTATTCTACTAAGGAAATGTGATTTGATCATAAATTTCATAGGAAAATTAGTGCTTTCTTGGAATTATTTTTGAAGAAGTTGTCAGAGGTGTAATGTTAACATGACAACTAAAAAGTCCATTAAGGACTGAATAGGATAGTTACAGACTCCTAGGGGAATCAATGAGGAATTGTTCTAAGAGGTAATTATTAACGTGACAAATACTTCACTGGAGATTAAAAATGACTTATCAGACATGTGATATTAACTTGATAAGGATTCTTTTACTGTTAGAGGTATGATGTTGAACATAATAGTAATTTAAATGGTCCTTATCATTTTATTGAAGAAAATGATATGTGAAGTTTGTTCCGTTGGGGATATTAAAGTTTTACTGTCAGAGGTATAATATTAACATGACAAGTTTGACCTGTAATTCATATAATTGAGAAAATGAACACAACTTTTGTGGTTCTACCATTCCATGGAAGAGAATTGTAGGGGATTTTGGAAGGAAAGGCTCCCTTAAGATTTTTAGCAAATCCTTGATTATCAGCAGATTTGATATGCCTTTACCAACTACCATTAGAGTTAGATAGCCATGCTATTCTCCTCAGCATAATGAGTTATCGAGAACTTTTTGTTGGGCTTAAAAGCCAACTTTTTCCTCTATCTTTTGCCGTCAGAGACGTAGGATCATAATGTTACTCTTAGTAATATGGTGAACTTTATGGGTTTTCACTCCACGAAGGACTTCTAAAATCTCATTGGGGATTAAAGAAGTAAGTACAAACTCTGTAGGTAGTATATTAGGAGATTAATGTTCCTCACAAAATTCTCTCTGATTTTCATTTTGTCACTACACTTTGAAATGAATGTGGAAACACAGGAAAAGTTCTGCAAAGATGCATCACGAACTTTCTTTAATGAGTTTGTCTTGATAAGCCATCAGATAAACTCATTTCATCCATCATGAGTGTTGATTGATCGTCACATCTTGATTTGGATGTGAAAACACTTGAAGGGTTCTGCAAAGATGTATCACGAACCTTCTACAATGAAATCAGCTTGATAAGCCATCAGAAAAACTGATTCAATCAGTTCATCTGACTATGCGGGTGCTCTGTCATTGAATCGAGCTTCGATCATTTGATTAAATAAGAGAAGGGAGACATGCCACCATTACATATGAAAAAGTTAGGCTAGATAGCCATCCTTCTGGATCGAGAGGAATGATCAGGAAGAAGAGTGCTTAAAACTGTTGCTTAAACATGCTCGACTTTCCTATCCTTCTTAGTTGAAGATGGATGCAGGTGTATGTACTAAAAAAAAGTGATAAAGCTAAAACCGATGGTTCTAAGTTTGTCATGTGTTTGATGTTGACATCATGCATCACTGTCTCCTGACGCTTGGTCGGCTCGATCCCAACAATAGAGAAGAGTGATAAGGGTAAAATTGGCATTTTGCCTTTGTCATTTTTTCAATGTTGACATCATGCATCATTAGTTCCTGACGACCGATCAGCTCGACTATGAGAGGAGAGAAGAGTGACAAGGCTAAAATCAAAATTTTACCTTTGTCATTTCTCCAATATTGACATCATGTATCATTGTCTCCTGATGACGATCGGCTCGATGTCAACAGTCGATGACGCAATCTTTTTATAGAAACAAACTCTTATTTGGTGTTCTCCCAAACATTTTAGATCATTAACCTTGATTCATTTAATCAGAGAGGATTAGCGTCGACTTTGCTCGAAGAAGGAGATTCCATGAAGAGGTAGAACAGTCAGTTTTGACTTGTATGTTCAGAGGTTTAGTGTTAACATGATCATGTGAAGTACATGTTTGATCAGAGGTGTAGTGTTGAGCTTGATAAGAGACAGTACTTTTTTAAGTATTTGCCGTTAATTGACATTATGAGCGTATTGCCATTTTGGATTTGTAAGACGATATGCTCCATTTGAGTAGACAGATTCTACTACAAACGGTCCTTCCCATTTGAGGTTGAACTTTTCTTTTGCCTTATGTGTCATGACTATAGGTCGTTTAACAGCTAAGACAAGGTCTCCTTTCTGGAAGACTCTTTTTTGACCTTTTTGTTGAAGGCCTTTGAGATTCGAGCCAGATATAACTCAATATGTTGTTGAGCTTACAACCGCTTCTCGTTCAATACTTTAAGCTTTTGGAGACGTAGCCGATGGTTGTTTCTGTCTGTCATCATGGTTGTCAGAGCAACACAGAGTAACCGTATTTGAATCTCCAAGGTATGATTGCTTCACACTCGTAGACTAGAGAGAAGGCGTATTACCTGAGGGGTTCGGACCGTAGTTCAATAGGTCCAAAGACATTCACTAGACTTTTCGTTTCAATCTCGTTTGCTTGTAGAGATGAACTTTTGAGAAGCTTAATGATTGTCTTGTTGAATGCTTCTGCTAACCCATTGGCAGCAGGATTATACGCAGCTGAAGATACATTTTCAATTCGATACTTGTCACAGAACCGATAGAATGATTGACTCACAAATTGAGGACTGTTGTCGTAGATGAACCTCCGGGAGATACCAAATCGGTGGATGACACGGTGTTTGATAAAGCTAATAACATTACTAGTTTTAACTTCAGCGAATAGTACAACTTCCTCACATTTTGATAAGTAATCAGTTATCGCGAGGATGAACTGATGACCTCTAGCCGACGGAGGACTGATAGGTCCTATGATATCGACTCCCCAGGCATCAAAGGGCCATGAAGTGACTGTTGGATGGAGCAGCTCTAGGGAAATCTGCGTGGATTTGATAGGCTCTACACCATTTTGCATATTGCACTGCATCAGCGATCATCATTGGCCAATAATAGCCAAGTCTGTGCAATTGGTCTTTGAGCTTTGGACCCGGATAATGAGCACCACATAAACCATCATGAGCTTTTTTGAGTATTTCATGTGCCTCTGAGTTGGATAGGCAGTGAAAGAGCACACCATCATATGAATGGCGGTAAAGTATCTTCACCACTGGATCATAATAAAAATAAGAAGACCTCCATCAAATGGAAACTGCCCTTTAGAATCATCGGGCAATATGTCATGCAACACATAGTTGATGATAAGAAATCACCAGTCTCTCGGTTCAAAGAGCGTTGAGGTTATATGAACTTAGCTAACCTCTAAACCAAACTTCAGACAAAATAGATAACGAGTAGCTACTATAAGATGGTAACTGGTATTGGCTGGTAAAGTCAATGCAGCCGCAAGCATAGCTAAAGCGTCTGCTTTTGTGTTTTGAAGGCAAGACACATGGCTGATTTATAAGCCATCGAATGTGTTAGCCAATTGGATGGCTGTATGGGATAAGGTATCAGGTCTTCATGTCAAACTCCATACTCTCTTTTGATCTGATTGACAATCAACTTGGAGTAGCCATAGGCTTTGAGATATGTTACCCCTATCTATCGAGCGAGCTAGAGGTCAATAAGCAGAGCATTGTATTCAACCATATTATTAGAATATGGTTCCGTTAATGAGAAGGCATGAGGGAGGACATGGTCGTTTTGAGAAACAAACACTACCCTCACTCCGATAATGATTTGTTGGAACTTACTTTGATGATAACATTTGTGATGCAGATGCATTAAAGCTCTATCTCAAAAGCTAGTGCTGAGTTCCATTTGCTTAAGATTATTCAAAGATATTGACTATTTTTGTGTATTTTTTTTATAGATTATTAAAAGCCTTGATCACACATACAAAATAGCTAGATAATCGACTTATCCCCTTATCTAGTCGACCAACATATCCTCTAATCGACTTGATATATTATATAGTCAACTAAATATCCCCACAGAAAAATATCAGTTCTCTGTTTGTTGACTGTAACCAACATTAATCGACTTATCCTCTCTGCTAATCGACTAAGTTTAGTTTTCAGAGACTTATCATTCTGTGTCAGTCTACATATGGTCGACTTGATATCTTGGCTAGTCGAGTAACCCAGGCTAAATTTCTTATACTAGTCGACTACTCTTATATCCTAGTCGACTAACTTCAGTTTCTGACTGTTAATCAGTTATTGATTTTCTGGTATTTTATTCAATGTTCTGTTTTCAAATTTGAGTTGATTACTTCCCTAACTGACCATTGATTTCACCTATAAATAGGGATGTTGTTCTAGGATGAATACAACAATTCAAAAATATTAGTTTTCTGTCCAAAACTCTGTTGAAAATTCTATTTTCCAGAAAACTAGATTCACTTTCATTTCTTCACACAATTCCAATTTCATTGTGAAGAATTCTGAGAGTCCATCTATAAGAGACCTTGTTCATAATCACATACAAGTTTTAAGGTTTAGAGGATACATTATAATCATTCAAAGAGAAGAGTTTTACAAGAGTGTCTTCTTGGTATTGAGAAGAGTTGTACATGTTGTTGTC
This sequence comes from Agave tequilana, assembly GCA_038442645.1. Lineage (NCBI taxonomy): Eukaryota > Viridiplantae > Streptophyta > Magnoliopsida > Asparagales > Asparagaceae > Agave > Agave tequilana. The sequence goes on along the minus strand of JAVJIF010002098.1, from coordinate 216,862 downwards.
TTCTTGGTGTAGAGAAGAGTTGTATAGATTTGACAAAAGTTATTTTGTCAAGCGGTGTACAAGGAGTTGATTTTGAGTGTATCAAAATTAGGATAAGAAAAATCTCAAGCGGGTTGCTTGGGGACTGGATGTAGGTCACAAGGATCGAACTAGATAAAATCTCTCGTCTTTGCATTTACATTACTTTTTGAGATTTATTCTGTGCATTTTTCTTTGCTTGCAAGTATTTTTATTAAATGCTATTCATCTTTATTTTAGTGTTTATGTTGCTATTGTTTATAGATCATACATTTTGTATCATAGCCCTGAATAAAGTGTTTAAGGATGGCAACGGAGTTTCCTTCATCGCAATTCAAGGAAGGACATTCTACACAACATCCACCATTATTTGATGGATCATACTACAACTACTGGAAGTGTAGATTGAAGATCTACTTGCAATAACTCAACTATGTACTATGGAACATAGTAGAAGCACCATATACCAAGCCGACTACCAATTACAATGCGTGGAGTGAAGAACAAAAGAAGTCTGCAAATCTTGATGCCAAAGTAATGAATGCGCTTTTCTGTGCCTTGAACAAAGAAGAATTCAATTGTGTGTCAACAGTCAGATCTGCAAATTAAATATGGTAGATTTTACAGGTAACACATGAAGGTACTGATAAAGTTAAAGAATCTAAAATTTCTATTCTTATTCACAGGTTTGAACTCTTCAAAATGAAAGAAAATGAAACCATTGCAGAAATAGTTACAAGGTTCAACGACATTACAAATTTCTTAGTAGCTATTGGAAAGGAATACACTTAAGTTGAGAAGTTAGAAAGATTCTCCATGCACTTACATCAGATTGGGAGAAGAAAATCACTGCAATAGAAGAAGCAAATGATCTTTCAAAAATGTCATTAGAAAACCTTATTGGTAATTTAATGGTATATGAAGTTCAATTTAAAGATAGGAAAAATGATGAACAGCAACCTCAATCAAAGAAGAAAGTACTTGCCTTTCATACATCCTCAGATATGGACAATTCAGATGATGATGAAGAGGAGATGGCAATGCTCTTAACAAAATTTAGAAAGTTCTTAAAATAAGGTAAGTTTAATCCTACTTGTTTTAATTATAATAAAACAGGTCATATAAAGAAAGATTACCTATTGTTGAAATACAAAGGGAACTTCAAGTATAAAAAGTTCAACAAAAAGAAGAAAGATTATCAGATAACTTGGGAGAATAGTGATTCATCTTTCTCAGACAAAAAAGCCATTGAAACTGTAAATGTTTGTTTTATGGCTTAAGAAGATGAGGTACAAGAATATGCTGAATTATTAGACGCATTTCATGAATTATATATGATCTCAAGAATGAAAAGATTAAAAATAAAGTTTTATCAAAGGAAAATGAAAGACTCAACAATGAAAATTCAATTTATATTTCTCAAATGTCTTCTTTAAATTCTCAAAAATTTGACTTTGAAAAAGTTATTTCATCTTTAAAAAAAGATAACGAGAATTTGTTAAAAGAGAATCTTTGCTTAAAAGAAAAATTGTTTCTTTAAATTCTAGAATTTCCATTTTAGATAAAAAAATGTCAAGTTTCAAAATTAAATATAAAGAAATTTTGAAAAATATGACAAAATTTAATAAGGGAAAGAAAAATTTAAATGATTTATTGTCTTATCAAAAGATGTCAGATAATCATTTTGGTCTTGGATTTTTAAAGATAAGTTTGAAAAATCTATATATGTTAGTCTTAGTTTTTCAAAAAATAATGTTGAAAATCTACACATGTTTATGAAAAGAATTATAATCCATATAATTCTTTTATGAAAAGAAATACTGATATTATTTCAAAAAGAATTAGAAACAAATATATATGGATTCCAAAAAAATTTAAGCATTGTGGATAAAAATGCTTATATTGCATCATATATACATCATATATGTAATTCTTATGATTATGTTTATACTAATAAATGAAAACCAAATTCAAATTGGGTTTGGGTTTCTAAAGGCTAATTTTTGACCCTATCATGATTGGTACCATTCAAATGCTTATCTTATAGACACCTTATAAAGAAAAGTGGATACTTGATATTCCAAATACTTGATATATTTTTTGTGGGGGAGAATACTTGTTATCTATATTTGTTATAACCTGTTCTCTACAGGGGGAGTTTTTCTCTATAGGGAAAGTTATTGTGCACACAACTTATCATCATCAAAAGGGAGAGAATGCTGGAACTTAGATTTTAATGATAACATTTATGATGAAGATGCATTGAGCTCTATCTCAAAAGCCAGTGCTGAGTTCTATTTGCTTAAGATTATTCAAGGATATTTACTATTTTTCTATAGATTGTTAAAATCTTTGATCACACACACAAAATAGTTAGATACTCAACTTATCCTCTTATCTAGTCAACTAACATATCCTCTAGTCAACTTGATATATTATATAGTCGACTAAGTCTCCTCATAGAAAAATATCAGTTCTCTATGTGTTGACTGTAACCAACATTAGTCGACTTATCCTTTCTGCTAGTCGACTAAGTTTAGTTTCTAGAGACTTATCATTTTGTGCCAGTCTTCATATAATCAACTTGATATCTTGGCTAGTCGACTAACCAAGGCTAAATTTCTTATACTAGTCGACTACTCTCATATCCTAGTCGACTAACTTCAGTTTCTGACTGTTAATCAGTTATTGATTTCTGGTATTTTATCCAATGTTCTGATTTTCAAATTTGAGTTGATAACTTTCCTAGTTGATCATTGATTTCACCTATAAATAGGGATGTTGTCCTAGGATGAATACACCAATTCAAAAATATTAGTTTTCTGTCCAAAACTCTGTTGAAAATTCTGTTTTCTAGAAAAGTAGTTTTCACTTTCATTTCTTCACACAATTCCAATTCCATTGTGAAGAATTTTGGGAGTCCTCTTATAAGAGACCTTGTTCACGATCATATACAAGTTTCAAGGCTTATAGGATACTTTGTAATCATTCAAAGAGAAGAGTTATACGAGAGCGTCTTCTTGGTGTTGAGAAGAGTTGTACAAGTTGTCATCTTCTTGGTATAGAGAAAAGTTGTAGAGATTTGACAAAAGTTATTTTGTCAAGTGGTGTACAAGAAGTTAATTTTCAATGTATCCAAATCAGGATGAGGTAAATCTCAAGCGGGCTACTTGGGGACTGAACGTAGGTCACAAGAATCGAACCAGGGCAAAATCTCTCGTGTTTGCGTTTGCATTTTTTTCTGAGATTTATTCTGTGCATTTTCTTTATTTGCAAGTATTTTTATTAAACGCTATTCATCTTTGTTTTAGTGTATGTGTTGCCATTGTTTATAGATCCTGCATGATTTTTCCCTATGGCCTATTCTTCACGCACCATCAAAGAACATTTGTCATACATCTGACTTGAAGTCATGTTAGTTTTGACGATCTCATCCAGGATATCTTCATGTAGCTTTGAAATCTTCAGAATTGGATGAGCCTCTAAAAGATCTACGAGGGCTTGGCCCTTGATTGCCTTTTGGGATACGAAGGTCATGTCGTATTGAGATAGCAGTATAGTCTAATTAGCTAATCTTGAGTGCAGATGACCTATTTTGTCATAAAAATCTGTAAAGGATTGAGTCTTGAAAATGACGTGAATGGTCTACTTGACCAAGTAATGTTGTGTCTTTTGAATGGCGAAAACAAGTGTGAGGTATTCCTTCTCGACTGGATTGTAGCGACTTTCAGCTCCAATCAAGGTTCTTTTGAGATAGTAGATGGTTTGCTCGTCACCTTCATCATTCTTCTGTGCGAGCAAAGCACCTAAAGAATGGTCCATGCCCTTACATAGAGTAAGAAAATTTTCTTGAAATGGAAACTACCATGACCGAAGGCTTAATGATGTATTCTTTGATATTCTCGAAAGCCTTTTGGCAAGGGTCTTTCCAGACAATAGAGACACCCTTCTTCATTAACCGCGTAAACAGTTGACCATGATCTGATAGATTTGCAATGAATCTTCAGATGTAGGCAAGTTTGCCTTATAAACCTTTGAGTTCTTTGAAGTTTCTCAGAGGCTGCATAGCTTGTATTGCTTTAATCTTCTCATGATCGAGGTGAATTCCTTTAGATGTGATGATGAATCTAAGAAACTTGCCACTTGAAACTTTCAAGAAGGACTTTGTCGGGTTCATCTTAAGCAGGTGAGCCCGCATGAGATTGAACACTATCCTTAGGTCATGGAGATGGTTGTTTTTGTCGTGACTTTTGATTGCAATATCATCGACATAACATTCCACCGTCTTCTGTAGGTGATCGCGAAAGATTATGCTCATTGCATGTTAGGTTGTGCCTGTATTCTTTAAGTCAAATGATATTACTGTTTAGAAGAACACACCCAATAGTTTTAGAATGATGTATATTTTTCATCATTTGGGTACATCTTGATTTGTTGTATCCTGAGAAGCCATCCGTAAAGGACATCTTTTTGAAACCACATGTGTTGTCAATCATGACGTTAGTGATGGGTAATGAAAATTCATCTTTAGAACAGGTTATGTTAAGATCGCGGAAGTCAATACAGACTCTATCTTTTCATTCTTTTTAAGAATGGGCACAATGTTAGCAATCCAGTCTGGGTGCTGCTCCTCTCGAATGAAGCCACATTTGATGAGTTTGTAAACTTCAGTTTCGATTTTCTCCATAATGTTGGGTCAAAAACATCGTTATTGTTGCTTAACTGTTTTAGCATATGGTTTGATATTAAGATGATGCATGGCCACTTGAGGGTCAAGATCAGACATATCTTCATAGCTCAAGGCAAAGAGATCTATATATTCTTATATAAGAGATATAAGGTCTTTCTTCCCCATTGGCAACAAGCTTTTGCTTATGGAAATGAGCTTAGGGTGTGTTTGATCACCCAATCGACTTGGATCACTTTATCCTCAGTAGGAAGTTCGCGGTTCTCAAAATACTTCTCCCATTGAAGATCAAGTTATTAGGCTGATAGATCGGTGTCAGATGGCTCAATGTCTTCTTCTTGCTTTACCTGACTAGTTTATGTCATGTTGGCGAAGAGTTTTTTTGAAGACAACCCCTACACTTACATCAAATTCCCAATCTGATGGGTCTGATGAATGTGATGATACAGATTCTTTAGATTCTGAATCAGACTGAGTGGATGGCATAATGTATCCCAATCCTCTACAAGTCTGATCGTAATAGTTGGTAGACTTCCCTTTCAGCATGAAAGGTGGAAGGGGGGTGCTTCGTTCCTTTCCAAAGTTTAGGCCTTCACCACGACGTAGGTCGTGTCCCATTTCTTTCATCATATGGTGCGCTGACTGTGCATAATGAAAGAATTATGGAGGCTCTAAGTCTTTGTCTGAGTCATTGGATGTGGTAATCCGTTGCCGGACTCTGCTAAATAAGATTAGTTATTGGTCCTTCTTTAGAGATGGAACTACAAAGACGATCCATCATTATCTTCTACTTACATGCATGCCGTCAACATTGGCAGAGGCATGTGTAAAGACTCATGTCGAAATTTACATTTTCATAAAGGACCCATCGCTGTTAGTTTTGGTAGAATTATTACAATCAGGATCTTCATAATATGCTACAATTTGTTCTTTATAAAAAAAACAGTGGATCATCTCCTGATTATGAGTCCACTTCGTTACCACTATCGATGTCATCTGGAAATGGTTCTTTGGCCACTTTATTGTTCTTTTTATAAAGTAGAGAATAAGTGATGTAGTTCTCAACTTCTTTGAATAGTTGTATTTCGACAAATATTGTCCTGACCATTGCCTTATCATCCACATACTTGAAGCATTAGTGGAGTGTGAAAGGCACAATCCAGTTGGCGCAGATCGAAGACCATCTGAGCAAGAGATTGTATGACGTGTCATCGTCGATGATATAACATGTCACTTTAGATTTCAAATCTCCAATTTGACATCGGAGACAGATCTTGCCCAAAGGATGACTACTCCTGACGTTGAAGCTGTATATGATTGTAGTCATGGTCGATAATCTGCTTAGTGGGATGCCGAGAAAATAAAGGAGTCTTTTCAGGATAATGCTTAAAGCAGACCCTGGATCGACTTTGTATCCTCTCATGTGTGTAGACCCAATGTACCATGAGTAGTGAAAAGGTCGATCGTGCCAGTTGCCTTTGAGGTGCATGTTCTCGGGAGTAAAAGTGATGCATGGTACTTGTTGTTGTACTATATGACATTGGGGACAAGGGGTCCCGTTTTCATCAGTAGGGATGGAAGGCACTTGAATCAAAAATGATTCTGAGTCAGCAAGCGCATCGCTAAGTGCCTCTCTTGTTTCCTTTGATAGGCAGAGTAGCTCATGTAGGATAATACGAGCTGAGATATTGGCTAGTTGTGCCAATATGTCAAAACGGAAAGGAAAGCTGAGTCCTTGAGAAGGGTTCTTCTTCAAGGATTTATCAAAACGGTTTTCCTTCTGCTTCTCTTTGTCCTATGGTAGGACTGGTGCCAAGGCCTGAACTGGTGTAGCTGTTCCCAACGTTGTTGTCTCCTGTGTCTTGTCAGGTGTCTGGTAATACTGATGCAAGTACTATTTACCAGACCGTGTGCCTATTGACTCTGAAGTAGCGAGCTGCATGGTGAAGGCGAACTTCTCTTCTTCCGAGTCACTAAGAGAAGCTACTATCATAGTGTCATCTTTCATTGCAAGGGAGACAACATTGTAGGACTTGCCTTTGAGCTTGAGCTTACTGGATTCCCATTGTTCATCTTTGATTATATTTGGGTGAACCCAAATGAGCTCTCAAGATTTGGTCATCATTGGAACGAGACCTTTAGCTTCTTGCTCGTCAGCTATTGGGTTGATGACCTCCAGCTTTGCTTCAGGGATAAGAGCGAGCGCATTTTGGATGATCATCTTTGAAAAATTCTCAAAATTGAGAGTTATCATGTTGGCGGTGGCTTTCTTTTATTCTGACTTAGGAGTCAGAACTCCAGCATCAACTAATGCTTGAAACTTGTCCTCCTGAATCTTGTCCTTGAGGACAAAGAACCTACTGGTAGGATGATGTAACATCCTGTGAAAGATGTATTAGTTGGGATCATTTATGCATCCAACTTCATCAGGGCGCTGAACTTCTGATAATTTGAGCTTGCTAACTTTGTGGAGCAAATGAAAAATTATCACCACCCGCTCGTCTTTGAAGGAGTATTATTTTGGCAGAAACATGAACTCCTGATTGTTGCTAGCGTTGCTCCTCTTTTGCTTTGGTGGAGCTTCCCCAGACGGCTCGACTATCCTGGTTTCCTTCCCTTGGCCTGGGAGGATTGAGCCGCGTCTCGCCCCTTGTTGTTGACCCCCATTTGTTTCTGGGTTCTGAGGTTCAAAAATTTTAGCTGATTTTTCAGGTATCTCTACTTGCTCGACAAGCTCTTTCCAAGTATGAATTTTGATAGCTCCATATGAACTTTCACTCTGTCAAGAAAGTTGTGCTACATTGTTTGGAGCAACATGGGTAAGGACATGCCTGCAGAACACAAGAGAAAGGTTGCAATACCTCTCTATGTATTCCGGCACAAATTCTCTTCCTTTCTAGACCGTAGAGAGGAGTTTGTCCATGGTTACTTCGGTATCATCCTTATAGAATCAAGAAATAAATCGAGTTTTCAAGTTGACCCAAGAATTGATAGAGCTACTAGGAAGGCTCCTGAACCAGTCAAAGGCAAACCCCTTAAGCATGCTAATAAATAATCTGGCCATAATAACACCATTATCTATTACGTTGTCAGTCTGAGACCGGAAGTAATAGATATGCTGGTTAGGTGAGCTCTTGCCATCATACGCATGCAACATAGGTGGCTTGAACTTTGGTGGATAAGACACCAAATCCCATTCCAGCAGGTAAGGACGAATCATCCCTACTTTCTTCAGTTCATCCCTCTGAGTTAGGAATGCAATCTGAGCTTGGATGCCTTTGATAACATCGGCACCAATTGAAGAACTTTTCTTTAACTTTCAGTCTTAGGATGTTCATTGTTGAGATTTTCCTCCTCATCATGATTGCTACCGGTGGAGTCGTTGTTGTGATTTGTCAGAAGCTGAGCTAACATCTGCTAGATGTTTTCCCAAGCTTCCTGCTGGACCCTAAAAGTTTGCTCCTATGCTTCATGTGATGACAAAGATCATCATCATTGTTTTTATTGGTTATGTTAACCGAACAAGCCCTATTTGCACAGAGCTGATAGTAGCAGAGGAGGCGTAGCCACTAGCTTCCTCTTCATCATCAGACTATTGGTAGAGGTTGCTTAATTGTACTGGTAATACAGCCCCTGTTGAAGAGGAAGGTTGTCCATAGCTATAGGGTATGGCTACCCTAGAGCGGGTACCTTGAAAAGCACCTCTTGTTCTACCAGAAGCTGACTTAAGCCAAGGCTATAGTTTAGAATCTAGGGAGCTAGCTGGGGGAGTGTGACCCCCCTATCTTCTTCTCTGAGATTGTAATAGATCCCTTCATCTACTTATCATGTTAACAAAGGCAGCTGCAAGGTGAGGCACCTTTGTTGTCTTCTTCTTTCAAGACTTGGGTCTCTCGGAAGCTTGTACTGATAACCGATTGAATACCGATTGCTGACTTAGAGAAGACATCATGGGGATTGACCCAAAAGCATTGGATGGAGTGGACTTGTCCGCATTGGAATGGCAAGATGTGAATGGGCTCTTTAGAGTAGAGTTTTCACTTATTACTCAGATACTTCCTTAAGACTGTGTTTACTAGACCCAACTGATCTAATGTAGAGACTCGAGAAAGCTGGATGTTAGCCTTTTTATGCTGAAAAATCCTAGGCTTGGCTTTAGAGGCTAGCTTCTTGGTTGTGGTGAAGCTAAAATTGCTTCGCTTGAAGAGTTAGCCTCATGAAACGAAGCTATCGCTTTGGTTCTGCCAGTGGAGGCAAACTTAGCACTGCGTAGCAGTGCCTCTGTCTTTGAACGAAGTTGAAGTAGCTTTGCTGTTAGCACCCAATGGTGGTTCAATGTTAGCCTCACGGCTTAGAACATTAGCACTCAGTGTTGGCAGTGGAAGCAAAGCTATATTAGCTTCGTTATCAGTACATATAGGTGTTTTGACCTTAGCTTCGTAGGACAAGCGAGGCTGAGCTCTGTGAAGCGCTAAGTTAGTTTCGCATAAAGCTGAATCAAGAGATTTTTATCTAGCTGAGTAGGATTTTTTAATCCAAATAACCTTAAAGGCTATTTTAGGCTTACAGAAAGCCTTTCTAACTTCCCACGCAGTATAAAGACACTAGCGCGAAGCTAGTTTAGTTTCTGTTGAGACTTCAGTAGATTCTTTAGCCTTACAGGAGGCTGAGATAGGCTGATGGAGAGCCTTCTTTGTCTCAACGGAGACTTGCTTTTCAGCATCATCCCAAAGAGTCCTGCATAATGAGATTTTCTTGTACTTACGCACATTCATAGGCTTAAGCAGCCTCAGAGAGAAGTTGCTCGAACTTATCTTGATCAAACTAGATGATCAAAGTTTCAGCGATAGACCCATGGGTCTGATCATCGTACTGCAACACAGTCTTCTTGTTGTTGAAAAAAACCTTCCTCATTTGAATCGTCATCTTGTTTCCATTGATTATCGAAGGGGAAAACTTACAAAGAAAATTACACGTAATTAATATAAAATTACAAGAACTTTTATAAAATTACAAGAACTTTCTTCTCAGAGTTTCTGGGAAGTGTGCCAGTGGAAGTCTGGTCAGCGAAGATCACTTTGTTCCATTGACGATGCGAGCGATCAAGTCTTTGAGTATCATGTTTGGAATTTCTTCTCACCTGGTTCTGGAGATTCCTTGAAATCAGAAGATCAATTAGGGTATTAGCACTCTGAAAAAGAAATGAAGTTCTCTAAGAAAGCTTGAAAGTTAGAAGAACTGATCACTTGTTTAGCAAAGCTTACAGCTACTCCAAAATTCTCAGCCTTTTATCAATTATCCCTCTCCAAGATCAACCTTCCACCCCGAGTTCATTCACAAAATGATCTATTTATAAGCTCTGCAAGGGTGTAACTACCCCTTGATTTTAGCAAGACTGAATCTCAGTCTAGCTTCACATCCGAAGCTTAAACTAGCTTTTGGCGAAACAAAACACAGCTTCAATGAAGCTAATGAGTGCGCATGCGAAGCTACGCTCAAGAGCCCACAAAGCTGTGAAGCTAATTAGCCAGTTTGGCTCGGGGACTTTACAGATATCTCTATTATCTCCATTTAATAAGTAATGGAACTTTTAATGAGGAGATCATGGGGCTAACCGCTTATTTAAAGTGGGATCCATCCCATCAATCCCATACTGGGATTTTGAAACGGTCAACATGACCAATAGCTTTAAGCAGAGCTGGATCAAGGCTTCAAACGAAGCTATCTTAGCTCTCAGCGGAGCTAAACTTAAGCTTCATGCGAAGTTAAAAATTAGCCCTTTGCGGAACTGTGGAGAAGCTTCAAGCGAAGCTATCTTAGCTCTAATCAGAGCTAGGCTTAAACATTATGCGAAACTAAAATTTTCCATTTGCGGAGCTATGGAGAAGCTTCATGTGAAGCTAACAGTTAGTTCTTTTAATCAAGAATTAGCTTCTTATGCGAAGCTAGCCTATTTGGGCTCAGGCGAAGCTAGAACTTAGCCTCCTAGGCACACCTAGACCTTTTCAAAGGCCACAGTTGACCTAATATCTACTTCACTGAATCAGTAGAGTTCAAATCATTGATCGTCAGCTTGTCTGTGGCTTGTCATTTGAAAGTGTCGACAAGTTAGACATCATTCAAACCGGTTGAAGAGCAATTTTGGGTAATTTGTCTTTTTGAAGTGTCAACAATCTCTTATTTAATGAGATCAGAAAAATTCAAATCAAGTTGAGCAGGAAGGATCGAGGTCGGTGGCAATGAGAAGGAAGGGATAAAGAGGAAAGAAAAGTCCGAGTTTGTCGAAGGCGTGTCACTTTTGTCAACAGGAAGGTCACTGATAAGAGTGGTTGAAGAAGAATGGGCAAGCTATGAAGTTAGACGTAACAATGAGCGGTGTTGACAATGAAGTATTAATAACTTCCTACATTGAAGACAACACTTCTCAAGGTAAAAATTGAATATTTAATTCTGATAGTATGGTTTATGTATGTTCCCATAAGGAGATGTTCAACTCCTTTATTGCAAAAAAAGAAAGGAACTGTTAAATAGTGGATGACTCAGTTTATGAGGTCATTCGCACTGGACAGTCAATGTTACATAAAGAGAAGGGACGATGGGTGCTCTGGAGGCGGGCCAGTATGTCCGAAGGCACGGTAGAATCTTATATATATATATATATATATATATATATATATATATATATATATATATATATATATATATATATATATATATATATATATTATATGGGTGCTTGATGAAGAAAGATACCAGATCCAAGTGCAACAAGGTGTTTTTACTGTTATCCAAGATAAGATAATCCTGGAAGGAGAGAAGTATGGAGGTATATCAAGTTGAAGGAATGAAACTTAGTTTGAGATGGAGTTTCAGGGATAACCTTGAAAGGGAGCTCATTAATTGAGGTTATACCTACACAGAAAATACAAAATTTCAGAAATATAGAATAGAAGTGCAAATACTCATTGTTACCGCTATAGTGAGTGGCCATGCTGGTCGTGATCTACAAGGAGGGACTAGTGATGGAAGCTTTTGTAAGTTCTCTTTAGTTCACAAAAAATGGTTAAAGTTCTTCTTCTTTCAGTTCTTTAAAAGAAAAGAAAAATAAGTTATGTTAAATTGTTAAGAAAGAGGTAGATTGAGAAGGTAGAGAAAAATAGAAAATGATATTTACAGAGAAAGTGAAAAATAATGAATAGAGCTGAGAGATGATGATGTTGGTGATCTAAACTAAAATTAAAAGAAAGAAAGTTAAATCCTAAAAAATTACTTACTTACCTCTTCGGTGCTTGCTTACCTTTAACCCGTATCGACGATCTACCTTTGTTTGAAGGCGAGCGAAGTATGACAAATAGGATCTTCCCCATTTCTGATTTATATTACGAAATGAAGGAGCAATCTACATTACCATAGGAATGGCTATTCATTACCAGAAGTCATCAACGATGCTTGCAAGGGCAGGGCAACTTTGAGGCTATCAGAGTCATTTGGATTCACAAACATAGAAGAGGGAAGCAAACAAAAAAAGAGTAAAGAAGAAAAGAAACTTCGATTTGATTCAAATAATAATGAAAGAAAAGACTTACTTATGTTGGTGTCACCCACAGTATAAGCTTTGCTCTCATTCCTCCATGAAACTTTCCTCTTCTCTCAGTTACATAAATAAAACAAAAATTACATAAAAAAAAAAAAACCTAAGTTACAAACTATAGAATAGCCTAACTTCTACTCTCTGCTTTTTCGTCCCTCTGCCTCTGATGTGTGGGGTATTTATAAAATAAATGGATAAGAAAATGAGTCAAAAGATACGGGAAGCTGGCTATATCTGAATTTGAATCCTTCTCTTATCTCAAACTTGATTTGATGCGCATATTTAATTCTGATCTGCAGCTTGTTGGTATGTTAATTGCTAAATATAACTTCTCATATGATAAAATTAGAAATAATGATCAACATAAAAGTTGTAGGCCTTTAAGTCTTCTTTCTGGATCATCTTGAATCATCAGATTTGAGTTTCAGTAGCAAACATTATGATTCAAATACTAAAATATATTCAGTCTGAATCCGAGTCTAAATTACTTCATCTCATCCGTTGATCTTCTCTCTATCCATTATTCCTTTTGGATTTTAAATTTCAGCTTTAGACTTAACGATTTATCTCTTTATTCTCAGTAAAACTGATAGGGTCTTCTTATTCATTTTTTGAATTTGAATGAAATTATCTCATCTGATATACCCGGTCTTCAGATAAGATGGCCTTTAGAACCTTTAGATTTGAATCGATCCCTTTTTTTTTGAACTTTTGGATTTAATTGGATAAATCTGTCTATCTCTTTTTTTCTTCCTTAATTACCCTATATGTCATTAAACATGAAAATACATTAATAGTAGAGTTTTATTTAAATAAAAATGCAGAAGTGTGACATATATGATATGAAAACATGCAAGGCACGTGTGTGATCACACCCCCACACCTGTATTTTGCTCGTCCTCGAGCAAAATATCAAAACTAAATCTAAGAATTTATTAGACTACTTCGCAGGTAACGCGATTGTACTGAGCAAGTGCAATAAGCCGTTAAACCTTTAGGTCATCCATAGAGGACGAGTTTTGTCTCGTGAGGGTTTTCAGTGGATTGCACCTATAAAATCCATAAAAAAAGAAGCAAAGTGTTAGTATTTTTGAAAAGCATTTTGAAAGAGAGGAAAAAAAATATTTGAAGTATTATTGTAAGAGTTCAAGCAATCTATACATTATAAGAAAATCAAAATTTTCATTCCTAAACTTAGTTTCTATTTAAAAACTTGTTATCAATCAAGGTAAAGAGTCAACTGTATTTCTCATCTAGCCTGTTACTTTATCCTAAGTCATATACACCTTCGTGACCGTGAATTTTTGACTAAGGGTTCTTTCACTCTAACTCTTATGCCTTATTTTATTTATTATTTATTTATATTTTGGTGCTATTATTCCTTAGTTCTATTAGGCTTTCTAATCTACCCATGTAATGAGCCTTTAATCAGTGACTCCCAAACTGGACGGCCTTAGGGCACAGGTTGAGAAAACACCCCAAGAACTTAAGGACTCGAGCAAATAAGACCGCAAAACTAAGAATTTTATTATATAGACCACTTTTAGGCGTGAATACTTAAGCTTTATGGGACACAAATACCTAGCTTAATCAGAGGATTTTTGATATAAATACATATATTTTTTTCTTTTTTCTTTTTTATATAAGACATAAGAATCTTTGTTTTTGAACCCTAAGTGTGTAAGTATATAAAGCATGCATATTTCATCAAAGTAAAAATCAAGACTAAATTACTTTTTCAAATTTTCTTCTTAACTCTAGAAATCAAACAAATAATTTTATTTTGAGCATAAGAAATCATAATTATGATTCTCCTATTCCTTAAAATTGACTTATTTTTTTAAAAAAATATGTCAAAATATTGCTCTCTTTTCAAAAAGTTTTTTTAAAGCTAGGAAAATGTTAATTTTTTATTTTAATAAAAAAACCTATGTTATGTTAGAACTCTCCCCCGCACCTATCTCATGCATTGTCCTCAATGTATGAATGAATGCATAGATGCATAAAAAAAAAGAAAAGGGAAGGAAAATATTACCTTAAGGTGGTGGCTCCAGTGGTGGTCAGATTGGGTCAAGCGTTACTACCCAATCAAGATAACTTGGTAGTTCAAGAACCCGCCTTTATTGACCTCTTTTCTATGTACATAATTACATTCTCATATATGAATAGGATCATGAAAGATCCTATCATGAAACTTATTCCTTTTACATGAGCAGTCTTGGAAAATCATCACTGAGTCATTATGGTCAATACCTATATCCACAAAAGAATGTGACTTGGTGGAATAATTGACTTGGATTCAAGAGTGATAGGCTCGAGAACCATTACTAACTCAAAAAAATCAACTTTGAGTTCGAGAGTCAGTTTTGCTTCAAGAGTTGAGTCAAAATTAAAGAATTAAAATTCACATTCTTCTCCCATCAATAGAATGTGACTATCCAAATTTAGTAATTCAATTTCTATATCTATGGGTACGAGAATAAATGTTAGCTCCAGAAATTGGTCCAAATTGGGTAATGATACCAGAGTCAATATATTGTCAAAAATGAAAATTGAATCATAAGGTTGGGGATCAGGATCACATTCACATTCAAGTTCAATCTCATTGAATGAAAAACTTACCACTTTGTTCAAGCTTTGGAATTGGTCAAGTTAAAATTTATGTGATAAAATTGGGTCTTGATCAAAGTCTCTAAGACACCAAGATTCATCGTTCCTATCAATATGGCTAGGGCAATCAGGAATGATCAAATATGTGTTAGGTAGAGTTTTCTCATTCCTATTTTTCACTATGTTGATATAACAACTCATTTGTGCTTCTAGCCTATAATAGATTGAAACAAATTATTTCGGATTGAATGAGATTTTTCATACTCCTATCTGAGTCCATAGGTTCTTCTTCTTGTTGTGGGACTTGAAACATGGAGTAAGGATCGGATTTATAAGTCTTGGGGGAATTGTGAGCTCATCATTTTCAACTTTTATTCTTAGAACTCAATCAAACTTCTATACTTTTCATAGCCTCAGATTTTTCTTCTATCGGTTAATCATGACTAGGAAAATTATAGACTGAATGTTGGAATGGTGGTCGATAATATGACTCAGGGGAGTTGTATCCCTATTGACTCTGTGAAGAGTAGTGATGATTATATCAGTCTTGTTCATAGTATTGTGACTGGGGCATGTATTGATTCGGATAAGACCAATCAGGCACACTTGATTGGTTAAAGTTATGATATGTCGTGTTGGTAATATTCGAGTAAAAAGAGGTCGAGATGTAATATGGATTACCATTAAGATTGAAAAAAATATTATTATATGCTATATCACACAAGAAATGCCAAAAACAAACAAAGGAAAACAAACAAATAAAAAAAAATCTAACCAAAGTTAGGGTTGACCTTATACCTAAACAACTCCTAACTGGTTATACTATCCAACGGGGGTAATATTGCAGAATCTGACCACAAGTTAATCGGTCAGGTAGGGGTAAGATCAGTGAGAGGTATTCATGCCATGCAACAAGCCTTATTATGCCATTCTTCAAGGTTTTACCTCATCAATCCCCAACCTTTGATACTAATTTGGTAAGAGTCAAATTCTAATCAACTTTTCCCTTAGGTCAGTCTCCTATTTGAGTCCGAGATGTCTCTAGGGCCAACCTCTACTCAATTTTAGTTAGATTTAGGTTAGTGAGTAAGGAGATTGTTTGTGGGCTAAGCAAGAGGAATGACTTCCCACCTTATCTTATTTATAGGACAAGCTCTTAGTTCAGTTTAGTGCATTATATAAATATATAGAAAAAGTAACACTCAAGCAATATTTTATACAAGAATGAAGCTTATACTAAATGTTATGCACACATTTATTGGCTCCAGCACTCTTCAACAGTAAATAGAAAATGTAACGAAATAGACACGCGCCTAAATACAAAGTCTAAACCGTTTTTAGCATTTATAATCAACTTTTTTTTTTACTGTTGAGTTAGAAATGTAAGCACATGAGACAAATAAGAAAATAAATAGCTACAACATTTACACTTTGACATTCAGCTAACTTGCAAAAAATATAGGTTAGTAGTTCACTCAGATTGTCACAGAAATATAGAAATCTGTGGGCTTCTGCGATCTGCTTTCTTGAGTAGAGTCTAAGGCCACTTATATGTCCACTGTAGCAAAAATTTTCTTGTTGTTAAACTTGTACAACAAGAACAGAGAAGAGAGTTAATCAATAAAGTAAACAAAAAGAGTTACTTACCGTCCATCCCCGGTAATGGCGCCAAAATTTAATTAAGGTTAGACTTGCAC
The DNA here is from genome assembly GCA_038442645.1 of Agave tequilana. NCBI lineage: Eukaryota > Viridiplantae > Streptophyta > Magnoliopsida > Asparagales > Asparagaceae > Agave > Agave tequilana. The sequence goes on along the minus strand of JAVJIF010002098.1, from coordinate 200,259 downwards.
AGAAAATACAAAATTTCAGAAATGCAAAACAGAAGTACAAGTACTCAGTGCTACTGCTATAGTGAGTGGCTATGCGGGTCGTGATCCACAGGAGGGACTAGCGATTGAAGCTTTTTGTAAGTTCTCTTTAGTTCACAAAAAATAGTTAAAATTCTTCTTTCAGTTCTTTAAAAGTAAAGGAAAATAAGTTATGTTAAATTGTTAAGAAAGTAGTAGATTGAGAAGGTGAAGAAAAATAGAAATGATTTTTACAAAGAAAGTGAAATAATGAATAGAGATGGTGATGTTGGTGATCTAAATTAAAAATTAAAGAAAAAATTTAAACCCTAAAAAATAGTTACTTACCTCTTCGGTGCTTGCTTACCTTTGACCTGTGTTAACGATGTAACTTTGTTTGAAGCTGAGCAAAGTATGACAAATAGGATCTTCCCTATTCTCAATTTACACTACAAAATGAAGGAGCAAGCTACACTATCATAGCAATGGCTATTCATTACCATAAGCCATCAACGGCGCTTGCAAGGGCAAGGCAACTTGAGGCTATTAGAGTCATATGAATTCACAAACATAGAAAAGGGAAGCAAACAAAAATGAGAGTAAAGAAAAAATTTCGATTTGATTCAAATAATAATAAAAGAAAAGACTTACTTACACCGGTGTCGCCTCAGTACAAGCTTTACTCTCATTCCTCTATGAAACTCTCCTCTTCTCTCAGTTACATAAACAAAATTAAAATTACATAAAAAACAGAAAAAACTAAGTTACAAACTATAGATAACCTAACTTCTGCTGTCTGCTTTTTCGTCCCTCTGCCTCTAATGTGTAGGGTATTTATAGGATATAAATGGATAAAAAAAATGAGTCAAAAGATAGGAAGAACTGGCTATTTCTGAATTTGAATCCTTCCCTTTGTCTCCAAACTTGATTTGATGTGGATATTCAATTCTGATCTGCAGTTTGTTGGCGTGTTGATGCTGAATATAACTTATCAAATGATAAAATTAGAATAGTGATCAACGAAAGAGTTGTAACCCTTTAAGTCTTCTTTCTGGATCATCTTAAATCAGCAGATTTGAGTTTTGGTAGCAAAAGTTATGATTCAAATACTAAAATGTGTCCAGTCTAAATCTGAGTCTAAATTGCTTCATCTCATCTGTTGATCTTCTCTCTATCAATTTATCTTTTTAGATTTTAAATTTTAGCTTTGATTTGATGATCTATCTCTTTATCCTCAATGAAATTGATAGGGTCTTTTTCTAATTTATTTTTTCTTTAAATTTGAATGATATTATCTCATCTGATATACCTGATTTCAGATAAGATGACCTTTAGAACCTCTGAATTTGAATCGATCTCTTTTCTTTTGAACTTTTAGATTTAATTGGATAAATCTATCTCTCTCTCTTTTTTCTTCCTTAATTACCCTACATGCCATTAAACATGAAAATACATTAATAGCAGAGTTTTATTTAAATAAAAAAGTAGAAGTGTAACACATATTATATAAAAACATGTAATGCATGTGTGTGATCACTCATCGCGAGGTGGAGCTTCAAGGAAGACTGCGATGGGACATAAACTGGGTCAAAGTGTCGTAAAAAGAGAAATGGTGCTTTCGGGCGAGGCCCGAGATGGCCCAAAACATGAGGTAATGAAATCACTTAGAGGGGATAAATAGGTGATACGCTAATCAATGCGGAAATTAAAATTTAATTAACAATTCTACTCTAATTAAAGCAATTAAACAATCTCATACACTATAACAATTAAGCAAAAATAATATCAAGCATGTAATGATAAGCACAATATAAGATGCAAGATATATAAACTAGTGATTAGAGTAGAGAGATGAAAGAAGGCAAACGCAAACACGAAAATATCTCTCGAGGTTCGAGCAACTTGCTTTACATCCCCACCTTCACCGCAATGAAGCATTTCCACTATAGCTCGATCCTGTGTAAGATCACCAATGCTACAAGTTTCTTTAAGAACTCTTAGACCAGCAAGTCCTTGATTTGGTACCGCAACACCTACAACATGAGCCCGCAAGCTCACTTCGAGGCTGCAACCTCAATCACTCGATTACAAAGAGTGAAAACACTTGAGATCAAGACTTTTGATCCTCAAAAAACTCTCCCACAAACAATTGATTCCTATAAAATAGATCTAGAAGTGAAAGCCCAAGCTTATGTGAGAAAACTAGAGAGATTAGGATTTTGTGGCTCAAAATAACTCCTATGAAAATTTCTCTAAAGGATGGAAAAATAATTCTTGAAAACTTGGTGAAAAATCTCTCTTTAGGATTGAAAATATTAACACTAAAAACTTTGTAGAAAAACTCTTAGAGAGAGAAATTTTGCTCTCAAAACTTGCAAAAAAAATCTGGTTGAAAAAACTAACCAAACAAGCTATATTTATAGCCTCCTCAAGTAGATAATAAAACAAAAACAAAACAAAACAAATTTAATTACAAACCTAATTAAGTAGCCATTTCAATACTGGGCAAAAACAAAAGAGTAAAAAAGACATTTTAAAAATAATATACATGGCCCCCAACGGCTAGTTCAAACTATTTGTTAGGGGACTGGGCGCTCGGTCTGGTCAATTGGCTATTGTAGCTGATCGTACATATATTTTGTATTCTTTTCATTACACTCCTACATTTATCGTGTAATAAATCTGCTAATTTACTTGTCTTAATATCTATTTTGCAGAAAATAATAATGAAGAGAAAGAGGATTAAACTAAATAAATACCAGTTAAAATCAGATTTAACTGGATCTATTTGGTTAGCTGAGGATGATCCCAGATCTACTTAGAACAAATCAAGGATTGGGGCAAATGTTCAGCTGAAGATCAGAGCAAATCAGAAAGATAACACCAAATGGAAACCGATAAAATTTAGATTTTTATAAATCCAATTTGGTTAGCTAAAGATCAACCAAGGATAATATCAAATGCAGAGAGACAAATGGATAGAGAGAAGATCAACGGATGAGATGAAGCAAGTTTGACTCAGATTCTGACTGGATACATTTTAGATTTGAATCATAACTTTCGCTATCAAATCTCAAATCTGATGATTCAAGATGATCCAGAAAGAAGACTTATAGGGCTACAACGCTTATGTTGATCACTATTTCTAATTTTGTCATTTGATAAGTGATATTCAGCAATTAACACGCTAACAAATTACAGATCAGAATTGAATATCTACATCAAATCAAGTTTGGAGATAAGAGGAGGATTCAAATATAGAAAAAAACAGCTTTTCCTATCTTCATACTTCTCTAACCTCTGCATTTCTTCTATAAATACTTGCGATCTCAAAGGCAAAGAACGACCAAGCAGAGAACAGAACTTAGAATAATTTGTAGTTTGTAACTTAGGTTTTTAGTTTTCTTTTTATGTAATTTTTACTTTTCTTTTTGTAACTGAGAGGAGAGACGACTTTCATGGAGGAATGAGAGCAAGCTTATACTGCAGGTGACACTAGTGTAAGTGATCTCTTCTTTCATTGTTATTTGAATCGAATCAAAGTTTCTTTTTCTTTCTTTACTTTTGTTTTCTTTTACTCTCCTCTGATGTGTTGCAATCCAAGAGAATCCGATAGCCTTGAGACTACTTAGCCATTACAAGTGCCCTTGATGGCCTATGGTGATGAACAACCCTTCTCTTTCTAGTATAGTTTGTCCTTTTATTCGTAGTGTAGATTGAGAATGGGGAAGATTCTATATGCCATGCTTGATTGCCTTCAAAGACAAGGTAAGTCGTCGCAACGGATCCAATGTATACGAGCACTGAAGAGGTAAGTAATTTTTAGGTTGTCTCTCTTTTAATTATTTAGTTTAGAACACCAACAACACCCACTTCTTTTATCACTTCATTTCCATTTCTTTGTACATATCTAATTTTGGTTTCTCCCTCTTCTCAATCTCTCACTTTCTGCCTAATTTCATTGTAATTTATTTTTTCTTTTCTTTTTAAGAACTAAAGAAGAACTTTAATCATACTTTGTATCTTAAAAGAAGACTTACTAAAAAGCTTCCATCGCTAGTCCCTTCTTGTGGATCATGACCCGCATAGCTACTTGTTATCGTGATAGAATTGAGCACTTGCACATCTCTATTTTTAAGTTCTGAAATTCTGTATTCTTGTGTGCAGGTTCCATCTCAATCAGTAGCCGGTCGATCGCTGTGCCTGATCAGAGAGCATTGCTTTCTAGCCGATCGGCCGGCTACTGTAGCAGGTCGATCTGGCCCAAGCAGCTAGCCCTTTTTTGTTTTATAAATTTGTTTTAAAAACTATTTAAAATATAAATATAAGTCTATAAAAATTCTAGAAAATAATTAATAATATATGTGAATAAAAATCAACATATATCTTAAATAATTAATTTCTTTTTAAGATTGTATACATATTTTTAAAGGTAAACTATTAAAACATTTAAATTAAACTCTTTAAAAATTCAAATAAATTTTTAAATTTTCACAAAAATAAGTTTTTATAAATACATATGAGCACAAATATGTGTGATAAAAAAATCAACACATGTTGCAAACATGTGAACTTCTTTTGAGATATCTAATATAATTTTGAAAACATAAACAAAAATTCTTTTTTCAAAAACTAAACTTTAAACTTGAATAAGTTAAACCAAAACTTATATAAAATATAATGACAAGTTTCTAAAACTCTATTGAAGCACAAATATGTATGGACAAATTTTAATACACATATCAAACAAGTAAAACTTGTTTTTGAGAATTAAGCTCAATTTTGTTAAAAACACTTTAAATTGCAAATTCATTTTCAATGAAATTCAATAACCAATGTAAAAACTTTTGTGTTTTGTGAGCTTGAGCAATCAAATCTAATATAAACTTTACAAAACTTCTAAACAGTTATAAACTCATAAATATAAATATTCTTCTTCTTAATCTTCTATTTCATCTTGACTTCATTAAGCGTAATTCCTTTGAGCTTGACTCCTTTTTGAGTGCTAGATGTTATCTTTGTACTTGAGCTCTTGAATCAACACTTGTTAGTTTTAAAACTTGATTTTGAGTCTATTGATGAAGCTAAATACTAAATCATAATCTTGATTAAACCTGTAACTTAAATATCACCATATCATTATTACTATAACTACATTGTTGGCCCAAAAGCCCTTCACCCTACTTTTGATGATGATAATCTCATGAAGTTAGTAGTACTATTAAATTTTTATTTATATAAGTTACATGTTTATAAAGAGTATTTTAATCATATGTTTAGCTTCTCCAAAAAACTCACAAGTTTTGAAACTAACTACAAAGTGATCTAAGAGTTCAAGCATCAAGATCAAACATAGCACTCAAGTGCGGAGTCAAGCTCAAGAGATCGAGAAAGTTGCAAGATTGAAGAAATGAAGAAGATTTATTTTTTCTTTATTTATCAATGTAAGATTTAGATTTGTTAAAACCAAGTTTAGAGATTTGACAGCTCAAGAGCACACACAATCAAGATATTTATTATATTTCTTTTTAAATTCTTGAAAAGAATTTTGATACTTTAGATCATTTTCAAAATGGTATTTTGATTTATGATTTTTAAAAGTATATTTTTGAGAAGGAATTTCTTTCTTTACAAAAACAAGTTCTATTCTTACCTTTTGTGTTGATCTAGGATCACACATATTTGATCCTTATATATGCATGAATTTTGTTTTGTATTGAGAACTCAAAAATTTTAATGAAAAATCAAAGATATTTCAAAACATCCCTTTACTTCAACTTTGGCTTTTGGTCAGGCGACAGAGTTGCAAAGTTGTTTGCTTTGTCAGTTGATCAAGCGGTCGACCGATTTTGCACAAACTTGCACAAGTGGAACTTGTGCACGTCAGTGATCGCCCGGTCCACCGTGTGTGTAAGTTTGTTCTCTATTTGTGCTCAGTCGACTTACGAGAGCCTTTGCTCTCTATTTGGGTAGTTTGGTCGACCGCCCGGTTGCCCCAATCCCAACCGGTTAAAAAATTTAACTATTGGCGGTCAACCGGACGATCGACAACATGCTGTTTAATGGCTATATTTTAAATTTGTCATTTTTGGGTTAATCTATAACGGCTATTTTGGGTTTAATTCATCAGTTTTGGTCCTTTATAAATAGGGATACTGTTTAAAAACCCTAAGAACTTTTGCTCAATATTTCTAAGTATTGTAGAGAGATTTTCAAAAGAAAACCATTTTGAATCAAAAATCCAATACAAAAAATTTCAAAGCGTCACTCCACATACATCAAAGCTTTACTCACATCCATTCTTTGAGCTTCAAATCCTTATCTTGGTTATAGGATTGTATTGTGAGATATTTGATGATCTAAGAGAGATCAATCCACTTCTTGTATTGAAAGTGTTAAAGAGATTGCAACCTCAAAAGAACTTGCGAGTTCGTGATTATTGGTGTTGCGACAGCGAGTGAGAGGACTTGTGGGCCCGGTTATTCTTGTGGGAACATGTAGAGTTGATAATCTCGCGGGATCATAACATATTTGAAATTCTTCATTGCAGTGAAGGCGAAGATGTAAAGCAGTGGCTCGAACCTCGAAATATATCTTTGTGTTTATTATTACCTTCTCTCTCTTTCTCTCTACTTAACTCACTTTTTAATATCTTGCATGCTTCTATACTGCTTTATCTTCTCATGCTAGATGCCTCTTGTGCTATATTGTATTGATTGCTTAGGATTGTCTCTTTGATTTATTGTTTTGCTAGATGGGTACAATTGTTTTTAATTCTGCATAATTTGCCATAGTTTTTTAGCTATCACCTATTTACCTCCTTCTAACGATTTCAATTGGTATCAAAGCCTAGTACTCTAGTTTTTGGTTTAACCACCATAGAGTGATCCTTGTTTGGCTAAACTCTTTGTTGCATTTTTCATTATATACATTTACTTGCTTTCATGACATCACACACTTTTTCTAGCATTAAGTCCCCACCCAAATTTGATGGATTGAACTTTCTTATTTAGAAAGTAAAGATGACTTTATTCCTTAAGTCTCTAGGATTAGGAGTTGCAAAGACCATTACTAAGAAATTTATTGAACCTCACGGTGGTCCGAGGCCACCGCTAAATACTATGAGGTCAATGCTAAGGCACAATATGCATTAACATAAGTATTGAATGATGATGATCTTTCACATGTGAAAAATTGTAAGTCTGCTTTTGAGGTATGTAATGACTTGATAATAACCCATGAAGGTACCTTTCAAGTCAAGAGATCTAAGATAGACTTGCTTCCTCTCAATATGATAACTTTTATATGCTAGACATGAGACTATCGATGAAATGCTTACTGACTTTACTAAAATAACTAATGGATTATCTTCCTTAGGTGATGAAATCGACAACAACCAAAAGTGAGAAAAGTCATTAGAGCTCTTCCCAAGGATTAGGAGGTCAAGGCAACGACTCTCAAAGAACTCAATGATCATAAGGAAATAGACTTCTTCGGATTCATTGGGAACCTCAAGACACATGAGATAGAGCTGAAGGTTCGTGAAGGAAGAGAACCTCCAAAAAATTATCTATTGCCTTCAAAGCTAATCCATCCATTGTGGAAGAAGAAGAATCGATAGATGAAAGAGAAGAAGAAGACTTTGCCATGCTCATTAGAAAAGTTGATAAGATGTTATATAAGAAAAGAAGGATGAGAAACTTTCGAAGAACAAGACCACTAATGAAGAGTGAACGAAAGAAAGAAGAGATGGGTCCGTATTTCCATTGTAAGAAGACGGGGTACTTGATAGCCGATTATCCGTCTCTCCAAGCGACCACATCTAAAAGATCGTACAAGAAGAAGGCCATGGTGGCCACTTGGGATGACTGGGAGACCAAATCCAATGAGGAGGTTGATACTGCAAATGTTTGCTTCATGATAGATGGGGATGACCCCATCAAGGTATCTCTAGAAACTTCCCTAGATGATGATAAGCTTACTATGATGAACTTGCTCATTTTTTGAAGAATTGCAAAATAGTTATGATTTTTCAAATATTCAAAACAAGAAATTTAGAAAAGAGAAAGATTTTCTAAAAAACAAGCTAGATATTATTTTTAAAGAAAAGAAAGAATTATATATTTGTTTTGAAAAGACCAAAAATAATTTTGATTCTCATAAACGTATTTGCAAGGGAAAAGGCCCTAAAATAGTTTTTGACCAAAATGAATTTGAGTCTTTGAAAAATAGAATTGATGTTTTGGATGTTAGTTTACAGAAGAGTGTTTTTGATACAAAGAAAATTTTAATATGAAGAATATTGATTTCATGTCTTCAAAGGGAAAAATCCAAAAGAAATACACTCCACAAGTACACATCAAGCATATATACAAGGCACAACACACACATGCTCATTTGTATGAAAAGGTGTACACTTGTACACATTGTGACCCAAAGGCTATATTGCACAATTGTGTTATTCAAGATTGAATTTGAAGAATAATAATGTTTGGGTTCGAGAAAATATGATTGAATTTGAAGAATAATAATATTTGGGTTCGAGAAAATACTAACTCTCAAAGACCCAAGAAGATATGGGTACTGAAGAACACACCGAATATAATTTTTGTCGGTGTGTCCTCCTTCAAAACTTAGGGGGGAGATGGTACCTCAGTGGTATTGCATTTGAAGCTTGAATGACTTACTAATTTGATGCATCACTATCAAGAAAGCAAGGTGAAAGAACACCACCTTTTATAAATGAAGATTACTTGTTTAATTTGTATCGGTAACGTCTCCACTTATTTTAAGAGTATATGCTTACATGTTCATCTTAGTTAGCCTAGACTCTACACATCTTACATCTTAACCATGCTTAGATATGATGAGTTGATTGACTTCTTACATGCTTGTGTAACTGTTTGGATTTATATAATTTTTAAGGATTTAAATTGTTCATATAATATTATGTTTCAATTTCTATTGATAAGATTTCATGTTGTTAATTTAGAGTACATACATGATAATAAAATAGACTCTAATTGTGTTTTTCATACTTTATGTCAATGAGTGTATTTATCATATATGCTTGTATTATAATGAAACAAATATAAGTAATTTTGATTTATTTTATGATAATATTTATATCATATATTAAGCATAAAATAAGAAATCAATTGTGCACCTCAACTCTTAGTCTAGAGGAATAATGAGAAGAAGTTCAGAGCTCGTCAAAGGTACACAGCTTTATTTCTTAATTTTTAATGGCTTAATTTAATATTTAAATATATGTATGATTTTATGAATTTTCTTAAATCATTTTTAAACAAATTATTTATGCAAATAATTCTAGTAAATTTTGCTGAATTAAATAATCTAAAAATATTTTTATCCATTATGTAAGATTTTACAAGTTTATTTCAAAAAAATCAGATTTCAAATTTTCAAAACTCAAAATTTTTGCTTTTGGGCCAGTCCTGGTCGATTGCCCGATCGACCGAGTAAGTCTGTCAAGAGTTTTAAACTTTCACCCTGGTCGACTATCAGGTCGACCGAGTAAGTCTTTCAGGATTTACTGGATTTTCTTGTTGACCGACAGAGGATGCATTGATTTTGCAGTACTCTCCGATTTTATTGGTCGACTGCAATGAACTACAGAATTATAGCGCACTGGGGTCAGTCAACTACTTGGTCGACCGATGTTCAATTTTAATATTTTAAAACCAGTTTTCAAAACTCTAGACTCTATTTTCCCCTTCTTCTCCTCTTCTCTACCGACGGCTATCCTAACTGATCCACTTCTCTCTTAAAATTCTCCCATTCTACTTTGAATTTTCTCAAAATATTTTAAATTAGACTTGGGATCATCACTTGTAGTTGATTGGTGGAAGGAATTTCATCTTTAATTGGGTATATTTCCTCTATCACTTTCTTTTTCAATTTTACAGTTTCTACTTCATTTTTCAATCTATTTTCAATCTTTATCTTGTTTGAAAAAAAAATCAAGGCATGATAGCCTGAGAAATCCAAGAAATTGACTCTAGACCCAAATCCTCTTCTCATGGCCTCTTTGTCTCTGATAATGCTAAATTTAAGCATTCTATCCTTTGTAAGAAATATATAATTTCAAGGAGATTTGTGGTGCTTGCTAACTTTGTGCACCTTAATCTTGATCCAATTCTTAGAGCCAATTCTCTAGAATATCTTGTCACCATCAAGGAGCAATTATATCCCGACCTCGTCCACTAGTTCTATTCTAGTCTACCTTTCAGTGATAATATCATTCACTCTCGTGTTAAAAATTTTAACATCGATATCTCTCTTGAAGGATTCACTCGAATTCTTTATTTATCTTGTGAGAGTGCTGATATCTTTAACCTTGACTTTGATGTTTTTAAATTTCTCGTTGGTGAGTCTGCCCTCATCGCCTTTCAATTATTGCATAATGATAACACTGGCTTAGTGAAGAACGAGGAGGTAAAGTATTACACTATCACAGCCCAAGTTTTAGGTAAGATTGTATTTTTCAATCTTCTATCTAAATCGGGTGAGTACAACAATTCTCGGGGTAGTGCATCTCTTCTGATTTATTGCCTTCTGAAAGGTATTAGAATTAATATCTCCAAGCTTCTAATTGATTTCATGTTATCTGAGCATCTTATGATTCTGAGTAGAAATCTCCTCTACGGGATGCTTATTACTTATCTTCTCAAATAATTCAAGGTTGACATCTCTAGCGAGTCTGCCTATCATCATCCTTCCATTGATATCGATAGTACTCTTTTGAAGAGGTTGTAATCTAAGACTCGAGCACATGCTCAGCCTCCTCCTATCCACCTCAGTTTGCCTCTAGTTCTTCCTTATCTTCTATAGATCCCTACGCTGCCCTGATGAACTAGATGATTGCTTTATCCTGAGTTACCCAGAGGACACGGCTAAGATTTTGGTGAACCAAGAAGAGTTTAGGAATACATTAGGCTTATATTTGTTCTGTACAGCTATTTTATCAAGACTTCTGAGGACTATTATTTTGCTCGGCACGAGTGGCCTTTGCCTGTGCATACTGGTTGCACTCGTCCTCTTCTTGTTGAGGGTCTTTCCTTCAAGCCCTGGGTTGTTCCCAAAGAGCCTACAGGTGTGTATCATCTAATTATTGATGAGCACGACGCTCCTCTTTACAACACCGACGAGGATTTCGTTCCCGACAAGTGAGATATTCCTTGTCCTCCAACTTTGTGATATTGACAAAAAGAGGGAGAAGAAGCTGTGGAGATCTGGATATACTAGGAGTTATTTTATATTGTTTCAGTACTTTCAGTATTTTGTTTTAGTACTTGTACTCCAGTTTTGTATTAAACTCAAATATTTATGTAACTTTTGTGTGACTTTGAAACAATTTAGGTTGTCATGGCTTAATGGATTGTAATATTGGTACTATAACTTTCGTATGATTATAACATGTTTTTTGTAATATGTGTTGGTATGGTTATATCATAGTTTTTGTGATATGTAGTGTTAATTTATATTATATTATTTTATCATGAGCTAATTTATTGAGATTGATTGGTTTCAATGGAAATTGGTATGCACTTTTCATATATGATTTTAATTGTAATCATCCATTGTCTTTTTGATTTGGAGGACGGAGGTTTGGATCGTTGGAGAAAATCATTTGTGCATGCTAATTTGTATCTCTATATCCTTATATACATGAATATGAAGCATAGAGTTACATGATTACTCACATACACATATACTTAAATAGTTGCATTGAGCTTAATGTCATATTTGATATATGCATGTGTTTAGGGGGAGCTTCACTAGAAGCATCTTTCATGTATATTTAAAATAACTCCATGAGTTTTGTCATCTTCAAAAAGGCGGAGATTGTTGACCAAAAAGCCCTTCAACCTAGTTTTGATGATGATAATCTCATAAAGTTATTAGTACTAATGAATTTTGTTTATATAAGTTACTGATTTATAAAGAGTATTTTAGTCAAATGTTTAGCTTCTCCAAAAGACTCACAAGTTTTGAAGCAAATTACAAACTGATCCAAGAGTTCAAGCATCAAGATCAAACATAACTCTCAAGTTTGGAGTCAAGCTCAAGAGATCGAGAAAGTTACAAGATTGAAGCAATCAAGAAGATTTATTTTTTCTTTATTTATCAATGTAAGATATAGATTTGTTAAAACCAAGTTTGGAGGTTTGACAGCTCGAGAGGTTCATACACACACTCAAGATATTTATTATGCTTTGTTTTTAAATTCATGAAAAGAATTTTGATAGTTTAGATTGTTTTCAAAATGGTATTTTGATTTATAGTTTTTGAAAAGTATATTTTTGAAAAGGAATTTCTTTCTTTATAAAAGCAAGTTCTATTCTTTACCTTTATGTTGATCTAAAATCACACATATTTGAGCCTTACACACACACACACACACATGAACTTTGTTTTGTATTGAGAATTCAAAATATTTTGATGAAAAATCAAAGAGTATTTCAAAATATCCCTTTACTTCAACTTTGGCCTTTGGCCGGTTAACCATCCAGTCGACCGACTTGCAAAGCTGTTTGCTTTGTCGGTCGACCGAGTGGTCGATTGAACTACCCAAACAGAGAGCAAAAGCTCTCATTAGTCGATCGAGCACAAATGGCTATATTTTAAATTTGTCTTTTCTGGGTTATCTATAATGGCTATTTTGGGTTTAATTCATCAGTTTTTGTCCTTTATAAATAGGGGTATTGTTTGAAAATCTTAAGAACTTTGCTAACATTTTTGCTTAACATTTTCAAGTATTTTTAGAGAATATTTTCGAAAGAAAACCATTTTGAACCAAAAATCCAATACAAAATTTTCAAAGCTTTGTCTCTTCACTCCACATACATCAAAGCTTTACTCACATCCATTTTCTGAGCTTTAAATCTTTACCTTGGTTATATGATTGTGTTGTGAGCCACTTGGTGATCTAGAAGAGATCACTTCACTTCTTATATTCAAGTGTTGTACAGGTTGCCGCCTCAAATGAGCTTCAGGTTCGTGATTGTAGGTGTTGCGGCACCGAGTGAGAGGACTTGCGGATTCGGTCGTTCTTGTGGGAATGTCTAGAGTTGGGGACTCGCGGGATCAAAGCATGGTTGAAATCCTTCATTGCGGTGAAGGCAAAGACATAGAACAGCTTGTGTTTGTGATTGCCTTCTCTCTTTCTCTCTACTTAACTCGCTCTTTAATATCTTGTTTGCTTCTATATTGCTTTATCTTCTCATGCTAGATACATCTTGTGCTATATTGTATTGATGGCTCGGGACTGTCTCTTTGATTCATTGTTTTGCTAAATAGCTTTAGTTATTTTTAATTTCACATAATTTGTCATAGATATAACCATCATCTATTCAACCCTCTAGGTGATTTTATACATGAAACTCTTCTCTTTCTGAGTTACATAAATAAAACAAAAAATTACATGAAAAGAAAAATAAAAACATACACTAAACTAGAATTAAACCTAGCCTAGAATCTATCTCTGATCAGTGGTGCTCCTTTGCCTTATGAAGTGGTGATATTTATAGGTTGAAATGGATAGGGGAGGGCGTGCTTGAAGTGAGACCAAATCGCTGGCATGACAGAAATGATCTCCTTATAAGGTTAGAGATATAGACAAAATCACTTGCCAACAGATAAGATTTTCTAATAATATCTCTTTTAAATCTCTAAATTTTAACAATATCTCTTTGATTCTTCAAACTCACCAAATTGATTCTTCTAAATCTGATTTTAACTATATTTATTTGATTTTATCTTCAGTTAAGCAAATATATCTTATTAAATTAGAACTTAACTGGCTTTTATTTGGTCTTAACTTCTCTCCCTTTATTAAGACAAACCTGCAAAATAAGATATTAAGACAAGAAATTAGCAGGATTTATTACAGAAAAATGTGAGAATGTAATAAAAATAATAAAAATATGTGTACGATCACACCTCTACACCTATCTTTTGCTCGTCCTCAAGCAAAATAAAAAATTAAACCTAAAAATTAGACTACTTTCATAGGTCATGCGACTACACTGAGCATGTGCAGTAAACCATTAAATCTCTAAATTTTTCCTAGAGGAGGAGTTGTAGTTTTTTGAGGGTTTTTAGTAGATGATACCCACAAAATTCAAAAAGAAAGAAACAAAGTGTTAGTATTTTGAAAACGCATTTTGAAAAGACGAGAAAATATTTGAAGTATTTTTGCAATAATTCAAGTAATCTATAAGTTATAGGAAAATCAAAATTTTCATTCTTAAACTTATTCTCTATTTAAAAACTTATTATTGATCAAGGTAAGGAGTCAAACTATATTTCTCAGCTAGTCTGTTATTTTACCCTAAGCCATATGTACCTTCGTGACCTTGAAATTTTGACTCGGGATTCTTCAACTCTAACTCTTATGTCTTATTTTTATAAATTTTTAATGGTACTATCTCTTAGTTCTATTAGGCTTTCTAATCTGTCCATGTAATGAGTCTTAGGTCGGTGACTCCCAAATCGGATGGTCTTAGGGCACTGGTTGAGAAAACACCCCGAGGACTTAAGGACTCGACCAAATAACACCATAAAACTAAGGATTTTATTAATTATATGTACCACTTTTTGGCTTGAATACTTATGCTTTATGAGACACAAATGCCCAGCTTAATTAGAGGATTTTTGATATATATGTTTTTTTCCTTTTTTTTAGTAAGGCATAAGAATCTTTGTTTTTGAATCTTAAGTGTGTAAGTTTATAATAAAGTATGCATATTTCTTCAAGGTAAAAATTAAGACTAAATTAGTTTTCTAATTTTTTTCTAACCTTAGAAATCAAACAAATAATCTTATTTTGACCAAGTATAAGAAATTCTAATTATGATTCTCCTATTCCTTAAAATTAACTTAATTCTTACAAAAAATAAGTCAAAATATTGTTTCTCTTTTAAAAAAGTTTTTAAAAGCAAAAAACATGTTATTATTATTTTTTTATAAATTAAAAAATATGTTAGAACCCTTCCTCACACTTATCTCATGTATTGTCCTCAATGTATGAATGAATGCATATATGCATGAAAAAGAAGAAAGGAAAGGAAACAGCTACCTCAAGGTGGTGGTTCCGGTGGTGGTCGGATTAGGCCAAGTGTTACTACCCAATCAAGATAATATGGTGGTTCATGAAACTCATCTTTTATGACCTCTTTTCTATTTACATGTTTATAATCTCTAATATGAATAGAATCATGTAAGATCATATCGTGAAAATTATCCCCTTTATTTGATCAATCTTGGAATATCATCTCGGGGTCATTATGGCTTATACTTAAGTCCAACAAAGGAATGTGATTTTGTGAAATGGATGATTTGAGCTTAGGAATGAAAGGAGCGAGAACCAACACTAACTCGGGTATATGACTCAAATCAAGTTTAGTTTCAAGAGTCGACTTCGGTTCAAGAGTTGAGTCCAAATCAACAAATTGAGATTCACATTCTTTTCTCATTAGTGGAATATGACTTTCCAAAATTGGTGGCTCAATTTTAAAATCTATGGGTATGAGAATCAATATTGGCTTAGGAAATGGGTCCAAATTGGATGAGGATACCGGAGTCAACATTAGTTCAAAATTTGAAGCTGAATCACAAAATTGAATTCACATTCATGTTCAAATTCAATTTCATTGAAATAAAAACTTGTCAATTTGTCAATGGGTTCATATTAGTCAAGTTCAAGATGGTGTGGTGAAATTGAATATTTGTTAAAGTCTCCAAGACATCATGATTCTTGCTTCCTATCAATATTGTTAGGGAAACCGGAATGGTCAAAAATTGAATAGAGAGAGTTTTCTCATTTCTATCATTAATTGTGTTGACCAAATAACCTATTTGTGCTTCTAACCTATTGATAGCTGGGCATAATCAAGATTTGATCAGGTGAAATCATTTTGGTACTGAATCATGTTTTCTATTCATCTTTCCAAGTCAATAGGTTTTTCTTGTTGTGGTGGGACTTGGAAAATGGAGTAAGGATCTTGAATTTGAAAATTTTTATACGATTGTGAGTCTGTTAAGTTTTTGAACTTGTTGTTCGAACTCATACAAGAGTTCTAGAATCTTATCATTTTTGGACTTGATCAAGGCTTCCATCCTCTTTTCGAAATCTAATTTTTTTCTCTATTGGTTGTTCTATAAAAGAAGTATGTTGATAAGGTGGTTGATAGAATGACTAAGGGGAGCTCTATCCCCACTGACTCAGTAAAGAGTGGAGATAATGATTCCATTCTTGTTCATAATATTGGGATTGGGGCATATGTTAATTCGGATAAGATCAATTCGGCATACTTGGTTGGTTAGAGTTATAAAATGTCGGGTTGGTAATATCTGAGTCAAAGTGGTCAGGATAAATTATGGATTAGTATATGCATTAGAATAATTGTAATTGTAATCCATATCACAAAGATGCCAAAAAACAAAAACAAATAAATAAATAAACAAACAAAAAGAAAAGAAAAGAAAAGAAAAATCTAGCCTAAGTTAGGGTAGACCTTAGATCTAGACAACTCCTAACTGGTTAGACTGTTTACGGGTGGTATATTATAGCAATCTAACTACAAGTTAATCGATCAGGTAGAGACAAGACCAGTGGGAGGTATCCGTGCCTAAACAACGGGCCTAATTATGCCAAACTACTATTTTTTGAGGTTTCACCTCTCAATCCCCAATCTTTGACACCGATTTGACAAGAGTCAAACTCTAACAACTTCCGTCTTAGGTTAGTCCCCTATTGAGTCCGAGATGTCCCTAGGGCCAACATCTACTCAATTTTAGTTAGGCTTGATTAGTGAGTGAGGAGATGGTTTATGGGTAAGGGACGGTAATGACTTCCCATCTTATCTTTATTAAGGATACGCTCTTAGTTCATTTTAGTGCAACATATATATATATATATATATATATATATATATATATGTATATATGTATGTATGTATGTATATATATGTATATATGTATGTATGTATGTATGTATGTATGTATATGAAAAGTAACATTTAAGAAATATAAACAATTTAAAAGTGTTCTTATACTACATGCTATGCACACGTACCTTTGCTCATGCACTCTTCAATAGTAATGTAAATGTAAATATAATTAGACAAATGCCCTAGAATGCAAAATTTAAACATTTTTTAACATTTAACAAACATGATTTACTATTGAGGTTAAAAAAGTGCATATGATAAGCTAAATAAGAAAACTAACAGTGGCAGAAATTTAAGCTTTGCAATGGATCCACCCTGCACGAAAGAAGGGTGAGTAGTCTACTTAACTTGCCGCGTTTGCGTGACAAGATTGAGGGCTTCTGGGCTCTGCTTTCTAGAGCAGAGTCCCAAAGCCACTTATATGTTTTTGCAATCTTCATTTCCTTTAAATCAGCCCCTGTACACAAAAGCAAAGAAGAAAGTTTAACCTTTAAAACCTTAAAAAGAAATACTTACCGTCCCTCCTCGGTAACTGCGCTAAAATTTGATTGAGATAAACCTGTGCACAAAAATATAGAGTTTAGAAATGAAGATAAAGAAAGTGCAAGGTTCTCAATACTACCGCAATAGCTATTGCTTATGCGGGTCGTATTCCACAAAGAGGGACTTGCGATGAAAGCGTTAATTAAGTCTTCTTTTTAAGTTTACAAAATTGGTTAAAAGTTCTTCTAGGTTTTTACAAAGAAAAGAGAAAATGAAGCTATGTTAATTTGGAGAAAGTGGAAGATAGAAGAAGATGGTGAAAAAAGAAAATAAAGTTAAAACAAAGAATTAAAAAGAGTAAAGAAACAAGAGTTGTTATTTGAAGTGTTTTTAACTATGAAATGAAAAGAAGAAAAAAACTAAAATACTTACTTAACTCTTTGGCGCTTGCCTATCTTGGATCATTACGACGATCAAGAGAGAAGAAGTAAAAGAGTAAAGTTCTACAATAGTGGAAGAAAATAAAAAATAAGTAAGAACACCAAAGAATGAAGAGAAGAAGGAGAAGTATTACTTGTATCAGATTGTCACCTTCAAATACAACTTGTGAACACACTCTCTCTCTTCACTCTAATGGCTAATTTACAAAATTTGATCACCAAAAAACATGCACAAGAATAAATAGATGAATGATGGTCGATGTTATTGCTTTAATAATTCTACCGTAATAGCGAAGTGGCTATACGGTCTTATCCATAAGGAGGAAGAGCAATGAGAGCTTGAATGCGGCTTTTTTGTTCGTGGTAAAGATGTTCCTTGTCTCAAATAAAGAATTAAAAAGAAAATAAATATTGTTTCAAAAATTGCTTAGATTGTTCTGAAGATTGAAAGAGTGATTTTTTTTATTTTGCAAGGGTAAAAACGCATGGCTAACTTTCTACTAATTGCTCCCACTAATCTCTAATTTCTTGAAGATGTAGCCTCACGATGGATCATAGGTAAGCATAAGCTTTATGCATAAGAACTATTCACGTTGGAGATCGAATGAAAGTTCTTCCCTTTACTAAGCTTTACATGGCAAAACATGAACATTCCCTTATCAAGATCCAATTGAAGACAAAAATAAGAGAAGAAACAAGTGCACTATTGGTATAGGCAAAGATTAATAGGGATATCTCTAACTTACGAAAACAAGTAATATTTATAATCTATAAATCATCAAAAATGATTAATCATGAAATATTAGAGTGGTAATACTTGTAAGTAAGTTAGAGTTAGAACCCTCGTCTTAAGATGTCATAGCTCTTATTTGCATAAGGCTTGTTTGACAATATTGACTCATTTGGGTTATCAATCAAGTTGTTAAAAATTAGTGGATTAGTAGTTAGTTAGCCATGCAATGAAAAGTTAGCTAGACATGAGTAAGAAAAATAAGAGAGAAGAAATAAAAGAGTAAAGTTTTACACTAGTGCAAGGAAATAAAAAAACAAATAAGAACACCAAGGAATGAAAAGAAGAAGGAGAAGTATTATTTGTATAAGATTGTCACCTTCAAATACAACTTATACACACTCTCTCTTTCACTCTTATGGCTAATTTATTATAAGAAACAAAGGAAAAAACAAGAAAACTAGAAAAAAACTAGCGTAACCTTTCAATTCTGGATATCCCCTTCTCTGAAAATCCAGAGGGGTACTTATAGGCACAGGAGAACAAGGGGAAAGGGAACACGATGTGACCCAAATCTCTAGCTCATCCGCTCCAGAGGGGCTGCAGAAACGCGGCCCAAGCCACATTTCTGCGGGCTTTCTAGCGCAGATGCGCCAGAGTCTTGTCGTGCAGCTGGCTCTGGTGCTTGCCTAGGTGTAGGTATCTCAGGGTTGACCTTTCCCTCTTCTAATTGCAGCAGAATATACTTCCAAGCGGTGGGTATATTCTTTGGCTTTAAAATCCTCAAATAAATGAGTTTTTTGGCTTCTTCTTCATTCCACACCATGGACCTAGGAACATTCAAGAAAACCAGCATTAGCAATATTTTGTATCAAATAAATACGATGATGTGGTATGAAATATGCATATCTAGGGACTAATCACAACCACGCACTTATCTTTTGTTCGTACCTGAGCAAAACAGAGAATCAAAAAGCAAGCTATTTTATTACACCACTTTCACAGGTGACGCGATTGCACTAAACATGTGTAACAACACTTTAAACCTCTAGGTTTTCCCTAGAGGAGGAGTTCTGTCTCCTAAGGATTTTCAGCGGATTACACCCACAGAATACAATAAAAGAATAAAAATGTTAGTTCTTTTGAAAAATCTTCTTAAAGTAGAAAAAGGCTTTTTAATCTCTTTAGTAAAAATAGTTAAATAATTATAAGTATTAGGTCAAACCCTTATTAGTCCTTCCTATACTTTGGTCTTCATGCAAGCTTAAGGTCTTTATTAAGTTCAAGAGGAATTATGTACTTCAAATTCATTCTTTTATTTTGTCTTAAATAATATGCATTGTGTGAAGTGATGATTTATTTGAAATTTTTTGACTCAAACTCTAATATCATAAAATTTATTAGTGTTTATTTATATACCATTTTTATCTTTAATTTTCTTAGGCTTTCTAATTTACTTATATAGCGAGTTTTTAACTGATGACTCCTAAAGCAGGCGGTCTTAGGCCACCAGGTGAGAAAACAACCCTGAGGTTAAATACTCAAGTAAATTAGGCGACGAAACTAAGGTTTATTTCCTTTAGGCATGAATAACCATGCTTCTTGAGGCACAATTATTTAGCTTAATCGGGTTTATAACTATATATACACATTTTTTTCAATTTTTTCTTTTTTTTTGTGACTTAGTGTCGTTGTCTATAAATTTCAAGAATGTGTGTAAGTAAATGCATATTTACTAAGGCAAAATGAAATAGATTAGTTGTTTTCCTAATTCCTCCTAAACTATCATTCCAACCAATAATCTTTTATTTAGGCTAAAGTAAAGAATTTTTAACTTTGGTTTTCTTAATCCTTATAACTATTTGTATTTTTATAAAAAGACTATAAAAAATTCTCTACTACTTTAAGATTTTTTTTATTTTCAATTTTTTGTAAAAAAAGAAGAAAAAGAAATACTAAAAAGGAAGAAAAAGAAATACTACAATTCTATATTAGTACCCCTCCCCCACACTTATCTAATGCATTATCCTCAATGGATGATATGTGAATGCAAATGCAATAAACAGATGTAAGGAAAGATATACAAAGAATTATGATAATGTATAAAGAATTCCTAATTTTTTTAATTAGTTAAAAAATTTCTTTTTCTTTTTTTTCTTTTCTTATTTTTTATGATTTTTTTTTGGTTTGTGGTGGGTATAGTCACTTGAAAAATAGGTCAAAAAGACTCATGACATGTTCAGCTCGTGATTCTAGTTTAGTGGTTTGGAATGACTTCAGTTTTTACCCGTTCACCTTGAATTCCTCACCAATCTTTGGATCGAAAATTACCACAGCACCATGTGAAAAGACGGTGCGCACAATGAAGGGCTCGGACCAACGAATCTTGAGCTTTCCCATGAAGATGTGAAGCCGTGAATTGTAGAGTAGAACTTTTCCCCCGGGGATAAAATTTTTTCCGGGTATGCATTGTTCATGAAGGAACTTGGTCCTACTCCTAGTTATTTTTACATTCTCATATGCTTCATTTTGTATATCTTCCAAATCAAAAATTTGCAACTTTCTCAATTCGTCAGCTTTGTTTAAATCAAAATTCAATTGTTTGATAGCCCACAAAGCATGGTGTTCTAATTCTACTGGCAAGTGGCAGGCCTTCCCAAATACCACTCGATATGGAGACATATCGAGGACATGTTTGAAAGCAGTTCGATAAACTCATAGTGCATCTGTCAGCTTGGTAGACCATTCCTTTCTATTTTGTCCGACAATCTTCTCCAAGATGAGTTTAATTTGTTTGTTAGTTACTTCCACTTGCCATTGGTTTGAGATGATACGCTGTGGATAATTTATGAGTGATAGAGTATTTACGCATTAGGGCTTCGAAAGCATTGTTGCAGAAATGAGTCCCATTATCACTGATAATAGTGCGCGTGGTACCAAAATGAGAGAAAATATTTTCTTTTAGAAATTTGATAACCACTATATTGTCATTCATCCTAGTCGGTATTACCTCTACCCATTTTGAGATATAGTCCACAGCAACCAAGATGTACTAGTTGCCGAATGAACTTGAGAATGGTCCCATAAAATCAATGCCTCAAACATTAAAATTTTCAACCTCCAGAATAGGGTTTAGGGGCATCATGTCTCTACTTATAATTTTCCCGATCATTTGGTAATTCGCACATGACTTGCAAAAGTTGAAGGAATCCTTGAACAAAGTAGGCCAGTAGAACCACTTTGTAAGACCTTCTCGGCAGTTCTGTGGGGCCAAAGTGTCCACCGGAAGCAAGTTCATAGACGGAAGCAAATTCTTTTACATCCTTCTTCATCATAAGGTATTTTAATACGGAGCAGTGTGGTTTTCGATCCTAGCAGGTATGGACGGAACTTTCTAACGCGAATACTACGGCCAAGAATTTCTTCTCAGTCGTAGTGTAGTTTTGCTAAGCGTCATTTAACGTCCTACTCGAATAGTAGATCACATGTTGCCTATTATTGATGTGCTGTCTTAGGACAGCGCCGATAGTAAGGTCTGATGCATCACACATGATCACAAATGGTTGGGTCTAGTCATGAGCATAAATGATAGGTGCAGATAAGTTCTTACTAAGCTTCTCCTATGATTTAAAACATCCATCATTAAAATCAAAGGGCACGTCCTTTGCGAGTAGGTTGGTTAAAGATCTAGCGATTTTGCTAAAGTCCTTAATAAAACGTCAGTAGAACCCATCATGCCCTAAAAAAGATCGGATATCCTTAATGCATTTTGTTGGTGGAAGCTTAGCGATCACTTCAATCTTAGCTTTGTCAACTTTGATTCCTCTCCTCGAGATCTCATGGCCTAAGACAATCCCCCGTCTTATCATGAAGTGACATTTTTTTTTCAATTTAGAGTTAAGTTCTTTTTATTGCATTTTTGAAGAACTAACTTTAAGTGATGAAGATACTGATCAAATGAATCTCTGTAGATGGAGAAATCATCTATGAAAATTTCTAGAAAATGCTCTACCGTATCGGAGAAAAGACTGAGCATGCACCGTTGGAATGTCGTGGGAGCATTGCACAATCCAAAGGGCATGCCTCGGTAGGCAAAATTTCTGAATGGGTAAGTAAACATGGTCTTCTCCTGATCCTCTGCAACAACGGGGATCTGATTGTATCCTGAGTACCCGTTCAGAAAATAGTAGTACTCGTGTCCAGCCAAGCGCTCTAGCATTTGATCGATGAAGGGTAGTGGGAAGTGGTCTTTATGCGTAGCAGCATTCAATTATTGATAGTCAATACAAACACGAACCTTGGTAGGTAGTCTTGTTTGTACTAACTCCGGTAAAGCCAGTTTTCTTTGGGACAGCTGGACAGAGCTAACCCATTGACTATCAGAAATAGGATAAAAAATCCCGTTGTCTAATAGTTTTAAAAGTTCTGTCTTCACAGTCTCTTGCGTTAATGGGTTAAGCCTACATTGTGGGTCCCTCCTTGGAGTCGCATCATCATCCAAATGAATATGATGTTGTACTATTGCTAGACTTGTCCCCTTGATGTCATTCATTGTCCATCCAATTGCTTCTTTATGTTTTCTTAAAATTAAATTAAGCTTTTCTCTTGTTTCCCAGTCAGGTGGGATGCTATGATGACCGGTAAGGTTTCTCTTCTGCCTAGGTAGGCGTACTTGAGGTTCAGGCAAAGCTTTTAACTCTAAGGAATGAGTGAATTTATTGGAAGGGAGATTTAGAATTTCGGTCTTGGGACTAGGTACACTTAGGCTTGACACCCAATCCACTGTAGAATCACTGATCTGGTCTAAATTGAAATCCTCAGACTCTAAATCAAACTCGCTCTCTGTGTCTATCTCTATGATTTCCTCATGCTCACTTGTCAAATTTTCAGTAGAGTTGACCTCCAAAGTTTAATCGTTCATATCCCTAGATTGTTTTCTAGGGTGAAAATATTGACATCCTTGGTCATGTCTCCAAAGGTCAATCGCATGAAACTTTTCTATAATTGATTATGGCATTGGCTGTGGTAAGGAATGGGCGCCCTAAGATGATTGGAGTCTGAGACCTTGGGTTTGACACAGGTTGGGTCTCAAGCATAATGAAATCAATGGGGTAGATAAAATCCCTGACCCGAATAAGGACATCTGTGATTTCCCTTTTGGGAACTTTCACAGATCGATCAACTAACTGAATGGTTACTCGAGTTTGACGCAGCTCGCTCAACCCAAGTTGCTGGTATACTAAAAGAGGTAGCAAGTTGATACTTACCCCGAGGTCAAGAAGTGCTCAGCTAATTTCTGTTTGTCCTATGGTGTAAGAAATTGTGGGATATCTAGAATCTTTGTATTTGACTGCCTTTCCTTATTTGAACCTCGCCGTTAATGTTCCCTAAAAGGAGATTTTAGTAAATAACCAAATATAACACTTAATGGGACCAGACAGAAGTTCGCTTATGTTAGTTGCCAAGAACACTTTCCTTGGCACATTTGTTTTTCTCTTCTTAGTACACATATCCTTAAAAAATTTAGCATATGCTGGGACTTGTTGGATTGCGTCAAGAAGAGGCATATTCAATTTGACCTGATTGAACATCTCGAGTATCTTTTCCATGTGCATGTTTTTATTGCTGTTCCTAAGCCTATTAGGAAATGGTGCTACAGGCTTGTGAACTTGATCAGTGACTATGTCCTTATCAGATGTTTGTGGAGCAGATTGAGATGACCTAATAGATCTGGAGTCAGGAGTAGGATCAATTTGGATTGGACTTTTTGGCTGGTAGACCTGATTGTCCACCTTCTTTCCTGATCTAAGTGTATGAACAACATTACACTGGTTGATCTGAGAATTCTGAACTTCATAAGCTTGATTGGAATTCTTAGGGTTGACTAGCGGTTGGCTAGGTAAAGTATTCTTGGGCATTTCACTTAGAGAATTTACTAATTGACTCATCTGAACTTTCAATCTAGATATGGCATGTGCATGGTTGTTCAACATTTGTCCTTGATTTTGCATGAAGGCAGTTTGAGTCTTCAGGAATGCCTCATACTCTTCTCCAATTTACTGAGTTTTTTCTCCTTTGGTGAGTTTTGAAAAGAAGAAGAGAATGGTTAATTGGAAAATTTTGCTTGAGGGTTGGGATGGTGAATATTATTGGGGAAATTGGGACTGGTAGAATTGTTCAGGCCTCAAGAGAAATTAGGGTGATTTCTCCAATCAGAATTGTAAGTTTATGAGTAGGGATTATTCTGCGGCCCTGAGTAGGCCGCATTCATGTGTTCTGGTGGTAATTGATGAGTTTGAAAAACTGAGCACTCTTCAAAAATATGATTTGGTGCCAGACAATATGAACAACCCGGATTGTGTATCTGTGGTGAGTTGATTTGGTTGACCTTGGCGGGCTCTTTTGTTTCTGGAGCTTCTATACTTATCAGAGTGGCTATCTTAGTTTCAGCAGCGATGGATGATTCTAAGGATAGGAGCCCTCCTTTTAAAGCTATAGATTATGAATTCCTTGGCTTCTTAGATGTTGGCTTCCATTGGAGGGTTTTCTCAGCTAGATCTTCAAATAAATTCCAACCCTGGTTTTCATCCTTTGCAAGAATCCCTTGACACATGGTTTCTAATAAGACTTTTGTTTGATAATTCAAACTATCATAGAGAATCTGGTACTAACGCCATTTCTCTACACCGTGATGAGGGCACTGAGCTAAGAGATCTTTGAATCGCTCAAAGTATCTCCAAGATGGTTCACTCTGCTCTTGCCTAAACTATTTGATGTTCTTTCTGATGAGGGCAGTCTTGTGGATTGAGTAAAATTTCTTTAAGAAAGCCTTGACGAAATCGTCCCACGTCGTGACTGAGTCCACAGCCAAGCTATACAACCATTTCTTAGTTAGGCCCTTTAAGGAAAAGGGAATGAAACGTAACCTAACAGCATCATCTCCTAGCTATGAAATGCGCATCATGAGGCATACTTCTTCAAATTCTCTAACAAAGAAGTATGTGTCCTCTGATTCTAAACCATAAAATTTGGGAGAGAATTGATTGTAAAACACCTAGGGGGTGAATAGGTGTAAATGCTAATCTAAAGATCTTTTTAAACAATTATGAATAAATGATGCAACGATCGCCCAAAACAAGACTAAGAGCCGAATACCCGGTGAAGGGTTCTGAACTCTTTCCTCGTGATTCCTCTAGATAAGAGTTGGAGGTGCGTATTGCAATCTTGTTGTATGAGTAATGATCGACAATATGGCAAGGAAAGGAATGAATTCAATGTTGAAGTGCACACAAGATATATCACAAGTTAGAAATAAAATGCTAAAACACAAATAAGAAATGAAGAGCAATAAAGGATAGCAAAGAGTAGAAATCAATCGCAAACACAAGGTATTTGTTTCGAGGTTCGAGCCACCGCTCTACTCCCCGCCTTCACCGCCGTGAAGGGTTTCCACTATATCTACCGAGGATTACAAGGTTTACCGAAGACCGGAGTACCGAACTCCACCAATTACAAGAGGTCTACCGAAGACCGGAGTATCGAACTCCACCAATCCAATCCTCTACCGAAGAGGACTCACAAAGCAAGAAAAACAAGTAACCAAGTGATCAAACAAGGGATCACAAACTTCTCTTTACAACTTCCTTATAAAGTGAGGAGGGTTTTTGGCTCAAGAAGTGTAGTGAGAAAAACAAGCTCAGTTGTAAATGAAAGTAGTTTGAAAACACAACTGAAAACACTAGCCAAGAATGCTTAAAAGGAATTGAGAGCTTTTGAAACACTTTTCTTTCCTTTAAAACTTGTAAACAATGGATATATTCTTATCTTTTGCAAATGACCAATCCCCTCTATTTATAGGGAATGGACGAGGTCTAAACATGATTAAAACTAAGTAATAGGTTCAGAGAATAGCCCTCAAAATTTCAGAAAAAACTGACACTCAAATCCCAATCAAATCCCCAAAAAATCAGAAAATCAGAAACTAGCCGTTGGCGGCTGGAGACGGCTGTCGGTCGACCGGCTCGGTCGACCGGCAGTCCAATTTGCAACTAGCCATTGGACTCAGTCGATCGGTCGGTCGACCAGACGCCAAAGGGAAAATTTTGTATTGAACTGTCGGTCGACCGATCGGTCGACCGACAAGAAACATAGAGCAAAGTGGTTACAGTCGGTCGATTGGTCGGTCGACCGACAGACGTGCACAAAACATGCATGCCTTAGACTCAAGGCTCGGTCGACCGGGCGGTCGACCGGCCTAGCCTGAAAAGGATAAGGTCGACCGGCCCGGTCGACCGCCAGGCCTGAAACAGTTTTTGATATGGGATTTTTTCTGAACTTTGGAAATTTTTCAAATAAATTTTGTAGGGATATATGGCTAAGTATCATGCTGAAGAGATAGGTATACATGATATAAACAATATATAAAATTTATAAAAAATTGAGTCATGTATAGAGATCAAAGCATGAACTTAAAACAAAAACCAAAAATAAAAACCATATTTGTGAAAGTGTGTGTGTGTTCTTGAGCCAATTTACCACAACCTCAAACTTTAACAAACTAAGTCTTACATATGTTCTTGGTGACTACAAAGACTTCAAGTGGGCTTCTTCATGATCTTGAATAGCTTGGTGTTATCTTAAGATATCTTGATACTTTGAACCCGAAATGAACCGCCTCAAATCAAAATGATCTTCCTTTAGGGAAGTGCACATCACAAATCCATAGAACCCTGAAACTTACTTAAACGCTAAAAATGATTAGTACAAATAACTATATATGTTTTGTAATCATCAAAACTTAAAAACCGGTTGATTATAACCTTGGGCCAACAATCTCCCCCTTTTTGATGATGACAAAACATACTAGTTATTTTAAAAAATATGGGGAAAAAGCTTGAAAGCTCCCCCTCAAATCATGCTATGTATAAAAGAATGACTATATGTATAAATGAAAGACTATACATAATAGATATAAACAAAGAATTTAGAGAGATATGCAAAACACATTACAAGGAGTATAAAACACATTACTCAAAATTCTTTTGTTAACTCAAGGGCTAAAACTCAAAATTTCTAACTCCAAACTAACTTTATTATTCAAAAGACAAGATGCATAACTTCAAAATATGAAAACTCAAAAATTCATAACTCCAAAATATTAGAACTCATAACTCCAAACTAACTTTATTATTCAAAAGACAAGATGCATAACTCCAAAATATGAAAACTCAAAAATTCATAACTCCAAAATATTAGAACTCAAAATGCATAACTCCAAAGTTAAAAATAACTAACTTTTTCTCCCCCTTTTTGTCATACATCAAAAAGGGTAAACATAGTGTAAAAAAATTTCTTCATAAATCCATAATACAAACATTCAACTCACCACAAATAAAGAAAAATCTAGCATAGTCTAGTGGTTTTGTAAAATATCGGTAAGTTCAAAATCGGTAGAAACATAATCAATATCAATATCACCTTTCTCATAATGATCTCTAAGAAAGTGATACCGAATGTCAATGTGCTTAGTCTTCTATGTTGATTTGCATTTTTCGTCATATGAATAGTACTAGTATTATCACAAAATATTTTAATATGATCAAAATGCAAATCATAGTCAAGGAGAGTATGTTTCATCCAAAGAACTTGTGCACAACAAGCTCCGGCCGCAACATACTCCGCTTCGGCGGTTGAAAGGGCTACCGAATTTTGCTTTTTGGAAGACCAAGAAACAAGACAATTACCAAGAAATTGACATGTTCCACTTGTACTTTCCTATCTACCCTACAACCCGCATAGTCGGCATCCGAAAAACTCGTCATGAAAAATTGTCCGGTCTTCGGATACCACAAACCCATTTCAATTGTGCCCTTAAGGTATCTAATAATGCGTTTTACCGCAACTAAATGGGACTCTTTAGGACACGATTGAAAACGAGCACAAAGACATACCGAAAATATAATATCCGGCCTACTAGCCGTCAAATACAACAAGCTACCAATCATACTATGGTAAAGCTTAATATCTACACATGTACCTTGTTCATCCTTATCAAGCTTGGTAGTTGTTGCCATAGGAGTTTTGCTTGTTTTAGCTCCTTCAAGCCCAAATCTCTTGATTAATTCCTTAGTGTACTTGGCTTGATTGATGAAGATCCCATCCTTTTTTTGCTTGATTTGGAGTCCAAGGAAGTAGTTAAGCTCACCCATCATAGACATTTCGAATTCTTCCTTCATGCATGATTCAAAAGCTTGGCAAAGAGTTTCATTAGTAGAACCAAATATGATATCATCCACATAAATTTGAACAATAAGAATATCATTTTCAATATGTTTTGTAAACAAAGTAGTATCTATTTTTCCTTTCTTAAAACCATTAGAAATTAGAAAAGAAGAAAGTCTTTCATACCAAGCCCTAGGGGCTTGTTTTAAACCATAAAGAGCTTTGTCAAGTTTGAAAACAAAATCCGGATGTGTAGGATCAACAAACCCGGGGGTTGTTCAACATACACCTCCTCTTCAATAAATCCATTTAAGAAGGCACTTTTTACATCCATTTGAAAAAACTTAAAATCTTTATAAGAAGCAAATGCAAGTATCATCTGTATGGCTTCAAGCCGTGCTACGGGTGCAAAAGTTTCCTCAAAATCGATACCTTCAACTTAAGTGTAACCTTGGGCAACTAACCTAGCTTTATTCCTAACAAAATTTCTCGACTCATCCAACTTGTTCTTAAAGATCCACTTAGTACCAATGGTTGGTCTATCGTGGGGTCTAGGACCAAGATGCCAAACTTGGTCGCGCTCGAATTGATTGAGCTCCTCTTGCATGGTTAGCAATCAATATGAGTCGGCCTCGGCTTTGAGGATGTTCTTGGGTTCAAAGTGAGAAATAAAAGCATAGTGTCCACATAAATCATGAAGTTTAGAACGTGTAGTTACCCCTTTAGATACTTCACCTATAATAAGATCCTTGGGATGATGAGGATTGAATCTCCAATCTTTTGGAAGTTGTTGAGTGGGCTCCACTTCAACTTCTTGATTTTCATTTCCTTGAACCTCATTGTCTTGAACCTATTTTCCTTCATCATCCTTTGGCATGTCTTCAATAGTAGGTGAGTCCCTTAAAGTAGCTCTCTCCATGTCTTCATTTAAAGCATCTATTTCTACAACATTCTTAACAAACATATTAAATTCCTCAAACTTTACATGAATAGATTCTTCAATAGTTAAAGATGACTTGTTGAAAACTCTATAAGCTTTACTAGTATTAGAATATCTAACAAAAATTGCTTCATAAGACTTTGCATCAAATTTTCCTAAATTGTCTTTAGTATTCAAAACAAAGCATTTACAACCGAAAACCTTAAAGTAAGAAACATTTGGCTTTCTAGAAAAATAGATCTCAAAAGATGTTTTTGAAGTATTTTTGCATAAGAAAACTCGATTTGATATATAGCAAGATGTGTTAACGGCCTCGGCCCATAGATAATGAGGGAGACCATATTCATTAATCATTGTCCTAGCCATCTCTTGTAATGTCCGATTTTTCCTCTCAATGACTCCATTTTGTTGTGGAGTTCTAGGATAAGATAATTCATGCTTAATTTCATGTTCTTCACATAAAATGGTAAAGGGTAGGTTATTGAATTCACCTCTTCTATCACTTCTTATTCTTAAAATGAAAGAGTCTTTTTCTTTTTCAACTCTTTTCTTAAAGGCTTGAAAATATGAAAAGGCTTGATTTTTATGCTCTAAAAAGAAAACCCATGTAAAACGCGAGAAATCATCAACTAAAACAAATGCAAAACGATTCCCACTTAGACTTTTGGTTTGAGTAGGACCAAACAAATTCAACTCCAAGGGACGTGATGTCATGATATCCTTGATTGACTTGAAAGAGGACTTGGTTTGTTTCCCAGGTTAGCACGCGTCGCAAACGCGGTCCTTTTTAAAGTTCAAGCAAGGAGTACCTTTCACCATTTCCTTGTTGTTTAATCTAGATAGATGGTCAAACGAAATGTGGCCTAATCTTCTATGCCACAACCAAGAGTCATCATTGAGGGCTTTCAAAAAAGTAGCGTTGCACATCATATTAGACATATTAATCATATATACATTGCTTTCACGAAAATCGGAAAATATACATGTGTTAGTGTAAATCACCTAGAGGGGGGTGAATAGGTGATAATGCTAATCTAGAAACTAAATGCGCTAAATGCGGAAGTTAAAACAAATTTTGCAATAACTTAATACAACCAACAAGTGTAGCCGAATTCCCCGTGAAGGGCTCTGGACTAACTCCTCTTGATTCCCCTAGATATGGGTTGAGGTGCTATATGAAGCTCTTGTGGTTAAGTATAAGTGAGGCACACACACAAGCAATCCAAGCATATAAGGATAAGCAATATGAATCAAATGCAAGGACAACACAAGCATACAAGATATGAATGAATGAATGATGCTTTGCACAATAAGAGAGAGGGTTAGAGAGAAAATGGATCAAACGCAAACACAAGGATATGTTTCGAGGTTCGAGCCCCTAGCTCTACGTCCCCGCCTTCACCAAGAAGGATTTCCAATCCACTATCTCCCACCGAGGGAACCTCCACCGAGGAGGATTTGTTACAACAAAGGGAGTACCGAACTCCTCTCTTCAAACACCGCCTCACAACCGAGGGGTAGGCCCGTAGCCAAACAACAACCAATCACCTCTACCGAAGAGGGATATACAAACCAACTCCACCTCACAATAGAGGGAGCAAACCACAATCTCAACCTCTACCAAAGAGGGAGCAAACAAGAAATCAAAGGTTTACAACAAGTGGTATGTCTCAACCACAAACCTCTTTCCTTTTTCTCTTTTCCACAAAACAAAGATCCTAAATAGATTAGGATAGAAGATATAGCTCAAGTGTGGAAAACTAGTGTTTTGATCAAATAAAATCTCTTGGGAAAAATACCAAATGAATATAGAATTTTAGATCAAGAAACAATTCTCAAAAACCTATTTTCTTTGAAATAAACAAAACACTTTAAATCAAACAAATGAATCTTTTGAGCACAAAAACTATTTTGAAAACTTGTTTAAACACTAGAGAAACACTGAAATTTTTGCTCTTGAAAATCTTTTTGAAAACCATGAAGAGATGGGGTATTTATAGACCCAAAAGAAAACTAGCCGTTGGGCTGATTTGGCAGCCTGACAGGCTAGCGGTCGGCTGGCCCGGCCGACCGCCAACGGTTAGAAATATGACCGTTAGGGCAATACGGTCGACCGCCCGGCCGACCGCCAACGGTTAGAAATATGATCGTTAGGGCAATACTGTCGACCGCCCAGCCGACCGCCCAGATACAGAGAGCAGATTTTCTGCTCCGGTCGGCCGCTCGGTCGTCCGCCCAGATACAGAGAGCAAGGCTCTCTGATCCGATCGGCTGCCCTGTCGGCCGACCCACTGTGCTGCCAGACGTGCACAAGGCTGTGCACGTCGGTCGACCGTCGGGTCGACCGGCCCTTGGTTCGGTCGACCGTGCGGTCGGCCGAACTGGCCTGTCAGCCACTGTTCTGGGTCAGAAACTGGGGTTAAAATATTTTTAAAAATTCTTTTATCTCTACTAAAAATCTTCAAAAATAGTTTTATCATTTTGCATTGATATATAAATATGTGATAAAAATTTCAACTCAAATATCAAGCATATGAAACTATTTTTGTGTTTTATCATTTTTACCAAAAACCAAAACTTGTATTTTATCAAACTTTGATTTTTCAATACATGAATAGGAAAGTCAAAATAAGTTTGTATAGGAAGTTTAAGCATGCATGTATAGAATGAAACTACTATACATAAACTAATTAAACTTGTTTTGATCAACTATTCATGAAAACAAATATTGGTTAAATTAAAACCGAAAAACCAATATCCAAACATAAAACGTGTGTGTTGTGCACTTGAGCATATCAACTATTCTTATCTTTACACATGGATTTAAAACACACTAAACTAAACTAGGATACCTAAGTCTTCTTGACGATCTTCCATCTTCAAGTCGACTCGGTCCCAAACCGTGATCCACCGAGTGCAAAGGTATGATCTTGATGATCGGGCACCGGAATCACCAAGTGAAGGCTTCCAAACTCATCTTGTTGAAGCAATCACCAACTAATATCTTGCTAAATGATCTGAAACTAAAATCACAAGATTATTAGTAAACATAACTACATGAGTTAATCATCATCAAAACTAGAGAGGAAGGCCTTCGGGCCAACAATCTCTCTCTTTTTGATGATGACAAAACTCATGGAGTTACATATGCATGGATTAAAGTTAAGCTTCAAAGAAGCTCCCCCTTAAATCATGCATAAACAAATAAACATAAATATGCTATGAATATTAAACATGAAACATGAATGCATATATATGCATAAACAATAAGAAGGTTCTAGATACCAATGATGCTCTAGATACCAATTAAAATTAAACTAAATTAACCTTAATATATGCAAAACATAAATATGCATATATAAACCAAAATCTTTCTCCCCCCTTTTGTCAATCATCAACATAGGGGTAAAAATCAAAACAAAACAAAATCTTCTCCCCCTTTTTAATACAAAGAAACAATCATCAATAAGGGGTAAAAGCAAAAGCAAATCAATAAATTTTTCTTCCCCTTTTTGTTCGAAACAAAGAATCAACAAAGGGTTAAAAAAATGTTCTCCCCTTTTTGTCTAAAACAAAAACAAAAACAAATAGGGGTGTCAATCAATTTGGATATCAATTGAAAATATGTCAATGCAGCATCTTGATACCAATTGAAAGTAAACATAGATCAATAAATGGTATATGCTATATACATTCATGAAGAGGAAGATGTGAAGCTTCCCTACATAGATACATTACATGAAGGAGGGATGACAAGCCCTAATTCACATAACGTACACTATGCAATGCATAAAAGGAGATGTGAAGCTCCCCCTACACGCGTGTATCACATAAAGAAGAGATTGTCAAGCTCTTCAATACAAGATACACTCATCATGAATCTATATGTAGAAGAGATGTTAAGCTCTCCTTGCATATAGGCAATACAAATCAAAACTTTTGACTATTTTCTTTAAACAAAATTTTGAGATACCATTTTT
Organism: Agave tequilana; assembly: GCA_038442645.1. Taxonomy (NCBI): domain Eukaryota; kingdom Viridiplantae; phylum Streptophyta; class Magnoliopsida; order Asparagales; family Asparagaceae; genus Agave; species Agave tequilana. The sequence continues at coordinate 166,492 of JAVJIF010002098.1, read as the reverse complement.
AAAACATTCAAATAAACATCTTGATATCAAAAAGAGTATTTTTTTTAAGTATATGATATCAATTTAAGATTTTATTTTCTATCATAAATCAAGGGAGTGGAGATACAAATACCAATTGTAAATATGAAAATCGAATTTTCTCCCCCTTTATGAAATACCAACAAAACACATGCATAAGCTTGAAATAAGATACCAATTGAAAAGCAATTGAAAACTAATCAATTGAAACAAAATTGAAGCTCAAGCTTAGCATAAACACAAACATATATATGTATGAAAAATAGATACCAATTGAAATTGATATTCTTTGAAATGTAGGCATACATATACGAAAATATATGAGTATACAATAAAAGTCAAAATTGATACCAATTGAAAGAATCCAATGATACCAATTGAAACAACAATAATGATCAAGTGTATACATCATATAACTATCACCCATTCATGCACAAGTTTAAAATATATTCAAGAAGGGTATACATGGCATGGTCTCCCAACCAACCGCCCTTAGATGGTAGGGGTTTTCAAAAATAGATTTGAAAAATAAAGTATATTTGAAAAACTCTACCATAACGAAGAATCCGAACTAGTTAAATGGAAAAACTTGTAAACTAGTACGAAATCCTTCAAGTAAGGAATAAAAACAAATTATTTTTCATGAAACATGAAATCCACATGATAATCAACACTCTAATTCAATTAAGCATAAATATGACTCATGAAAACAAACACATGAGTAAACAATAAATGTGAGTGTACAAATAAGATGTGAAGATCATAATCATGAAAATTGACATTCAAGCTCAAAATTCCTTGAAACATGAAAACATGAAAATCATCAAAACTATTTAATCTTCAAGGTATATGTATGTCCTATACAAATTAAAGTATACATACATATCCAAAACACAACGAGTCCACAATGATATATGCATGAAGGCACGTGGCTCAAAAGGATGTATATGTATAACAATAATTTGGATAAAATGGACATATACAAGAAGTTAAACATAAACACATGGAAACATGAAAAACAAAAATTTTCATTAAAACAAATTTCATTTCAAGGTATATGTATGATTTGTCAACACAAGAAGTATACATACATATCCCTAAACACAATTGAGTCCATATGTATAGATTTGCATGAAAGGCAAATGACTCAAGGGGTATACATGTATATCTTATAGTTTGGCAAAATAGACATATATATGAAATGAAAACACATAAACATAAAACAAATCCGAAAATAGGAATACAAGTTTAAAATGTATGGATCATCAAAACTAGACTATACTAGCGCATCTAATGGGTTCAAATAAGCATTCAAGCGCGAACATATATAGATTTATTTGTGGCCCACTATATATACAAGTATAAATCCTAGTCTTAATGAAAACTAACATTTAAACATATATTCAAAACATAAAGCATAAAACGATACAAAAATCATCATGAAAAACATAAACATGATTATTATGTAAATCCACATGTCATTAGAACTATGATAAACATGATAGCTAAACAAAGGTGAGAACACTAAAATAATGGTCCATATTAAACATGGGTGTCTCAAAAGGCTATACATGTATGTCAAGAGTCTAATAATCATGGTATTAACATGATAATCTATAAACAATAAAACATGCTATAAATAATGAATTGAAAGGCATGTAAACAATAATAAGGAGTTTAGGAATCGTTACCAAAGCCTAGAAGGCAACTCTCCTTGTCTCCAAAACATGGTGGTCCTTTCCACCAAACATCCCTTGAAAGTGATGCATCCAATTGATTTCCATGAAGCTCGGGACGCATCCACTCTAATGTACCGCTACTCTCACGTCATGCGAGAGCCCACACCTACATCATAAACACGAGGGGTGGTCTTTGGTACCTATATCTTATTGGGTCCATGGGGGTTAGTACCTTCTCTAACCCAAACAAATTTATTTGCTAAATTTGAAACATGTATTCTATCATAACAAAATTTAGCAAGGTGGTCCTTACGTCCACAATGTGTACAAGTATACACATGAGCATACATGTGATGGTGGTGACTGTGGGAAGCATGTGTATGCCGTGGAGGGTGTGCATGCAAGGATGGAGCTTGTTTCTTGCGAACCAAGGATTCCAAGCGTGTGTGATTCAAAGCACATTGGCTCAAAGTGGAGCCCAAACAATTAACACTTTTCTTCAAAACATCTATATCATTTTTAACACTTGAAGATAAAGTGGAGCATGCAAGGGGTGATCTAGGTGAAACTACCCTAGCATGGCAAACATGAGAATCAATCTTATTTTTCAAAAACTCATTTTTCTTTAAACAAACATCTAAATCATTTGAAATAGAAATTATTTTATTTTTCAAAGAGTTATTTTCTTTTATAACAAATTCAATTTTTGAAGACAAAACTTTATTTTTCTTCAAAACATTTTCCAATCATTTTTAGTTTTCAAAAATTCATTTTCCTTAAGTGCAAGATCAAGTCGAGACCTTAATGAATCCCTTTCATTATAGATCACCACTTTTTCTTGCAAAACACAATCAAGTTTAGAAGACAATTTTTCATTTTCTTTATTTAAAGCAAAAGTCTTCTTTTTCAAAACTTTATATTTTTCTATTAATTTTTCACAAACTATAGAAAGTTCTTCATTTAAGGAATGGGTATCATAATCATCACATGAAGAACTAGCATCAAAACTATCTAGTTGAGATTCCGATTATACCTCAAGGGAGTCATTCCCTTGGACCGTATAGCATTATTGTGGCTCGGATTCGTCTCCACTAGATTCCTCTTCTTATTGTATTGGCATTTGAAGCTCGGAGGTGGTGGTGGTTGTCAACATATTCCACACTGTAAATGCGAAATCAAAGTTAGAAGCAAGCAAAAGATATTCTTTAGGAAGTGTGCTTCTAATGGCCTCAAGGGCTTGTGCATTGGCCCCTATATGCTTGCTATATCACTCAGGTAGGATTCCTTGGTAATGGCAAGGTGAACCTTATATCCTAGGGTTAGTAAATAAATGGACATCCTAGTCTTCCAAACAATGATGTTGGAAGGGTCAAACATAGGTGGGGTCATGAAGTCCATGGGTCCAAACTATATGTGTGCAAGCAAACAAATGTGCAAATGCAAATGATAGATTAGCAAATGAGGATCTCACTCCTAGGATGTTAAGCCTAAGTATCAGGAGCGTAGGCTCTGATACCAATTGTAAATCACCTAGAGGGGGGGTGAATAGATGATAATGCTAATCTAGAAACTAAATGCGCTAAATGCGAAAGTTAAAACAAATTTTGCAATCACTTAATACAACCAACAAGTGTAGCCGAATTCCCCGTGGAGGGCTCTGGACTAACTCCTCTTGATTCCTCTAGATATGGGTTGAGGTGCTATATGAAGCTCTTGTGGTTAAGTATAAGTAAGGCACACACACAAGCAATCCAAGCATATAAGGATAAGCAATATGAATCAAATGCAAGGATAACACAAGCATACAAGATATGAATGAATGAATGATGCTTTGCACAATAAGAGAGTGGGTTAGAGAGAAAATGGATCAAACGCAAACACAAGGATATGTTTCGAGGTTCGAGCCCCTAGCTCTGCGTCCCCGCCTTCACCGAGAAGGATTTCCAATCCACTATCTCCCACCGAGGGAACCTCCACCGAGGAGGATTTGTTACAACAAAGGGAGTACCGAACTCCTCTCTTCAAACACCGCCTCACAACCGAGGGGTAGGCCCGTAGCCAAACAACAACCAATCACCTCTACCGAAGAGGGATATACAAACCAACTCCACCTCACAATAGAGGGAGCAAGCTACAATCTCAACCTCTACCAAAGAGGGAGCAAACAAGAAATCAAGGGTTTACAACAAGTGGTATGTCTCAACCACAAACCTCTTTCCTTTTTCTCTTTTCCACAAAACAAAGATCCTAAATAGATTATGATAGAAGATATAGCTCAAGTGTGGAAAACTAATGTTTTGATCAAAGAAAATCTCTTGGGAAAAATACCAAATGAATATAGAATTTTAGATCAAGAAACAATTCCCAAAAACCTATTTTCTTTGAAATAAACAAAACACTTTAAATCAAACAAATGAATCTTTTGAGTACAAAAACTATTTTGAAAACTTGTTTAAACACTAGAGAAACACTGAAATTTTTGCTCTTAAAATTTTTTTTGAAAACCATGAAGAGATTGGGTATTTATAGGCCCAAAAGAAAACTAGTCATTGGGCTGATCTGGCAGCCTGACAGGCTAGTGGTCGGCTGGCTCGGCCGATCGCCAACGGTCAGAAATATGACCGTTGGGGCAATACGGTCGACCGCCCGGCCGACCGCCCAGATACAGAGAGCAGATTTTCTTCTCCGGTCGGCCGCTCGGTCGTCCGCCCAGATACAGAGAGCAAGGCTCTCTGATCCGATCGGCCGCCCTGTCGGCCGACCCACTGTGCTGCCAGACGTGCGCAAGGCTGTGCACGTCGGTCGACCGTCGGGTCGACCGGCCTGTCAGCTACTTTTCTGGGTCAGAAACTGAGGTTAAAATATTTTAAAAAATTCTTTTATCTCTACTAAAAATCTTCAAAAATATTTTTATCATTTTGCATTGATATATAAACATGTGATAAAAAATTCAACTCAAATATCAAGCATATGAAACTATTTTTTTGTTTTATCATTTTTACCAAAAACCAAAACTTGTATTTTATTAAACTTTGATTTTTCAATACATGAATAGGAAAGTCAAAATAAGTTTGTATAGGAAGTTTAAGCATGCATGTATAGAATGAAACTACTATACATAAACCAATTAAACTTGTTTTGATCAACTATTCATGAAAACAAATATTGGTTAAACTAAAACCGAAAAACCAATATCCAAACATAAAACGTGTGTGTTGTGCACTTGAGCATATCAACTATTCTTATCTTTACACATGGATCTAAAACACACTAAACTAAATTAGGGTACCTTAGTCTTCTTGACGATCTTCCATCTTCAAGTCGACTCGGTCCCAAACCATGATCCACCGAGTGCAAAGGTATGATCTTGATGCTCGGGCACCGGAATCACCAAGTGAAGACTTCCAAACTCATATTGTTGAAGCAATCACCAACTAATATCTTGCTAAAAGATCTGAAACTAAAATCACAAGATTATTAGAAAACATAACTACATGAGTTAATCATCATCAAAACTAGAGAGGAAGGCCTCCGGGCCAACAGTTAGAATGTCTATCAATAACTCTACAAGCTAAATTATAAAAAACAACGTCAAAACCTTTGTCACAAAGTTGACTAACACTCAAGAGGTTATGCTTGAGGCCATCAACTAAAACAACATTTTCTATTAAAGGGGATGTACCCAGTTTAACATTACCAATACCGATGATTTTTCTCTTGGCATCATCTCTGAAGGTGACGGTGCCACCTTCATGGTATCTTGATAGGGTTGCAAAGTTGTTGATATCTCAAGTCATGTACCTTGAGCAACCACTATCAAGATACCACAATCCCTTAAGTCGTTGGGCCTTGGAAGGTACCTACATCATTTAAAAAATTTGTTGACTTTGGTACCCAAATTTTCTTGGGTCCTTGAAAGTTAGTATTCCGAACCCAAATATTATTATGTGAAGCATTAATTCTATCATTGCAAAATCTAGCTACATGACCCTTACGACCACAATATGTGCATGAAAATATCTTATCATACATATATGCATGATGTGTGTGTGGAGTGTGTACATGTTTAGGGTGTTTGGCATGATGTAAAGGTTGTGATTTATGAGCATGAACATGAATAGCATGTGAATGTTTCTTAGGGACTTGTTTCATAGGAAACATAGCCTCTAGTCTATTCTTATCAAATTCACATCTTTTCAAAACAACTCCTAATGAATCAATTTTCTCTTTTAACATAGAAATTTCATTTTCATTAACTCGAGGAAATTTACCTTTGCAAGATATTTTATAGTTGTCAAAATCCTTTTGTGTGGAAACAAGAGTTGAAAGCAATTCATCTTTTTCTTTTGAAAGAGTAAAGACTTTATGATTTAAAGACTCATTTTCCTTTTTCATTTTTAAATACTTCTTTTTAAGAAAATCATAGTTATGTGAAAGTTCTTCAAAAGCTTCTCCTAGTTCATCCATGAAAAGCTCACAATCAATAGGAGTATTGGGTATTACCTTGCTTGTGCTTTCATTTGCCATGAAGCACATGTTGGCGGTGTCGACATCCTCCTCGGATTCACTCTCGGAATCCCAAGTAGCCTTTAATGCTTTCTTTTTGTATGGCTTCTTGGAGGTGGAGGGCTTGACTTTATCTAGGCATTCCGCAACAATATGACCCATCTTCCCGCAATTGAAACAAATGATTTTCTTGTCTTCTTTACCTTGTCATTTCTTTTTGTTTTGGAACTTTGCCTTGTTATACATTCTCCGAACGTTCTTGACAAGAAGTGAAAGCTCCTCATCTTCTTCTTCTTCATCGTCTTCGTCGGAGGATGTGGAATGACTCTTGAAGGCAATAGTTTTCTTCTTGGAGGGAGCCATTTCTTCTCTAGCTTTTCGTTCCATCTCATGGGTTTTGAGGTTCCTAATGAGACCTATAAGCTTTATCTCTTCTTTGTCATTGAGTTCTTTCAAGGTAGTGGCTTTGACTTCCCAAGATGGAGGGAGAGCTCGGATGATCTTCCTCACCTTTTGATCGTTATCAATAGCATCACCTAGAGAGGAAAGTCCATTAATAATCTTAGTAAATTTTGTAACCATATCATCTATGGTTTCATTCTCTTGCATAGAAAGTTTTCATATTGGGACCGAAGAAGGTCTATTTTAGCCCTTTTAACTTGTGAAGTCCCCTCAGAGTGACAAGCAAGTGAGTCCAAATCTCATGGGCGGATTTGCAATGAATAACTCTAGATATATCATCATCATTAAGTGCTTGAAGCAATGCATAATGTGCCCTGGTATTAGCATTCAATTCTTTTGTTTCTATATCAGACCAAGTGTCCTCATCACCGGTGGGTACACTAAATGGTTTGGTCACCGCCTTTGCAACCCGGCTTCCTAGGGACTGCAAAAATACGGTCATCTTAACTTTCCATATGGGAAAGTTAAGGCCATCAAATTTAGGTGGGGTCTTAATACCTTCAGCCATTTTTACTAAAAGTGAGGATGAAAAATGAATGAGATGATTAGCAATAGGATCTCTCTAAGGTTGTTAAGCCAAGATCCTAGAGACCAAAGCTCTGATACCAATTGTAAAACACCTAGAGGGGGGTGAATAGGTGTAAATGCTAATCTAAAGATCTTTTTAAACAATTATGAATAAATGATGCAACGATCGCCCAAAACAAGACTAAGAGCCGAATACCCGGTGAAGGGTTCTGAACTCTTTCCTCGTGATTCCTCTAGATAAGAGTTTGAGGTGCGTATTGCAATCTTGTTGTATGAGTAATGATCGACAATATGGCAAGGAAAGGAATGAATTCAATATTGAAGTGCACACAAGATATATCACAAGTTAGAAATAAAATGCTAAAACACAAGTAAGAAATGAGGATCAATAAAGGATAGCAAAGAGTAGAAATCAATCGCAAACACAAGGTATTTGTTTCGAGGTTCGAGCCACCGCTCTACTCCCCGCCTTCACTGTCGTGAAAGCTTTTCACTATATCCACCGAGGATTACAAGGTCTACCAAAGACCGGAGTACCGAACTCCACCAATTACAAGAGGTCTACCGAAGACCGGAGTACCGAACTCCACCAATCCAATCCTCTACCGAAGAGGACTCACAAAGCAAGAAGAACAAGTAACCAAGTGATCAAACAAGGGATCACAAACTTCTCTTTACAACTTCCTTATAGAGTGAGGAGGGTTTTTGGCTCAAGAAGTGTAGTGAGAAAAAGAAGCTCAGTTGTAAATGAAAGTAGTTTGAAAACACAACTGAAAACACTAGCCAAGAATGCTTAAAAGGAATTGAGAGCTTTTGAAACACTTTTCTTTCTTTTAAAACTTGTAAACAATGGATATATTCTTATCTTTTGCAAATGACCAATCCCCTTTATTTATAGGGAATGGAGGAGGTCTAAACATGATTAAAACTAGGTAATAGGTTAAGAGAATAGCCCTCAAATTTTAGAAAAAACTGACACTCAAATCCCAATCAAATCCCCAAAAAATCAGAAAATCAGAAACTAGCCGTTGGCGGCTGGAGACGGCTGTCGGTCGACCGGCCGGTCGACCGGCAGTCCAATTTGCAACTAGCCGTTGGACTCAGTCGACCAGTCGGTCGACCGGACGCCAAAGGGGAAATTTTGTATTGAACTGTCGGTCGACCGATCGGTCGACTGACAAGAAACAAAGAGCAAAGTGGTTACAGTCGGTCGACCGTTCGGTCGACCGACAGACGTGCACAAAATATGCACGTCCTGGACTCAAGGCTCGGTCGACCGGGCGGTCAACCGGCCTAGCCTAAAAAGGATCCGGTCGACCGGCCCGGTCGACCGCCAGGCCTGAAACAGTTTTTGATATGGGATTTTTTCTGAACTTTGGAAATTTTTCAAATAAATTTTGTAGGGATATATGGCTAAGTATCATGCTGAAGAGATAGGTATACATGATATAAACAAGATATAAAATTTATAAAAAATTGAGTCATGTATAGAGATCAAAGCATGAACTTAAAACAAAAACTAAAAATAAAAACCGTATTTGTGAAAGTGTGTGTGTGTTCTTGAGCCAATTTACCACAACCTCAAACTTTAACAAACTAAGTCTTACATATGTTCTAGGTGACTACAAAGACTTCAAGTGGGCTTCTTCATGATCTTGAATAGCTTGGTATTATCTTGAGATAGCTTGATACTTTGAACCCGAAATGAACCGTCTTGAGTCAAAATGATCTTCCTTTAGGGAAGTGCACATCACAAATCCATAGAACCCTGAAACTTACTTAAACACTAAAAATGATTAGTACAAATAACTAAATATGTTTTGTAATTATCAAAACTTAAAAACCGATTGATTGTAACCTTGGGCCAACATTGATGAATTGAGATTTCAACTCAAAATTATTACTATTCGCCTCCAAAATTTTTATACAAGATGAGAGTGAAGTTCTGATTACGTAAAACCTATCCTATAGCGATGCCATTACTAGTTCTGAATGCAGTGGACGAGAAGTGTTTCGGGTCAATATGAAAGTAACTGAATCTCTCAACCACTCTTGCATGCAGTACACCACAAACCACGTAAACAAAATAATCAAAAAGAATAAAAACAAACCATAGAAGGAGAAACAATCACCAAGTTTATTCTAAGGTACCTAGACCTAGACAACTCTTAACTGGTCGATTCTCCGGGGGAGGTTGTCATAGGAATTAGACTACAAGCTAATTGGCCAGAAAGGGCAAAACTTGGTGAAAAGTATCCGGGCATGAGCCACTGCCTTAATTACACCAAACCACGGAGTTTTCTAGGCTTAACCTATCAATTTTCTTTTCTTAGACACTAATTTTGTAGGAGATAGTTCTTACAATTTTCACCCTCTGTTAATCTCTTAATGAGTCTGAGATGTCCCTAGGGCTAACATCTATCAAGTTTTAGTTAGGCTTGAGATTGTGAGTACACTTGGAGATGGTTTTTAGGCTAAGAAAGGGTGATGAAATCCCTACCTTATCGTTTTTTGCCCTTAATGTCAATTGTGCAAGTGTACAATGTATTCATAACAAGATAACACTTAAAGCGATAAATCACTCTAAAATGTTAGTCATATTCTATATGAAATGCGCACGTACCTTTCTCCGGCACTCTTCAACATAAATTAAAATGAATTGAAATAGACATGCGCTTTAAATGTTAAAGTCTAATCAAAATTTCAATTTAGCAACAAATGAATTTGGTTGATTTATTACAAGTGTAAAGGTGAAGCATACAAGTGAACTAAAAATTTGTAGAAAGCAATTTTGCGTGATTTTCGGCAACCCTGCAGAAGAGCTTTTGTTAGTACTTCAATCGAAAAAATTCGCTTTTACACGATTTTTCTGAGGGCAAATGAATTCTTCGTGAAATGTCTTTGTCCACTGATCTTGCTTCCCGTTATAGTTAGCTCTTTAGCAACTTCTCCTACACACAAAAACAAAGAAGAATCTTTAGTGTTTGAACAATAAAGTTGTTCCCTCCACGGCAACGGCGCCAAAATTTGATCGCCAAAAAGCATACACAAGAATAAGTAGAAGAGTGATGGTCGATGTTACTGCTTTAGCGATTCTACCGTAATAGCGAAGTGGCTATGCGGGTCATATCCACAAGGAGGGAGAGCGATGAAAGCTTGAATGCGGCTTCTTTGTTCATGGTAAAGATATTCCTTGTCTCAAATAAAGAATGAAAAGAAAATAAGTATTGTTTCAAAAATTGCTTAGATTGTTTTGAAGATTGAAAAAGTGATTTTTTTTTGTTTTTGCATGGGTAAAAACGCATGGCTAAATTTCTACTAATTGCTTCCACTAATCTCTAATTTCTTGAAGATGTAACCTCACAATAGATCATAGGCAAGCATAAGTTTTATGTATAAGAACTATTCACGTTGAAGATCGAATGAAAGTTCTCCCTTTACTTAGCTTTACACGGCAAAACTTGAACATTCCCTTATCAGATCCAATTGAAGGAAAAATAAAGGAAGAAACAAGTGCACTATTGGTATAGGAAAAGATTAATAGGGATATTTCTAACTTACAAAAATAAGTATGTTTACAATCTATAAATCATCAAAAATGATTAGGCATAAAATATGAGAGTGAAAATACTTGTAAGTAAGTTAGAGTTAGAACCCTCATCTTAAGATGTTGTAGCTCTTATTTGCACAAGGCTTGTTTGATACTATTGACTCATTTGGGTTATCAATCAAGTTGTTAGAAATTAGTGGGTTAGTAGTTAGTTCGCCATGCAATGGAAAAATTAGCTAGACATGAGCAAGAAAAACAAGAGAGAAGAAGTAAAAGAGCAAAGGAAATAAAAAATAAGTAACAATACCAAGGAATGAAAGAAGAAGGAGAAGTATTACTTGTATAAGATTGTCACCTTCAAATACAACTTGTATACACATCTTTCACTCTAATGGCTAATCTATTTCAAGAAATAAAAGAAAACTAAGAAAACTAGAGAAAAGAAACTAGCATAACCCTTTTATTTTAGATATCCTCTTCTCTGAAAATCTAAAGGGGTATTTATAGGCATAGGAGAATAAGAGGAGAGGGGACACGATGTGATCCAAATCTCTGGCGCATCCACGCCAGAGGGGCCACGAAAACGTGGCCCAGTGCGGCCTCTCTGGCCTGGATGCGGTAGAATGTTGTCGTTCAGTTGGCTCTGGTGCTTGCCTAAGTGTAGGTATCTCAGGGTCGACCTTTCCCTCTTCTAACTGCAACAGAATATGCTTCAAGTGGTGGGTATATTCTTTGGTTTTAAAATCCTCAAATAAATGGGATTTGTGGCTTCTTCTTCATTACACACCATGGACCTAGGAACACACAAGAAAACCAGCATTAGTAATATTTTGTATCAAATAAATGCGATAATGTGGTATGAAATATGCATATCTAAAGACTAATCATGGGTCGTATTCCATAAGGAGGGACTTGCGATGAAAGCGTTAATTAAGTCTTCTTTTTTAAGTTTACAAAATTGGTTAAAAGTTCTTCTAGGTTTTTACAAAGAAAAGAGAAAATGAAGCTATGTTAATTTGGAGAAAGTGGAAGATAGAAGATGATGGTAAAAAAAGAAAATAAAGTTAAAACAAAGAATTAAAAAGAGTAAAGAAAGAAGAGTTGGTGTTTAAAGTGTTTTTAACTATGAAATGAAAAGAAGAAAAAACTAAAATGCTTACTTACCTCTTTGGCGCTTGCTTATCTTGGATCATTGCGACGATTTACCTTCACTTGAAGGCGATCAAAATATGGCATATAGGATCTTCCCTATTCCCATTCTAAACTAAGAAATAAAGGTGCAATGTAAAACTAATTTAGAAATGACTATGCATCACCATAAGCCATCAATGACACTTGCAAGGGTAAGACAAATTCGAGACTATCGGAGTTATTTAGATTTACAAACTATCAGAGGAAAGTAGAAGAAAAAAAATGAAGTACAAAAAAAAGTAGAAGAAGAAGAACATACAAAATGTAACTTTTGATTAAATAAAGTAATTGTGAAAAAAAAGTATAACACTTACACCGTTGTCACTCTCGGTACAATCTTCACTCTCATTCTCTCATGAAACTCTTCTCTCCTCTGAGTTACATAAATAAAAAAAGTGACATGAAAAGAAAAATAAAAACCTACATTAAACTAGAATAAAAATCTAGCCTAGAATCTATTTCTGCTCAGCGGTGCTCTCTTGCCTTCTGAAGTGGTAAAATTTATAGGTTGAAATGGATAAGGAAAAGCGTGATTGAAGATGAAACCAAATCGCTGGCCCGACAGAAAAGATCTTCTGATATGGTTGGAGATAAAATTGGAGATATGGACAAAATCGCTTGTCATCAGAAACGATCTTTTAATAATATCTCTTTTGGATCTTTGGATTTTAACAATTTTCCTTTGATTCTTCAAGCTAGCCAAATTGATTCTTTTAAAATCGATTTTTAACTGTATTTATTTGACTTTATCTTCAGTTAACTAAGTAGACCCAATTAAATCAGAATTTAACCGGCTTTTATTTGGTCTTATCTTTTCTCCCTTTATTAAGACAAACCTGTAAAAAAAGACATTAAGACAAGAAATTAACCGGATTTATTATAGAATAAATGTGAGAATGTAATAAAACTAATATAAAATACGTGTATGATCAGGGCCTTTGGGTCAACAATCTCTCCCTTTTTGAATGATAAAACTAATGGAGTCATATATGCATGTAGTAGAAAAGAGCTCTATCAAACCTCCCTAACTCATCCATGAATATAAAACATGTAGATATCAAAAAATCTCTAAAAACCAGACATATATGCAAATATATATGCATATATAAACTCCAAAATTTTCTCCCCTTTTTTGTCATTTCATCAACAAACGGTAACAATTTGAATATAGATACTAATTTTAATTTAAAATAATTTAAACATGGATATCACTGGAATTAAACATTGAAAATTTAAGCATTTTTTATACTAATTGTAAACTAATAAAGAAACAAAATTTGAAAAAGATACCAATTAAACAAGATAGAAACCAATTGCAATAATTGATACCAATTGAAATTTTAAATATATTTGCCAAAAAAATTATTTTCTTTTATTGATATAAAAGGAACGGAATTAAAATCAAATCAAGAAATTTCTCCCCCTTTTTGAACACTAACAAAACCAATGCATAAATTTGTAAAGCTACCAATTTATACATTTGAGCATATACAAACTAAGAAATAGATAATTGTGCAAAAATGCATGAAACATGCACGAACTATTATAGTGTGCACAATCAAACAAAACATATATATGTATGAAATTGTTATCAAATTTAGAACATACATATATAAATAAACATGATAGAAAACACAAGAGTTATGTATAAAAAATATTATGTGTATATCTTATTTTTATCATCAACCTACATGCAAGTCATAAGAATAATCAAATATTTCATACCATGCATAATCACCAAACCAACCACCTACAAAGAGTAAGTATTTTAAAAATAAATATCTTTTGAAAGTAATTTGAAAATACTACCAAGTGTACAAAATTGAATTTATTAATTTGAAAACAATTCAAAATTTGTTCAAACTATACCAATATGAAAAATCATATACATTTCTAATGAAACATGCATATTACATAAGAATTGTCACTCAAAATCTATATAGCATATACATGCTCATGAATATAAAATCATGTGTAAACCTAAAAAGAGTGAGTGCACAAGAATTATGTAAATAGCATTTTCATGAAAGTAAAATAATTTGAAACAAAATTGGATCATCAAAATTCATGTAGAAACCTTTTTCAAAAACTTTGTCACATTGTATACTTTATTTTCACTAATTTGAAAAATGCACTAACATTCACAATTAAGATATATGCGAGAACTATTAAAACTAGGGTGTACAAGTACAATCAAACATGAATTGAGTACATGAATATAATAGAATATGTAAAGTATGAGAATCAAGTGTTTCTCAAGAATTGTACATGTATAATACAAGTTTTCATAAAATTTACATATAATCAGTCAATCATAAATTATATATTCTAAACAAATAGCATATTCTTCTAAACAATTAAATGAAACAAATATAAACTCAAATATGGAGGATAGAGATAAATATCGATACCGATAACGCTAACTCGATTTCGCCAAATCAAAAATGGTCTCCCACCTTACCTCCTTGATAGTGGTGTATTTAATTATTTTTGTGCATCATGCCCAATTTGCATCCACCACCAAGACAACAATCCTCTCACGTCTTATGAGAGTTCACACCTACATTAAAAACAATTGGTGTGGTCTTTGATACCAAATATTTTTGGGCCCTTAGGGATTTAGTACCATTCTTAAGCCAAACATTCTTATTTGCAAAGTTTGTAAAATTTAATTTATCATAACAAAATTTTGCACGATGGCCTTTGTAGCCACAACTGGTACAAGTGTACACTATAGCAGACATATTGAAATGATGTATAAGATGTGAATATGTATGTTGTGGAGTATGTGCATGCATGTGTGAAACTTGTTTCTTGTGAAATATAGATGAAATATAGATTCCAATCTCTCATGGTTAAAATCACATTGGCTCAAGGTTGAGCTCAAACAATCAATTTTATTTTTCATCTCATCAATCTAATTTATAGCAAAAGAAGATTTAGCATTTATAGCATGAGTAGCATGATAAATTTATAGCATGAGTAGCATGATAAGTGAGGGGGAAAAAATCTTTTTTAAGAATATTAAAGAAAATAGATAAAGCATCTTTTTCTTTCAAAGCAATTTCTTTTTATTTAGAAATACAATCAACTTGGTTTTTCAATGAATTGTTTCCTTCAAAAATAACATTCAATTTAGAAGATAAAAAAAATATTCTCCTTGTTCAAAAATTCATTTCTTTCAAGACAATACTAAATTTTAAAAAATCATTTTCATCAACTTTGGAAACTTGGTTTTTTTAAAAAACATTTTCATTCAACAAAAACTTATTTTCTTTCTTCAACAACTTATTTTCCTTCTTCAACTTTTTGTGTTTATTTTTCAGCAAATTACAAGTTTCTAGTAGTTTTTGACAAAACATGAAATGTTCATCATATGACATTTTATCATCTTCATCAATATCGGATGTTTACCTCAAGGGGGTCATCCCTTTGGACCATGAAGAAAAGTGTCACTTCCTTCTTTTAAGTCTCTCTCCTTGTCATTTGAAGTTTGTTCGCCAAGAGAGATCAATGCATTTCAAACTAGAAAAGTAGAATCAACACTAGTAACCCTAGAGAGAATTATCATTTAGGGTTAGTTTTAGAGCATGAACACTTTTGCATTTGCCTCAAAAATATTTTTGCCATTTTCTTTAGTAATGGTACGATAAACATCCCTTCCGAGAGATTTGAGATATAAACACATCTTAATCTTCCAAGTTTGGAAGTTAATAATATCAAACATGTGTGTGTAAACAAAAATATGATTAGTAAAATAAAGCTCTTTAAGTCTAGGTTGTTAAACTTAAATTAAGAGCACCAAGGTCTGATATCAATTGAAATCACTTAGAGATGGGGTGAATAGGTGATGTGCTAATCAATGCAGAAATTAAAACTTAATTAACAATTCTACTATAATTAAAGCTATTAAACAATCCCACGCATGTATAACAATTAAGCACAAGTGATATCAAGCATGTAATAATAAGCACAATATAAGCATGCAAGATATATAAACAAGTGAGTAGAATATAGAGAAAGAGAGAAGGCAATCGCAAACTTGGAGATATATTTCGAGGTTCGAGCAACTTGTTCTACTTTCCTCCTTCACCGCAATGAAGAATTTTCACTATAGCTCGATCTCGCAAGATCACCGATGCTACAAATTCTCTTAAGAACTCTTGGACATGCATGTACCTCAGTCGGTGCCGCAACACCAATAATATGAGCCCGCAAGCTCACTTTGAGGCTGTAACCGCAATCATTCGTTACAAAGAGTGAAAACACTTGAGATCAATAATCTTGATCCTCAAGAAACTCTCTCACAAACAATTAATTTATATAGAATATATCTAGTAAGTTCAAGTTTGTGTGAGAAAACTAGAGAGATTAGAATTTTGTAATTCAAGAAAACTCCTATGAAAATTCTTCTAAAAGATGGGAAGATAATTCTTGAAAACTTAGTTAAAGATTTCTCTTAGGATTGAAAAAATTAGTACTAAAAACTTTGTAAAAAAACTCTTAAGAGATAAGGAATTTTTGCTTTGAAAACTAGTAACAGAAAAATCTTTTTGAAAATATTAAACCCAAGCTCTATTTATAACCTCCTCAAATAGATAATAAAGTAAAAACAAACCAAAAAAAAAAATCTAATTAAAAACCTACCTAAGTAGTTGTTTGGCTATTGTGTAAAAACAAAAAAGCAAAAAAAATTAATAAAAAATATATTCCCTCCCCCAAACAGCTAGCTCAAACTAGTCGTTGGGGGACTGGGCGCCCAGCCCAGTCGATCGGCTATTGTAACCGATCGGCCAATAGGCCTGGCCAGAGAGCATTGCTCTGTGGCACCCCAATCCGGCAGGTACGGGGACGCTGCTGCGACGTACATATGCAGAGTGATAGTACCATCACGTATGTACGCTAAGCATCAATACAACACAATACAGGGATCAGAGTATGAAAATACATGGTATTATATATTCCAACACAAAATAGTACAAGTACTTAGTCATCACAAATAGTGACATAATATTATATCAATATTACATCACTAGATAGTACAAAAGTAGACTGTACAAGGTACAAAAGATAGAACTCACGAGCTGGAAGAGGGAATCTCGCGAGCGGAGAAGACGGGATGGAACTACGGCTGATCTGCCTGCTCCTCGAAGTAGGCCTGATCCTCAGCTGAAGGGTCTACCTCGGTCTAACCTGCTAAATCTGAATATACAAATCAGGGTTGTTAGTGGGCAACCCAGCGAGTGCAAAAAGAAGCCAAGTGGCAAGTATAAATAAAAGTAAGTGCATCAGGTCAAGTATAATGTACCCAAATCAATAAGCATGCAATAACCATAATAAATAGTGAAAAATGGAAATGACATTAGAATTTATGTGGCATGAAATAAAGCAAGTGTAGCAAGTCAAATGTCATGTAATCAAATTAGCAAGTATGGAGTAACTACAATAAATAGCAAGTATGAACACGACAATAAAATTTATGTAGCATGAAGTCAATTATCAAGTTATTATTAAGACTCGTTCAATTTGTATATTTCGGTATATGACCATTGCCATATACTTTCACATACAAGCCGAGTGAGGTTGGTTATTAGAAATTGATGGGGAACTACGAACCATGTTTAGAATGGGTCCCGTGCATGCCCGGCACAACGGTCCGGAGTATCCGGTAGTGAACCAGAACGTAACGCTAGGCACCTGGACTTACTATATGCCCGAAGGTCTTAGTATACGCCCAAACAGAAATAGAGTGTCACCGTTCGCCACAGGATATACCCAGGGGATTATAGCACACCCGACAGGCAGGCAAGAGGTAGGGGTGCCAGTAACCCCTCGGAAACGCCTGGTGGCCTCCAGGTCGAATCCAACAGGAATAGTTGTACAACATATGTGTGGCCACCATAAACACATAAGCTATATCGATACCCATCAATTTCCCCCATCCTGATATAAGTTGTTTAAATATAACAATGTGTTAAATAGTAATGTCCACATGGTATTCACAAAAGTCTAATATCCATGGCTATCCTATTACGGGGGTCAACAGGAGTATAATATCAGGAGTAATGTCAGGAGCCTCCCTATTTTAGGGGTTCAAGTATACAAGAGTACAGGAGTTCAGGAGTACCAAATATCTAGTAATAATATAATAATCATGCCAAGTCCCTGTAAAAGTGATAGTCTTGAATATGTCATATAATACAGGTATCAGGGGTGGTAGTGTCCGGTCAAGGGTCATAATGTCAAGTCAATATACTTGTACCACATGAAAGCATGTCATATACCGAGTGTCAGCATCAGATATCAAGAATGACATATATCGAGTACCGGTGTCTAAATATTAAGTGTCGTGGAACAGGTATCAAATATTAAGTGCCGGTGTAAATACCGAGTGCCAGTGTAAATACCGAGTGCCCGAGTCATAATTCATATATCAAGTGTAACATGCCAAGTGTTGGTGTAAATACTGAGTATTGGTGTAAATACCGAGTGCCGATATCATAAGTCATATATGAACTGTAACATGCCAAGTGCCGGTGTAAATACCGAGTACAACAACAAATATTAACTTGTGTAGTGGGGTATCATATGCTAAAAATTACAGTAGCGAGTAAGGTATTAAACATTACGGTGGTAACAAGATGTTCCCATATTAATTAACATGCTATAAATATTTGAGAGGTAGTTATTAAGCATAAAATAAACACTCGCCTAAAATCCGGGACGCAATACCGAGAAAAGTCCGGGAAGTCCGCTAACACGCGCCATCATGTTATTAGCCCATAAATATATATACATATATATATATTATATATATATTACAAATATTAGAGAGGGAATGAGAGAGGAGAGAGAGAGGAGAGAGAGAGGAGAGAGAAGGAGAGAGAGAAAGAGAGAAAATAGGGTATTTATAGAAAATGAATAGGAATTAAAAAAGGGGAGGGTATGATTGTAAATATAGGTAGTAATTTGAGGGAGAAGCGGAGGGTATTTTAGGGAAGTGAGAAAAGTTAGTTTATTTAGGGAAAGAAAGAGAAAAGAATGAAAAGAAAGAAAGAAAGAAAGAATTAAAGAAGGAAGAAAGAAAGAAGGAAAGAAAGAAATGGAGGGGGTGGCCTCGGCCACCGCCGCCGCCGACGGCCAGGCGGCGACGGAGGTGCCGCCGTAGGAGGGGAGGCGGCGCGCGGGCCTGGGGGGGGAGGGAGGTGGAGTTGGTGTTGTTTGGTTGGTATTATTGTTGGTGGAGGTGGTGTTGTTAGTTGTTAGTGGTGGTGGATATGGTGGTGGTGGTGGTGATTGGTGTTGGGGAGTTAGAGGAGGAGATGATGATGGGTGGTGGGAGTGGTGGATTGATGAAGATGATAGTGAATTTTGGAGAAGAAGTAGAAGGGAAGTGATGGTTTTTTTTTGAAATTAGAGGAGGAGGAGGGGTTTTTGGGGATAATGGAAGTGGAGAAAGGAAGTGGGGAGGTGGGGGTGTGTGGCCGACGGCTAGGGCCAGCGGCTCCGGTGGTTGAGGCGGCGGTGATAAGAAGAGGTTGGTTGGTTGTTTGGTTGTGAATTTAAATGGAGACAAGGAAGGAGAAAGGGAGAAAGGAAAGGATTAAAAGGAGGAAGAAGTAAAGGGGGATGATGGAAGTGGATGGGGGGAGAGATGGGATGTTGTTGCAGCCCATCATGCTGTGATTTCTTGCTGCAGACCCAGCTGCAGGGGAAGGGTTCGGCAGTGGGGTGGTTGGGGTGCAGGGCATGGAGGAAAAAGAGAAAAGAAGAAAAAGAAGAAAATGGAAAAGGAAAAATAAGAAAATAAATTTATAAATAAATATATTATAAAATAATATAATTATTAGAATATCCTGGGAGTATAAAGTAGGAGAGTAGAGAAGGAAAAAGAAAGAATAGAAATTGTCATTAAATAATATTATTATTTTAATATGGCGAAAATTTGACTGTTTCAGAAACGTTCCAAAAAAATTCTCAAAAATAGAAAATATTATTTTAAGATGCTCGGTAAAATCAGATTCGAGAAATTTAATGTATTTTGAAATTAAAAATCTTAGAATCTTCCGGCGATACCGGCCGACGCCAGAATCGGTGAAATTTTGATAAATTTAGAAAAATCTCAAAAAAAATTTTAGGTAGAAAATAAAATTCTAAGAAGTACCGTGAAAGATGTTTTTAAAAATTTAATCCCATTTGAAAACTAAAAATCCGGGAATCAGTCAGCGATGCCGACCGACACCGGTTTTTGGAGATTTTTGCAGAAAAATTCTAAAAAATTCTGAAAAATTCTAAAAAATCTAAAATATTAGAAAACAGTGTCTGAAACTGAAATTGATCAAATCAAACTACCGAATGGTCCAATCGAGCTGCAGGCTGGTGTCCGGTTCCCAGTCCGGGTCAGGGCTTACTCTAGATCTGAGAATCCAGATCCGATATACAATAATATAAGTAATCACAACCCAAAAGCAAATACTGGAAGAAAATTAAACAATACGGTCGAAAAATTTTTAGGCCACACATCTGGGTACGTATCCTGGGAACGGGGTGCTACAATCTACCCACCTAACAAAAATTTTGTCCTCGAAATTTTTATAAGGAAAGATATGAACATGGAAATAAAGAATTGATAAGACAAGAGATGGAGTTCAAGAGAATATTACCACTCAAGGCTCGAACAGATGCGAGTAACGGTCACGAATGACGTCTTCCCTCTTCCAAGTCGCTTCTCCCGGACTATTCCTGTTCAATGAAACTAGCACCAACGGGATGGTCCGATTCTTCAGGGTCTTGACACTTCTGTCCATAATAGCTCTTGGTTGCTCAGTATATGACAAATCTGGCTGCAACTCCAACTCTAAATAATCCAATACGTGGCTCTCATCCCTGATATATCTTCTCAGCTGCGACACAGGAAACACATTGTGCAATCCTTCCATTGATGGAGGCAGTGCCAATCTATAGGCCACTTCTCCTACTCGCTCCAATATCTCGAACGGGCCTATATATCTCGGACTCAGCTTCCCACGTGCACCAAATCTGATCACTCCCTTGGTCGGAGATATCCTCAGAAACACATGTTCTCCTACCTAGAACTCCAATGGTCTTCTATTGGAATCTGTCCAACTCTTTTATTTGTCCTGTGCTGCGCGAAGATGCTCTTGGATGGTCTTGATCTTGTCCACTGCGTGTACTATCACATCTGGTCCCAAATGCCTTCTCTCACCAAGTTCATCCCAACACAATTGTGACTGCATCTCCTGCCATATAGGGCTTCAAACAGAGCCATCTTGATGCTTGCCTGATAGCTGTTATTGTAGGAAAACTCTGCCAAATGTAGATGGTCTTCCCACGATCCCTTGAAGTCTATCATACAAGCCCTCAACATGTCTTCTAGAATCTGAATGGTCCGTTCGGACTGCCCGTCTGTCTATGGATGATATGATGTGCTAAACTTCAGATGGATCCCCAGACTCTCTTGAAGGCACTCCTAGAAGCGAGATCTGAACCTCTTGTCTCTGTCCGACACGATACTCACTGGAACTCCATGCAGTCGAACAATCTCCCTCATGTACTTATCCGCTAGAAGCTCCGTAGATTGTCCCACTTTGAATGGTATGAAATGTGCTGACTTAGTGAGACGGTCAACAACTACCCATACTGCATTGTTCCTCTTTGGACTGCGGGGTAGAACGGTGACAAAATCTATTGTAACATGCTCCCACTTCTATTCTGGTATTGGCAAAGGTTGTAGTAATGCAGCTAGTCTCTGGTGTTCAGCCTTCACTTGCTAGCATACTAGACACTTTGCCACATATTGTGCGATCTCTCTCTTCATCGCATTCCACAAGAAATGTTACTTAAGATCCTGATACATCTTAATTCCTCCACGGTGTATAGAGTAAGCTGAGCTGTGAGCCTCAGCTAAGATCTTCTGTCTAATCTCCCCCTGACGCAAACAAATTCTGCCTTTGAAATAGAGTGCACCATCAGTATGTATGCAAGCATCTAACCTCAGCCCCGCTTCCACTTGCTCTCTGAATTTCAGTAATCTGGGATCTTCTCTCTGAGCTTCTCTAATCTTTTCCATCAGTGTCGGCTGGTTCTGAAATGCCATCAACTGCACGGATCCACTAGCCCTCCGAATCACCATCAAATCTAGTCGCCTCATTTCCTTGAGTAACTCCTCTTGCTGAGTGAGCAGCATAACCATGTGAGCTTCAGGTCTTCTACTCAGTGCATCCGGTACAACATTAACCTTGTCAGGATGGTACTACAGATCTATATCATAATCTGCCATCAACTCAGGCCATCGCCTCTGCCTCATATTCAACTCCTTCTAGATGAAAATATACTTCAAGCTCTTGTGATCGGTGTAAATCAACACTCGGTCACCAAGCAGGTAATGCCTCCAAATCTTCAACACAAAGATCACAGCTGCCAGCTCTAGATCATGCGTTGGTTAATTCTTCTCATGAGGCTGAAAAGTCACCTAGAGGGGGGGGTGAATAGGTGACAATGCTAATCAAGGGGCAAATTAAAAATTTAAAGCTACAACAATCACAAGATGAATGCAAGCAAGTATGACAATGAATATGATGAGCAAGTAATAAGTGCAAGCAAAATAGAGTAAGGATAGCAAGAATGTAAACCAATCGCAAACACAAGGATATGTTATCGAGGTTCGAGCACCCAGCTCTACTCCCCGCCTTCCCCAGAAGGATTCTAGCTACTTCCACTATCACAAAGAACAATTACAATGGAGTACCCAACTCCTACAATCTCAAGAACAAGTAATTTTCTTGGTAGTCAAAAGACCACAAACTCTCTCTTTCAAATATCTCTTCCCTTACAAAGGTCCTTAGAGAATATTGAGTAGGAATGAAGCTCTTTTGTGTGTAAGGAAAAGAAATTGAAATCAGAGAAAAACTTTTGAAAACCCTTCAGAAATTGAGAGAATTTAGCTCAAAAACCAAGAACTTTGAAAGCCTTAAACTTTTGAATTTTTAGCAATAATTGTTGTTGTAACCAATCTCTCCCCAAACACCCCTATTTATAGGAGAGGGCTAGGGTTTAGGGATAAAACATATTTACTGATGTTTAGGAGGTAATTAGATCAAAATATATCCTTAAACGAATTTTTAAACACAAAAGACAAAAATAAACAGCACTTAAAAAATCTGCCCGTTACTGTTCAACGGCTACATCGGTCGACCGGGCCGGTCGACCGGTAGTACAAAATTCCGACCGTTACAGGCTATCGGTCGACCGACCCGGTCGACTGATACAAACTGTGACTCAAAAATAAATATCGATCGACTGCCCCGGTCGACCGACAGACATGCACACAGATACGTGCATTCTGCCAGGACCTCGGTCGATTGGTCCGGTCGACCGGACCAGCCTGACATAGACTCGGTCGACTGTCGGTAGACTGCCGGTCGACCGGATCAGGTCAGAAAACGAAATAAAGACAGAATTTTGAGAAGAAAAATATTTTTAACAAAACTATTTTAAACAGGAATTCAGTATGTAACATAAAAAGAAATTTGTAGAAGAAAGATTTTGTACTAAAATATTTTTGTATATTTTATAGGAAATAAACTAAGAAATAGTATATGCGCAAAAACGTGTGTGATTGAGCTTCAAACCTATCCACTATTCTTTAACATACTATAAACTGAAAAACAAAATACATGAAGACTTCTTGAGCTATCTTCAAGTCTTTGAGCCATCCAATGCCTTGCTAGTGCCTTCTCTTCTATGATCCTTCCTTGATGAGCAAATTGCCTTCCTTGCTTTGTGGAACTTAGAAGTTTTTGCAATAGCTAAGCGAATGGTCTCTAAACATGGTACAAGACCTGAAACTCATCTTAGCAAACTTGTTAGTACCAAATAGCACTAATTTGGTTTGTCATCATCAAAACACAAAACAATTGGAGAGTGTAACCTCTTGGGCCAACAATCTCCCCCTTTTTGATGATGACAAAACAAATAGGCTATTAACAAAAATATAGGGTAGGAGAAAACTCCCCCTCAAATTATGCTATACATAAAACACAAGAATATGCTCTAGATACCAATAATTGAAATGTTGCAGCAATTATTGAAACCAATTAAACAAATATATAAAACACAATATATAAAACACAAAAATTGCTCTTGATACCAAAAATACCAAAAACAACTAAAACACAAGAATTTATTTAAAACACAAAAATTCATAAAACAAAACATATAAATTCATATGGAATCAAGACCAAATGAACTTATTTTTGTCCATGTAAACTTATTCTCCCCCTTTTTGTCATACATCAAAAAGGGTTATGAAAAACATGTTTATTCAATAATACAAACATTAAGTTCTCCACAAATAAACGAAAATCTAGCAAAATCAAGAGGTTTAGTGAAAATATCGGCTAGTTGTAAATCCGTGGAAACATAATCAATATCTATATCACCTTTCTCAAAATGATCTATAAGAAAGTGATATCTAATCTCAATGTGCTTGGTCTTACTATGTTGATTTGCATTTTTGGTCATGTGTATAGTACTAGTATTATCACAAATATTTTTATATGATCAAAGTGCAAATCAAAATCAAGGAGAGTATGTTTCATCCAAAGGACTTGTGCACAACAAGCCCCCGCGGCAACATACTCCGCCTCGGCGGTTGAGAGAGCTACGGAATTTTGTTTCCTAGAGGACCATGAAACAAGACAATTACCAAGAAATTGACATGTCCCACTAGTACTCTTTCTATCTACTCTACAACCCGCATAATCGGCATCCGAATAACTAGTCATTGAAAAATCTATAGTTTTTGGATACCAAAGACCCATTCCAATTGTGCCCTTAATATAACGAATAATGCGTTTTACCGCAATAAGATAAGACTCTTTAGGACACGATTGAAATCTAGCACAAAGACACACACTAAACATGATATCCGGCCTACTTGCCGTCAAATATAAAAGACTTCCTATCATGCTTCTATATAATTTAATATCAACATTTTTACCTTGTTCGTCCTTATCAAGCTTGGTTGTAGTTGCCATTGGAGTGTTGCAAGCCTTTGATCCTTCAAGCCCAAACTTCTTTACTAGCTCCTTTGCGTACTTGGCTTGGTTAATGAAGGTTCCGTCTTGCAATTGCTTGATTTGGAGTCCAAGGAAGAAATTGAGCTCACTCATGGAAGACATTTCAAATTCTAGTTGCATTACCTTCTCAAAATCCTTGCATAAAAGCTCATTAGTAGATCCAAAAATTATATCATCAATATAAATTTGCACAATTAAAATATCATTATTAACATGCTTAGTAAAAAGAGTTGTGTCTACTTTGCCTTTAATAAAATCATTTGAAATGAGAAAACTAGAAAGCCTTTCATACCAAGCTCTTGGAGCTTGTTTTAATCCATACAAAGCTTTATCAAGTTTAAAAACAAAATCGGGATGAACATGATCAACAAAACCGGGAGGTTGAGCAACATAAACTTTTTCATTAATAAAACCATTCAAAAATGCACTTTTTACATCCATTTGAAAAAGTTTAAAATTTTTAAAACATGCAAAAGCTAGTGTCATCCGTATGGCTTCAAGCCGTGCTACGGGTGCAAAGGTCTCCTCAAAGTCAATTCCTTCAACTTGAGTGTAACCTTGGGCCACTAACCTAGCTTTATTCCTAATGACATTTCCGGACTCATCCATCTTGTTTCTAAAGATCCACTTAGTACCAATTATTGGTCTATCGTGGGGCTTAGGAACAAGGTGCCAAACTTGGTTGCGCTCAAATTGATTGAGTTCCTCTTGCATGGCAAGCAACCAATATGGGTCCGTCTCGGCTTCGAGAATGCCTTTGGGTTCAAAATGAGAAATGAAAGCAAAGTTACCACATAGGTCATGGAGTTTGGAGCGCGTTGTGACTCCTTTAGATGCATCACCCAAGATGAGCTCCTTAGGATGATTTGTAGCGTATCTCCAAGCTTTAGGAAGCGGTTGAGTGCTTTCCTCCTTATCCTCTTGAACTTCACCAATAGGATCTAGCTTTTCTTCTTGAGCGGGTGAGTCCTTCAAGGATAGTCTCTCCATGTCTTCACCTAATGGTTCAAACTCTACAACATTCTCAACAAACACATTAGATTCTTCAAACTTAACATGCATGGATTCTTCAATGGTTTGAGAAGATCTAATGAAAACTCTATATGCTTTGCTAGTAGAGGAATATCCAACAAAGATAGCCTCATAAGCCTTAGCATCAAATTTACCCAAATTATCCTTAGTATTCAAAACAAAACACTTGCATCCAAAAACTTTAAAATATGCAACATTAGGTTTTCTAGAATGATACATTTCAAAAGAAGTTTTTGAAGAATTTTTGCATAAATAAATACGATTCGATATATAGCATGCGGTGTTTACGGCCTCGGCCCATAAATATTGAGGGAGGTCATATTCACTTATCATTGTCCTAACCATCTCTTGAAGTGTTCTATTTTTTCTTTCTACAACTCCATTTTGTTGTGGAGTTCTAGGACAAGACGTTTCATGCTTAATTCCCTTTTCATCACAATAAGTCATGAAGAGTTGGTTAATAAACTCACCACCTCTATCACTCCTTATTCTCAAAATCGGAAAACCCTTTTCTTTTTCAACTCTTTTTCGAAAAATCTTAAAGTGAGAAAAAGTTTGATCTTTATTTTGTAAAAAGAAAACCCAAGTGAAACGGGAGAAATCATCAACCAAAACAAATGCAAATCTACTTCCATTTAAACTCTTAGTTTTAGTTGGTCCAAAAAGATCCATATGAATTAATTCTAAAGGCCTAGTTGACATGATATCCTTGATTGGTTTAAAGGAAGACTTGGTTTGTTTCCCAAGTTGGCACGCACCACAAATACGGTCTTTCTCAAAATTCAAGCAAGGTATACCCTTCACTAATTCCTTTGAATTAATCCTAGAAATATGGTCAAAAGATGCATGTCCTAATCTTCTATGCCAAAGCCAAGAATTTTCATCAAAAGCATTTAAGCATTTAGTAGAACAATCTAAATTAAGCATGTCAATAATATAAACATTATTATCACGAAAACCGGTGAGAATACAAATATCGGATTTAATATCAAAAATCTTGCAAGAAGAATCATCAAATACAACTTTAAGTCCACGATCACAAAGTTGACTAATGCTAAGCAAATTATGTTTTAAACCATCTACTAAAACAACATTCTCAATAATAGGAGATGCACCAATTTGAATGTTACCTATACCGATGATAGTTCCTTTGGAGTCATCCCCGAAGGTGACGGTGCCACCTTCCATGTACCTTGATAGGGTTGTGAAGTTGTTGATGTCCCATGTCATGTGTCTTGAACAACCGCTATCAAGGTACCACCGCTCCCTACGTCTTGGAGCTTTGGTGTGTACCTACATCAAACAATTTAAGACTTGATTTTGGTACCCACATTTTCTTGGGTCCTCTAGGGTTAGTGTCATGAACCCAAACAAGATTATTTGTTCTATTTAGTTGATCATAGCAAAACTTAGCTAAATGTCCATTTTTACCACAATATGTGCATCTATATACTCTACCATATTTAAAAGCATAATGAGTGTGTGATTTGTGAGCATGGGCATTGTGAGCATGAACATGAGATGTGTTAGGTGTAGTGTGAGCATGAGGAATCTTAGCATGAGATGTGTGCTTTTTAGAAAATTTTTCTTCAAGTTTCTTAGTATTAAAAGCACAATCTTTTAAAACTTTTTCAAAATCATTCATTTTGGATTTAAAAGAAGAAATTTCTTTTTCATCAATAATAGGAGATTTTGCCTTACAAGAACTCTTGTAGGCACAAAATTTTTTTTGCATGGAAATGAAATTAGAAGAAATATCATCTTTTTCTTTAGAAACAAAGGCAAGTTGATTTTTAAGAAAAGCAACTTCTTTTTGTAATTTTAAGCATTCAAGTTTCTTATTATCATAAGTTTCAGAAAGTTCTACAAAGGCATGTACTAGAACTTCCTTACTTAGTTCATCATCTTCATCATCAAGGGATTGAGGGGTTACCTTGGGTGTGTTTGCCATGAAACACATATTAGCTTGATCCACCTCCTCTTCGGACTCGCTTTCCGAATCCCATGTTGCTTTGTAGGCTTTCTTCTCCTCCGGCTTCTTTGGCTTGAAGGAGGAAGTCATCTTCTTCTTGAACTCCGGACAATCCGCCATGATATGTCCGGGTTTGCGGCAATTGTAGCATATGATCTTCCGCTCCTCTTTGCCTTCGAATTTTCTCCGGAAGTTGAACTTGTTCTTTCGGTACAACCTCTTGACATTCCGCACAAGTAGAGTTAGCTCCTCATCTTCTTCTTCGTCTTCATCATCGTCATCATTGGTGGATGAAGTCTTAAAGGCAATGGATTTCTTCTTTGAAGTCGTTGCCTCATCTCTTGCTTTCTTCTCCATCTCATGGGTCTTTAGGTTCCCAATGAGACTAATGATGTCCATCTCGTCCTTGTCGTTCAACTCCTTTAAGGTGGTGGCCTTGATCTCCCAAGATGGTGGAAGAGCCCGTATCACTTTGCGCACCTTTTGATCATTGGAGATGACGTCACCTAATGAAGAAAGACCATTTGTAATTTTAGTGAAACGAGTAATCATACAATCAATGGATTCATCATCAAGCATTTTAAATGATTCATATTGAGACCTCAAGAGATCTATCTTAGCTCTCTTGACTTGTGAAGTCCCTTCATGTGTGACCAACAAGTGTTGCCAAATCTCATAGGCGGATTGGCAATGAATTACCCGTGTAAGGTCATCCTCATTTAAGGCGGTTAATAGGGAGTTTTGGGCTTTGGAGTTAGCCTCATATTCTCTAAAGTTGAAGTCGGTCCAAGTGCTCTCATCACTATCGGGTGCTACATAGGGTTTGGTCAAAGACTTAGCCACTAAACTACCTAGTGATTGCAAAAAGATAGTCATCCTAACCTTCCAAATAGGGAAGTTGAGTCCATCAAATTTAGGTGGGGTTTTAATGTTGTCGGCCATGTTTACTAGTGTATGAATGGATGAATGAAAATGTTGATTAGCAATATTTTAAGGATCTCTCTATGGATGTTAAGCCAAACCTAGAGTCCAAGCTCTGATACCAATTGAAAAGTCACCTAGAGGGGGGGTGAATAGGTGACAATGCTAATCAAGGGGCAAATTAAAAATTTAAAGCTACAACAATCACAAGATGAATGCAAGCAAGTAAGTATGACAATGAATATGATGAGCAAGTAATAAGTGCAAGCAAAATAGAGTAAGGATAGCAAGAATGTAAACCAATCGCAAACACAAGGATATGTTATCGAGGTTCGAGCACCCAGCTCTACTCCCCGCCTTCCCCAGAAGGATTCTAGCTACTTCCACTATCACAAAGAACAATTACAATGGAGTACCCAACTCCTACAATCTCAAGAACAAGTAATTTCCTTGGTAGTCAAAAGACCACAAACTCTCTCTTTCAAATATCTCTTCCCTTACAAAGGTCCTTAGAGAATATTGAGTAGGAATGAAGCTCTTTTGTGTGTAAGGAAAAGAAATTGAAATCAGAGAAAAACTTTTGAAAACCCTTCAGAAATTGAGAGAATTTAGCTCAAAAACCAAGAACTTTGAAAGCCTTAAACTTTTGAATTTTTAGCAATAATTGTTGTTGTAACCAATCTCTCCCCAAACACCCCTATTTATAGGAGAGGGCTAGGGTTTAGGGATAAAACATATTTACTGATGTTTAGGAGGTAATTAGATCAAAATATATCCTTAAACGAATTTTTAAACACAAAAGACAAAAATAAACAGCACTTAAAAAATCTGCCCGTTACTGTTCAACGGCTACATCGGTCGACCGGGCCGGTCGACCGGTAGTACAAAATTCCGACCGTTACAGGCTATCGGTCGACCGACCCGGTCGACTGATACAAACTGTGACTCAAAAATAAATATCGATCGACTGCCCCGGTCGACCGACAGACATGCACACGGATACGTGCATTCTGCCAGGACCTCGGTCGACTGGTCCGGTCGACCAGACCAGCCTGACATAGACTCGGTCGACTGTCGGTAGACTGCCGGTCGACCGGATCAGGTCAGAAAACGAAATAAAGACAGAATTTTGAGAAGAAAAATATTTTAACAAAACTATTTTAAACAGGAATTCAGTATGTAACATAAAAAGAAATTTGTAGAAGAAAGATTTTGTACTAAAATATTTTTGTATATTTTATAGGAAATAAACTAAGAAATAGTATATGCGCAAAAACGTGTGTGATTGAGCTTCAAACCTATCCACTATTCTTTAACATACTATAAACTGAAAAACAAAATACATGAAGACTTCTTGAGCTATCTTCAAGTCTTTGAGCCATCCAATGCCTTGCTAGTGCCTTCTCTTCTATGATCCTTCCTTGATGAGCAAATTGCCTTCCTTGCTTTGTGGAACTTAGAAGTTCTTGCAATAGCTAAGCGAATGGTCTCTAAACATGGTACAAGACCTGAAACTCATCTTAGCAAACTTGTTAGTACCAAATAGCACTAATTTGGTTTGTCATCATCAAAACACAAAACAATTGGAGAGTGTAACCTCTTGGGCCAACAGAGGCTTTAATTGCCTGGATGCATAAGCCACCACATATCCATACTGCATCAATACGCATCCAAGACCCTTCCCTGAAGCATCACTATACACAACGATTCCTCTTGTCCCTGAGGGTGTCTTCAAGATTGGAGCTGAAATCAACTTGTTTTTCAACTCCTTAAAAGCAGACGCACACTCCTCAGTCCATATGTACTTCTCTCCCTTCCTGGTAAGCTTGGTCAAAGGAGCTGCAATGTTCGAGAAGTCATGCACGAACCTTTGATAATATCTAGCTAGTCCGATGAAGCTCCTGATCTCTGTTACGGACTTCGGAGTTAGCCAATCCTTTACCGCCTGAATCTTGCTGGGATCCACCGAGATTCCTTCCTTAGAAACAACATGGCCCAAGAATGTTATACTCTCCAGTCAGAACTCACACTTACTAAGTTTGGCATGAAGCTGCTCAAGTCGGAGAGTCTGTAGCACAATCCTCAGATGCTCCGCATGCTCCTCTTCATTCTTAGAATAGACCAAAATATCATCAATGAACACCAACACGAACTTATCCAAATAGGGTGAGAAAATTCTATTCATCAAGTTCATAAAGACTGCTGGGGTATTTGTAACTCCAAAAGGCATAACCAGGAACTTGTAATGACCACAGTGAGTCCTAAATGTCGTCTTCTGGATGTTTTCCTTCTTCACCTTCAATTGATAGTACCCCGACTGCAGATCTAACTTTGAGAATACTTGAGCCCCATGAAGTTGATCAAATAGATCATCAATCCTTGGCAAAGGGTACTTGTTCTTAATGGTGACTTTGTTCAATTCTCTATAATCAATACACAATCTCTTACCACCATAATTCTTGTTTGCCAACAACACTGGCGCTCCCCAAGGTGAAGTATTCGGTCTAATCAGACCCTTGCTTGAATACTCCAGCAGTTGCTTCTTCAATATAGCCAATTCAGTTGGTGTCATCCGGTATGGTGCCTTAGAGATGGGAGTCACTCCTGGAATGAGGTCAATAGAGAACTCCACAACTCTGTCAGGTGAAAGTCCTGATATCTCCTCAAATACATCCGGGAATTTATTCCACACTGACACCGTCTTCTTCTTATCTTCTGCAGTGGCACAATCCAATTGATCTTCCTTCCTGAGGGACTTGCGCTCTCCAAAGAACTGAAACTCCGGTTGGTGTGGAATCCTGAAGATCACCTTCCTGTCCTGACAGTCGATCACCGCATGATATTTGCTGAGCCAAGTCATGCCTAGGATCACATCGTACCCTCCTGTGTCCAGTACGAACATGTCGGCTTCTAACTTCCTACCACATAATTCCACAGTGCACGCCTTGCAAATCTTGTTAGTAATGAATACCCCATTCCCCATACTAATTTTCCACTGGTCACCCATACATACTAGGGGTATAGAATATAAGACAGTAAATCTACTGGATATGAAGCAATGTGATGCACCGGAGTCAAAGAGTGATAAGACTGGAACTGAGTGGACAAAGATCGTACCTGCCACTACTTCTCTAGATGCCTCAGCTTCCTCTGCTGTCAAGTTGTAGGCCTAGCCTCTCCCGCGGCCTACTCCAGTCCTGGGTCCCCTCTGAGCCTGACCCAAAGTCTGACGCTGGGGTGGAAGTGGAGCTCCTCTGCCTACTGGTCTTGGATTCCTCCTCATCGGTGGTGCTAAAAATGCTGGGGGAGCTGCTCGAGCTGGAAGTGCTGGTGGTGCCACTCGAGCTAGAAGTACTGGTGGTGCTGGAGCTGCATTTCAGGTCTTTTTGAATGGACACTCTCCTACTGAGTGGTTGCCGGATCCGTATACCAAACACAGTTCATTGGCCATATGGCAATTTCGCTGATTGTGTCCAGGTTTCTGACAGTATCCACACACAAGCTGCTGCGAAGGAGGCTGAAATGGCCGCTTGGCTACTGGAGCACCAAAAGATCTGACTGGATTTCCTCTATGCACCTGCTGGAATTGGCGCTTCATAGGCTTGTGCTGTAGCTCAACTTTCCTCTTCTTCTCCAATCCCTGCTCCACATCACGAGCTATAAAAAGAACTTGAGAGTATGTCTTCAGCTGGTGGGGTATAAGTAACATCTGGATATCCACCCTCAGTCCTTACTAAAATCTGCTAGCCCTCTTCTTCTCATCGGCTACCATATATGGTGCAAACTGACTAAGTCTCAGGAATTCAGCAGCATACTCATCCATTGATCGATTCCACTGTTGCAGCTTGATAAACTGCTCCTCCATCTCCTTTTGAGCAGTTGCAGGAAAAAATCTCTCATAGAAGCCCTTCGAGAACTGGTCCCAAGAAATAGGCTTCTCCAGCCTTGCCTCTTCGGCTAGCCACCAAGTCCTCGCCACATCGTTCAGCTGGATCTTGGCCACTTCCACCTGGTTCTCACTAGGAATTCTGGCTGCCTTCAGAAGATCGGTCATGTCGATCAACCACTACTCTGTATCCAGGGGCTTCTCCGTGCCCGAAAATTCCGCCGGCTGCAACCTCCTAAAATCTGATATAGTACCCGGCCTCTACTCCCGGGGTGCAATCCTTATCGCAAGAGCTATGTCTACTGCTACTGGCTATTCATCATCCCTTGGAGTATCCTCATCATGTCGTTCTCCCCGTACGAACCTTCACAGAAAGCGCTGGGACCGTTACGTGTCCCCCGTCTCTCCATATTCGAGCTGACTGAAAAGATGATGAAATAAGGAACTACATGAGATTTCAGAAAATAAGGGATAGATTTCAAGGAAAGAATAGATAACGTCGTACTTGTAATTGGAATGTAACCCGTGTGACTCTGTCGCAAATTAACCTAATATTAATTTGCAGACTGGCTGTATTGAAGGTGTGAGAGCTTAGGCTTTGATACCAACCTGTGACGCCCAGATCCGGCGGGTACGGGGACGCCACTGCGACGTACATACGCAGAGCGATGGTACCATCACGTATGTACGCTAAGCATCAATACAACACAATACAGGGATCAGAGTGCGAAAATACGTGGTATTATACATTCCAACACAAAATAGTACAAGTACTTAGTCATCACAAATAGTGACATAATATTGTATCAATATTACATCACTAAATAGTATAAAAGTAGACTGTACAAGGTACAAAAGATAGAACTCATGAGCTGGAAGAGGAAATTTCGCGAGCGGGGAAGGCGGGATGGAACTACGGCTGATCTGCCTGCTCCTCAAAGTAGGCCTGATCTTCAGCTGAAGGTCTACCTCGGTCCAAATTACTAAATCTGAACATACAAATCTAGGATTGTTAGTGGGCAACCCAGCGAGTGCAAAAAGAAGCCAAGTGGCAAGTATAACTAAAAGTAAGTGCATCAGGTCAAGTATAATGTACCCAAATCAATAAGCATGGAATAACCACAATAAATAGTGAAATATAAAAATGACAGTAGAATTTATATGGTATGAAATAAAGCAAGTGTAGAAGGTCAAATGTCATGTAATCAAATTAGCAAGCATAGAGTAACTATAATAAATAGCAACTATGAACAAGACAATAAAATTTATGTAGCATGAAGTCAATTATCAAGTTATTATTAAGACTCGTTCAATTTGTATGTTTCGGTATATGACCGTTGCCATATACTTTCGCATACAAGCCGAGCGAGGTTGGTTATTGGAAACTGATAGGGAACGATGAACCATGTTTAGAATGGGTCCCATGCATGCCCAAAACAACGGTCCAGGAGTATCCGGGACTGAGCCGGAACGTACCGCTAGGCACCGGGACTTACTATATGCCCGAAGGTCTTAGTATACGCCCGAACAGGAATAGAGTGTCACCATTCCCCACAGGATATACCCAAGGGATTATAGCACACCCAGCAGGCAGGCAGGGGGTAGGGGTGCCAGTACACGCCTCGGAACGCCTGGCGGCCTTCATGTCGAATCTAACAGGAATAGTTGTACAACATATGTGTGGCCACTATAAACACAGAAGCTATATCGATACCCATCAATTTCTCCCGTCCCGGTATAAGTTGTTTAAATATAACAGAGTGTTAAATAGTAATGTCCATAAGGTATTCACAAAAGTCCAATATCCATGGCTATCCTATTACGGGGGTCAACAGGAGTATAATATCAGGAGTAATGTCAGGAGCCTCCCTATTTCAGGGGTTCAAGTATACAGGAGTTCAGGAGTACCAAATATCTGATAATAATATAATAATCATGCCAAGTCATCGTAAAAGTGATAGTCATGAATATGTCATATAATACAAGTATCAGGGGTGGTAGTGTCCGGTCAAGGGTCACAATGTCAAGTCAATGTACATGTACCACATGAAAGCATGTCATATACCGGGTGTCAGCATCAGGTGTCAAGTATGACATATATCGAGTATCGGTGTCTAAATATCAAGTGTCGTGGAATAGGTATCAAATATCAAGTGCCGGTGTAAACACCAAGTGCCAGTGTAAATATCGGGTGCCGGAGTCATAATTCATATATCAAGTGTAACATACCAAGTGTTAGTGTAAATACTGAGTACCAGTGTAAATATCAAGTGCCGGTGTCATAAATCATATATCAAGTGTAACATGTCAAGTGTCGGTGTAAATACTGAGTGTCGGTGTAAATACCGAGTACAACAACATATATTAACTTGTGTAGCTGGGTATCATGTGCTAAAAATTACAGTAGCAAGTAAGGTATTAAACATTACGGTAGTAACAAGATGTTCCCATATTAATTAATATGTTATAAACATTTGAGTGGTAGTTATTAAGTATAAAATAAACACTCGCCTAAAATCCGGGACGCAATACCAAAAAAAGTCCGGGAAGTCCTCTAACACGCGCCATCATGTTATTAGCCCATAAATATATATACATATATATATATATTATATATTACAAATATTAGAGAGGGAATGAGAGAGGAGAGAGAGAGGAGAGAGAAAGTTATAGGAAGGGGAGAGAAAGAGAGAGAGAAAATAGGGTATTTATAGAAAAGGAATAGGAATTAAAAAGGGGAGGGGTATGGTTGTAAATATAGGGTAATAATTTGATGGAGAAGTGGAGGGTATTTTAGGGAAGTGGGAAAAGTTGGTTTATTTAGGGAAAGAAAGAGAAAAGAAATAAAAAGAAAGAAAGAAAGAAAGAATTAAAGAAGGAAGAAAGAAAGAAGGAAAGAAAAGAAATGGAGGGGGAGGGGTGGCCGTGGCCATCGCCGGCGCTGGCGACCAGGCGGCGGCGGCGCCGCCGGGAGAGGAGGCAGCGCGCGGGCCTAGGGGGAGGAGGGAGGTGGAGTTGGTTTTGTTTGGTTGGTATTATTGTTGGTGGAGGTGGTGGTGGTAGTTGGTAGTGGTGGTGGATATGGTGGTGGTGGTGATTGGTGGTGTTGGGGAGTTAGAGGAGGAGGAGGAGATGAGGAGGAGGTGGTGGGAGTGGTGGAATTGATGAGATGATGGTGAATTTTGGAGAAGAAGTGGAAGGGAAGTGATGGGTTTTTGTTGAAATTAGAGGAGGAGGAGGGGTTTTTAGGGATGATGGAAGTGGAGAAAGGAAGTAAGGAGGTGGGGGCGGCGACGGCAGCTAGGGGCGGCGACGGCGGCAGCTCCGGTGGTGGCGGCGGCGGCGATGAGGAGAGGTTGGTTGGTTGTTTGGTGGAGAATTTAAATGGAGATAAGGAAGGAGAAAGGGAGAAAGGAAAGGATTAAAAGGAGGAAGAAGTAAATCGGGATGATGGAAGTGGATCAAGGGAGAGATGGGCTGCTGTTGCAGCCTATCATGCTGTGGTTTCTTGCTGCAGACCCAGCTGCAGGGGAAGGGTTCGGCAGTGGGGTGGTTGGGGTGCAGGGCATGGAGGAGAAAGAGAAAAGAAGAAAAAGAAGAAAAGGGAAAAGGAAAAATAAGAAAATAAATTTATAAATAAATATATTATAAAATAAAATAATTATTAGAATATCCTGGGAGTATAAAGTAGGGGAGTAGAGAAGGAAAAAGAAAGAAAAGAAATTGTCGTTAAATAATATTATTATTTTAATAGGGCGAAAATTTGACTATTTCAGAAACGTTCCAAAAAATTCTCAAAAATAGAAAATATTATTTTAAGATGCTCGGTGAAATCAGATTCGAGAAATTTAATGTATTTTCAAATTAAAAATTCTAGAATCTTCTGGCGATACCCGCCGACGCCAGAGTCGGTGAAATTTTGATAAATTTAGAAAAATCCCAAAAAAATTAGATAGAAAATGAAATTCTAAGAAGTACCATGAAAGCTGTTTTAAAAATTCAATCTCATTTGAAAACTAAAAATCTGGGAATCAGTCAGCGATGCCGACCAACACCGGTTTTTGGAGATTTTTGCAGAAAAATTCTGAAAAATTCTAGAAAACAGTATTTGAAACTGAAATTGATCAAATCTGACTACCAGAATGGTCAAATCGGGCTGCAGGCTGGTGTCCGGTTCCCAGTCCGGGTCAGGGCTTACTCTAGATCTGAGAATCCAGATCCGATACACAATAATATAAGTAATCACAACCCAAAAATAAATACTGGAAGAAAATTCAACAATACGGTCGAAAATTTTTTGGGACACGCATCTGGGTACGTATCCCGGGAATGGGGTGCTACAATTGCTCTCTGGCCAGTCGGCTAATGTAACTAGGAGACCAGGCCCAAGCAGCCAGCCCCTTTTTTTAATAAAATTTGTTTTATACACCTATTTAAAATATAAATATAAATCTTAAAAATCCCAAAAAAATTAATAATATATATGAATAAAAATCAACATATATTTTAAATAATAAATTTCTTTTTAGATTTTAAAAATATTCTTAAATATAATTAAAATATTTAAATTAAACTCTTTAAAAATTCAAATAAATTTTAAAAATTTCACAAAAATAAGTTCTTTTAAATCATAGGAACACTAATATGTGTGATAAAAAAATTAACATATATTGCAACATATGAACTGCTTTTTGAGATATCAAATAAATATAAACTATATTTAAAAATTATTTTTCCAAAAACTAAACTTTAAGGTTGAAAAAGTTAAACCAAAACTTATATAAAATACAATAATAAGTTTCTCAAACTCTATTGAAGTACAAATGTGTATGGACAAATTTCAATACACACATCAAGCAATTAAAATTTGTCTTTGAGAATTAAACTTAATTTTGTTAACAACACTTTAAACTACAAATTCATTTTCAATCGAATTTAGTAACCAATATAAAACTTGTATGTGAGCTTGAGTAATCAAATCCACTGTTCTAAAAATTGGATTAATTGGCCGATTAATTCTATTCGGTGATAGCCTGCTTAATATTACATTAATCGCTTTGATTATGCGCTCGGGTGATTAATCGGGTCCAAAACGATTAATCTCCGATTAATGCCTGATTAATCCCCGATTAATCCGATTAATCCCCGATTAATCATTTAGGTATTCATATGTTTTTTTATTTGAAAAACTTCACTTTGTGTGTGTTGAATCGCTAAATAGTTTATGTTGTAATGTTGATGATTTGATAATGATCTTTTATTAAATAGTAGATGAATTGTTATTTTTTAAATAGTAGATGAATAATGATATTTTATTATTGTATATTTTGTATAAAGTGATACTTATGTTTTATTATTTTTGATTATTTTTCAAATTAACTTATTTAGCAATCTTTCTCCATCATTCTTTAAAGTTCATTATTTTGATTGATAAATTGACTAATTTTTTTATTTATCTTATTTTGCAATTAAGTTCTTTAATTTATATTTATGTTGCAAAATTTGAAATCTTGGATTACCAATGTGAAGAGATAAGTTCTTTTAGTTCTTCTTTTTTACTATTTATTCATATTGTCTTGTTCATCATATCATGGTTTATAACTGTTGGGTTTTGGGATCAATCTGATAACTAATCAATATCACTGAAATATCAACAATCTAATTGGCCAGGTCGGTAAATATCAGGTGGGAGGTTTTCCGTTCAATAGAACGTTCCTTAATTTAAGAACCACCTTTCAATTTCCTTCCTTTGTTAAACACCAGTTAGACCGATATAAATCAGTCTCAATATACTGAATATCAGTATATCCCCTGTATAAAGAAATTAATTCACTTATATAGTACTTGGAGTGAGGTACGCTTAAAGCGAATCTCTTTAAGAAAATTACGTCCCCCGCACCAGTGCTAAGGGTTACTGGACGCTGGTCTCCCAAGATACAACACTCCTTTACGGTATTTGGATAGCACTACCAAATCACCGTACGGTCGAACCGTAGTTAACCAGTACCTTCACAGGATTATTGAAGCAGTGGGACAAAGACAAATTTCAGGAGAATATTTGCCTTTACTTTGGAGGAGCACCCACTGTAGAGGAAGAAGGAAGGTTAAAAAATATTCTTCTTCAGAAGTCCCAGATTCAGACAACAATTCTATTAAAGAATCTGTTGAATTTTCTGAGTCCTCTTTTAGAACAAATTTTACAAAATCTCTTTTGGAAGTCGCTTTGGAAACTGAGTTGCAGAATCCCCACTTGCTTTCGGAAATCGGGTTACTGATTTCCCACTTCCTGTTTGGAAGTCACTTCAAGATTGAGAGAGAGAGAGAGGATCTCCTTCAGATTTCTTGCTGTTGGTGTGTTATGTGTGTGTTTTTCAATTGAGAATTCGAAGCGCTATTTATAGTGCTCTGGGAGGGGCCAACTGGTCTGAACCCAACGAATAGTGGCAACGGTGCAGTCTGAACCATTGCAACGGTTCGACCCAACCACCACAACCATTGGCCGTCCAACTGCCGTGACAGCCGTTGGCAGAGCGGTTCGGATCCGGATAGTGGAGCCGGTCCGTTGGCGGGGCGGTTCGAATCTGGATAGTGGAGCGGGTATGCTTCGCGTAACCCATACCCGTGATCGAGGGATAACCGCGCACAAAAGGTGTATGTTTTGAAGTTAAAATTTAAAGTGTGTGTACTTTGGCTTCCTTGATACTTTTGTTATAGCATAGAGGCTAAAACGAGTCGAATCCACAAGGATGGGAGGCGATAGAAGCTTTACTGGTTGATTCACGTGTTTATTAAAAAGTTCTTCAAAGTTTTAAAGAATGAAAAGAAAAGAAACAAAGAATGAAAAGAGAAGTGTACGGTGAAAACAAGGAAGTGGGAAACATAGAAAAGAACGATTTTTGCGATTTTGTTTGTATGTCTTAAACAAAGTGAAAAAGAAAGAAAACTCACGGCTACTAACTGCTAATGACTCCACTAACACGCTAACCTCTTAGTGATAGTTGCCTCACATGTATCATTGGCCATCACTAGTCCTTGGTTCAAGAGCGATTCAAAGTATGACCCATATGTAACTCATCACAACCTAACTCTACAAAACAAGTTCAAGCTACACTTAAACCATCAAAATTAAAAGTAAGCATGGAGTAAAGTAATGTTAGCTTGTTAGTGGTTACGAAGTTAGAGTTAGATCCATCATCATGAGTCATCAATGGCTCTTGCAAGACCAAGGCCAAACCGAGGCTATTAGATTCATGTGGATTATCATAAAAGAAGTTGGTAAGTTGGTGGTTAGTAGTTAGTTGCCATGAGAGAAAAGATTAGCTACACATGTAAAAGAAGTTAGGTAGAAAACAAAGAGAGGTAAAGAGAGCACCTTTCATAGTTTGTCACCTTCTATTACAAGTACTCATGTATTCCACTCATGTATCACTCTTTCTCCTAATACAAGATCTAAAACAAAATGAAAAATACAATGGGGAAGAAGTAGAACTAACCTAACCTAAACTAAACTACAACATAGAAATAAAAACTACCCTAAAACTCTGTATATCTCTAACTCTGAAACCCCAAAGGGGTATTTATAGGCATCAGGAGAACAGGGGGCCAGGGGACAAGCCCTGGTCCAAAACACGGCCGGAGTCGCGGCCCTACTGGGGCCGCGCGCAGCGCTTCGAGCCGCGCGCGGTCCCGTCTGTCCCCTGTCAGGTCCTATGCCAGGTTTCTTATTTGCAGCCCCTGATTTTGACAGAATCAGCTCTCTAGGTCAATGGCTATCTTTAATAGGTCATTAATCACCAATTAAATGGTTATTAGAGTCTTCTTCTTCATTGCACACCATGGACCTAGAATCAAGCAAGCAAAGATTTATTAGCAGAATTTAATATAAAATTAATGTGAAGATGTGATACAAATTATATAAAATTAGATACTAATCACACCCCCACACTTATCTTTTGCTTGTCCCGAGCAAAACAAAAAACTAA
The DNA here is from genome assembly GCA_038442645.1 of Agave tequilana. Lineage (NCBI taxonomy): Eukaryota > Viridiplantae > Streptophyta > Magnoliopsida > Asparagales > Asparagaceae > Agave > Agave tequilana. Next base: position 125,665 of record JAVJIF010002098.1, on the reverse strand, counting down.
GAAAATTATTACACCACTTTCGCAAGTGACGCGATTGCACTGAGCATGTGCAACAAGCCGTTAAACCTCTAAGTTTTCCCTAGAGAAGGAGTTTTGTCTCCTGAGGGTTTTCAGCGGATTACACCCACAAAATCCATAATGAAAGAAATCAAATGTTAGTATTTTGAAAACTCATTTTTGCAATAGAGAAAAGTGTTGAAGTATTTTTGTGAAAATATAAGTGATCCAAGGTCAGAGGTTAACCAGAAATTGTTCTTTCTTAAACTAAGTCAGAATGCAAAAAATCTTGTTATAAATTAAATGTAAGAATTTAAAATTGAATTGACTCTTTAATCTTTCATAAAACTCTTAGAAAAATATGCACTTTGTGAACTGTGGAGATTTTTGGGATATTGACTCAAACATTCATGCCATTGATTTTTATATATTATTTATTTTCCTTTTTTCTTTTTTTCTTTTTTCTTTTCTTCCCTTAGTTTTCTTAGACTTTCTTATTTACCCGTGTAGTGAGCCTTTAGTCGGTGACTCCCAAACTAGATGGTCTTAGGGCACCAGATGAGAAAACATCCCTCGGACTTAAGGACTCGAGTAAACAAGGCCACAAAACTAAAGGAGATTTATTTGATTTTTGTCCACCGTTTTAGGTATGAATAATCATGCTTCCTGAGGCATAATTACTCAACTTCAATAAGTGGTTTTATTATCGTAATAAATTTTTTATATATATATATATATATATATTTTTTATGGCATTTTAGTCTTTGTTTCAATCCCAAGAATTGTGTAAGTGTGGAGTGCATAAATCTAAGGCAAAAAATTCAAGATCAAATTATCTTTTCAATTTTACTTTCTTATCCTAAAATTTAAACAAGATCTGTTATTTTGACTCGGTTTAATTTTTCATAATTTTAGGTCTTCCTAATTCCTAAGATAATCTTAATTTTCTTAAAAATAAATCAAAAACTATTTCTCTTATTTCAAAAAGTTTTGTAAAAAGAAAAGAAAAAGAGTAAATTTTTTTTATTTTTTTGTTTTTTGATTTTTTTAAAAAAAGAAGTGTAAAAGAAAGAAAATGTAAAACTAACTATGTTAGTAAACCCTCCCCCACACTTATCTCACGCATTGTCCTCAATGCATCGTGAATGTGTATAGACATGAAACAAATGGAGAGGGAAGGAAGAGTACCTCATGGTGGTGGTTTCGGTGGTGGTCTGACTGGGCTAAGCGTGGCGACCCAATCAAAATATCGTGGATCTTCCAGAACTCACCAAAGACCTCTCTAAGATGACCCAGTAAAATGTTGATTGAATGAATGATCTTATTTAAAAAATTATTCCCATCTAATTTTTAATTGTCAAAATTAATTACTGAGTCATTTTCGTCAACAGGCTTGTCCAACAATGATGTGTGATTTTGAAAGATGATGGAATTGGACTCAAAGGAATCAGGAATAAAACTGAAACCGACTCGGAAAGTTGACTCAGATCAAGTCGAGAGTCAACAATGAGAGTCGAAATTGGTTCAAAAACAGGGTCCAAACCAAAGAATCAATATTCACACATTTTCCCCAACAATGAAGTGTGATCATAAGAAATTGGTGATTCCATTTCACGGTGTACTGGGACAGGATCCAATGTTGACTCCGAAATAGAGAAAAAATCTGATAAAGATACCAGAGGAGTTATTGAATCAGAAAGTGAAATGGGATCACTAACATCAGGATCACTTTCAAGCTCAAGTTCAATTTCGAAAAAAGGATAACTTGCCAAAATGTCAAGGTGGTTATCAAGATTTTGGGCAAGTTCAAATGGATGTAATGAAATTAAATCTTGATTTTTGTCCACAAAAGGAATGTGAATGGGTGAAATGAGCGAGTCAAGTTCAGGAATAATGGGAATCAAAACTGGCTCAAGAACGTCACTTATTTCAGGTAACACTACAGGAGTTGATATTGATTCAAGGAATGGACTCGAATTGCTAACTTGAAGCTCAGGTTCACATTCATCTTCAATTTCAGGAAATGGATAACTTACCAAAGAAATTGGATGTTGGTCAAGTTCAGGTTAGTATGATGAAATTGAAGCTGAATTTCCAAAATGGCAAGATTCTTGAACATTTGATGGACATGAAAAGTCAATCGTATTTTGCATTATGCGCTGAGTCTCTTGCACGAATTTCATAGTTTTTTCCTACAATGATTTTCCTTTGAGTTGTTCTGGGGAAGAACTACATGAATTTTGGAAATTTTGTGGACATGATGAGGCCATCAGGTTTTCAAATTTTTTTGGGCCTCTATCACTTCTTCCAAACTCCTTTCCAATGATGATTTTTCTTCAATTGGTGGTTTAGAAAAACGAGTATATGAATCAAAATTGGGGAATGAATATTCTGAAAATTGTGGATAAGATGGTTGAAAATTAAACTCAGGGGAGGTGAATCCCCATTCACTCTGTGAAGAGTTGAAATTATTTTGAAAACTATGGTCATATTATTGAGGATATGGGTCATATTGAGTCGGATAATCCTAACTCGGCATATATGATTGGTTTAAGTTGTACATAGCCGGGTTGGAGTATACGAGTTAAATGAGGTCGGAGTGAAATATAGATTCATATTATGATTGAAAGAATTGTTGTTGTTAGAATCCATTTCACCATATAAAAAAAAGAAACAAACAAACAAACAAATAAATAAACAAAGATAAAGAAAAAGAAAACAAGCCTATGTTAGGGTTAACTTAGACCTAGACGACTCCTAACTGGTTACACTGTCCACGGGGGGTCTATTGTCGGAAGCTGACCACAAGTTAATCGGTCAGGTAGGGGCAAGATCGGTGGGAGGTATCCGTGCCAGAGCAACGGGGCTAATTATGCCAAACCACTGTTCTTTGAGGTTTCGCCTCTCAATCCCCAACCTTAGACACCGATTTAGCAAGAGTCAAATTCTAACAACTTCCCCCTTAGGTCAATCTCCAAAATGAGTCCGAGATATCCCTAGGGTCATACGTCTATCAATTTTTATTAAGGCTTAGGTTGTGTGAGTGGGGAGGTGATTTTTGAGCTAAGGGAGGGTAATGACTTCCCTACCTTATGTTGTTTTGGGTTTTGTCCTTAAGTTAAATTTGTGCAAGTGTGCAATATAGATAAGATGAACACAAAAAAGCGAGTAAATTACTGAAGTGTTTGTCCTATTCTATATGCAATGCCATATGTACACCTCCTATCAATATCACAACACAAGAATAAAATATAGTAAATTGGAATGAAAGTTGACACGTGCCTAGATGCAAATGTCTAAACCGTTTTAAAGTATCCAATTACCGTATTTTAATTCTTAAAATTATTTACAGTGTACAGGTGGTATAAACAAAAATTAGCAGCAGAATATATGAATGTACAAGAAATTACCCGACCACACTTGAGCAAGTATGGACTTCTACAATGCTAAACTTTAACCTGCACACCAAAAAACAAAGAAAAGTTAACAAAAATGTGAAATCAAACCGTTGCCATCCCCGGCAACGGCGCCAAAATTTGATCGAGGGATAACCGCGCACAAAAAGTGTATATTTTGAAGTTAAGATTTAAAGTGTGTGCGCTTTGACTTCCTCGATACTTCTGTTATAGCATAGAGGCTAAAACGAGTCGAATCCATAAGGACGGGAGGCGATAGAAGCTTTACTGATTGATTCACGTGTTTGTTAAAAAGTTCTTCAAAGCTTTAAAGAATGAAAAGAAAAGAAACAAAGAATGAAAAGAGAAGTGTACGGTGAAAACAAGGAAGTGGGAAACATAGAAAAGAACGATTTTTGCGATTTTGTTTGTATGTCTTAAACAAAGTGAAAAAGAAAGAAAACTCACGGCTACTAACTACTAATGACTCCACCAATACGCTAACCTCTTAGTGATAGTTGCTTCACATGTATCATTGGCCATCACTAGTCCTTGGTTCAAGAGCGATTCAAAGTATGACCCATATGTAACTCATCACAACCTAACTCTACAAAACAAGTTCAAGCTACACTTAAACCATTAAAACTAAAAGTAAGTATGGAGTAAAGTAATGTTAGCTTGTTAGTGGTTAGGAAGTTAGAGTTAGATCCATCATCATGAGCCATCAATGGCTCTTGCAAGAACAAGGCCAAACCGAGGCTATTAGATTCATGTGGATTATCATAAAAAAAGTTAGTAAGTTGGTGGTTAGTAGTTAGTTACCATGAGAGAAAAGATTAGCTACACATGTAAAAGAAGTTAGGTAGAAAACAAAGAGAGGTAAAGAGAGCACCTTTCATAGCTTGTCACCTTCTATTACAAGTACTCTTGCATTCCACTCATGTATCACTATCAGAGCCTAGGTTCACACCTGGTGTGGGTAACCACCTGGGTCAATACTCAGGCTCTTACCAACAGGACAATCAGATTCAGATTCAAGCTAGTCTGTATCTGAATTTGGGGATTCCAGCAACGAGTAAGAGAATACACTGTCATTGACAATTCCGTCCTTGACTCGTTTGTATTCCTTACGTCTAGTTGTCAACCAGAATATCTGATTTCTTTCTCGTTTTCTTATTGCTTCCAATCCGTTAAAGTTGGTTCACTCCAATACTTCTTCATCCGAGTTCCTTCGAGATATCAGAGTGCGCAGCGGAAGTGTCGTGGACCCGTAACATTTCAGCTTTGGGGTTGAACATATTGGTCTCACACCTAAATTAAAATTTCGAGGACTAAATTTTTTGTAAGGTGGGGAGAAATGTAATCCCCTGATCCTTGATATACGTATCACAGTATCAGTACGCGATACGGCATATATTATTGATTTGGCCTCCGTAGTAGTCCGATTGAGCTGATTTCAGTTTTAAAAATCATTTTCTAATATTTTAAATTTTTCAGAATTTTCTGGAATTTTTCTGGATTATTTTGGAAAATCTCCGTAGTCGGTGTCGACCGATACCGATAATAGGCTTTACGATGTTTCTTTCACAAACGGAGTTATATTTTGAGAATCTGCTTTCACCATGTATCTTAGAATCGTATTATCTACGTTAGGGTATTTTTGGGGATTTTTCTGAATTTATCGAAAATCCGGCCAAACCGGTGTCGCCTGGTACCGGCGACAGCTTCCGGGATTTTTAATTTGCAAACCATCTTGAATTTCTACAAAATGTCTTAATATTACGTCTCAGGATAATATGCTCTATTTTTTGTAATTTTTGGGCACCGTTCGGAGCTAGTCGAATTTTAGGCCAAATTAAATAATATTATTTAATACTTTATTTTCGTTTCTTTCCTTTTCTTTTTCTTTCCCTTCTTCCTTTTTCCAGCGAGTTCTCCCCCACCGCCTTACCCATCTCCACCGACTCTTCTCTCTCTTCTCCTATAAAATCTCTCTCTCGTTCTCTCTCTCTCACATAATCCCACTCTCTCTCTCTCTTCTCTCTCCCTCTCTCTCTCTCTTCTCTCTCTCCCCTAACCTCTTTCTCTCTCTGGGCGACCCAAAATAGGGGGGCAACCTGTAACCAGGCCAGGCCACGCCCCAGCCCGGCCAGCGCCTCCCCTCCGGCCGGCGCGCCTCCCCCGGCCGGCGCCGCCTCCTCCTCCTCCTCCCTTTCTTCTTCTCCTTCTTCCTCTTTTCTTTTCTTTTATTTTCTTTTCTTTTTCTTTCTCTGTTTCTTTCCTTCCCTCTCTAGGCTTCTCTCTTCATCACCCTCTCTCTCATCCTCTCTCTTGGCCGGAATGACCGCCGCCGGCGGCCGGCCAGCCCGGCTGGCCGGCTGGCTGTGGTAGGCGGCAGCAGCAAGCTGCTGCTGCCCCTTTGTTTTGTGTGGGTTTGGGTTTTACCCAAACCCATTAACCCAATAGGGTTAATTAAAAACCCAATAAGCCCTAAACCCGACCCGTTACCCATTACATTAAGTTATGGGTTTGGGTCGTGGATCCAAACCCGACCCGTTAACAGCCCGAACCCGCTCCGAAACCCAATAAAGGTAAACTTGCAGAAAACCCCATGCTTCTATTTATTAATTGCATTTAAATATTATTATTACATATTTAACCCCATTTTATGATTTTTAGAGTTCGGGCGATATCGGGAGCATCCGGACTCCGATTTGGACGATTCTGGATCCGTTGCGATCGGGGGAAAGAGAGCTACCTTCCCGTGGCTAGTTTGTGAGTGCTTTTCTTTTCTAAATTATATTTTTATCATATTTAGTGAAAATGCTTGATTGCTTCCTTAATAAAACGTGATTAATGGAAATCCTTGTAATTAAAACATAATAAAACCTGATACGGGATGATTGGTTAGTTAACGAGATTTCTGAAGTTAATCATGTTCCTGAGTAAAACGTACCACGAGACACTGTTCCCTCATGGATCACTATTATGGTTCCACAATACAGCTACATGTCCACTGATACACGTTTGGTTATACCACACAGCTACATGTACATCAAGACACGCGTACTTCATTATACGGATCTTGTCACTGTTCCACTGTCACCCTTACCGACCCACTGATACACTAAGCACCGTAGTGCATGTATATACCGGTTACCCTGGACATTGGTCTTTTATGTAGCTTTCATGTAGTTTCATGTACACGTCTCACAATTACGTAGATACTGAGATTCACGACACTAGTACTGCATGTTTGTGACCTACTGATATACGGATACTCTAGTACACTGGATACCGTCAGTTTATAGTGATATCATCGTTACATGGATGCACTGATCACCGTTATGACAGGCACTAGCACAGAGGTATTACACGGATTATTACTACACATAGATGTTTCACTGGTACACGGATAGACCAATGCACGGACTACCGCATTTCATGTTTACATATCACTGTTACACATGCATGTCATGTTTCTATATCCCTGTTACACATGCATTTATGGTTTCTCTATTCTTGTCATATGATTCTCCGTTCATATTACATGTATTATTGTTCCATGTTACCGTCTTCATGTTATATGATTGTTTCCTGTTATTGATATGGACATTCCCGTTACTGGACATGAGCGCTGTTGATATACGATATGTGAAATCCCACATCTATTGTTCCCGTTTCCCGTTATATTGTTCCTGTTTCCCGTTATATTGTTCTATGCTATCAACAGAGCTCAGGTCCTGTTATCATGTTACCCATTTCATGTACTGTATTTGTTCTCGTTACATTGTATACTTGACATATCAGATCATAAAGCTAACGGGGGTATGGGGGAGACTTGACGGTTGATTAGATCTTATCGGGTGATGTACTGGATCCATATTGTTCTCCCACTGCAGGGGATGGTAGTGCTACCTACCAATTGCTCCATGAGCTCTCGTTACTTGTTTCATGCTCCCCTCTTAGCGGAGGGCCCTGGTCTCAGCAGCCAGGGGTTTGTTTAAGGTCGTGATCCCGGGTATGCACGGGATACATCTACCCGATAAGAGTTTCTCGACCACGGGTTTCCAATTAACATAATAAAACAGTATACACAATAGTGACGTCGGGAACACTTGTTATTTGGTCACTCTCTCATTTGGATAATGGTACCCGTAGGCCATGTCCGGATGGGTTCGACTGGAGTGCGGGCTCCAGTATGAATTACCAGTGGTATGGGATACTGGAAGAGATTGATTAAAATACCAAGTGGTACTGATTGCTACTATTGTATAAAGAACAGGACTTGCCTGATACATGTGTTCTATTGTAAAGTTGTACTTGTTACTGTTCCTGATCATTTATCCGCTATTATGTTACAGGTATACTTTGTTACTTTACCTGGTACATGTTACACATTTTGTGGTGGCCTACTACTTCTGTACATGTATACACTGCATTGCATATCTTCTATTTTCTGTATACTTTGCAGACATCATTACTGTCTATGCACAACACCGCATTATGGTTATCTTGCATATGCCCATCTGCATGTTCACTTCTATCACGTCACCACTAGCATGTTCCTTTCTATCACGTCACCACTAGGCAACAGTACTGATTATATAAACTGGATCGACTATAGACATGACCCGATGATAACCGACTAGGTAGTGATGGTATTAACAGATAACATGTCTATATATTTCTACTGCTACTTATATACTTATTATATAGTATCACTAGTACAACATCATGTATTATATATTATTATCGTGCTTGTATTATTATTGTATCTATTACCACCTCCTTCATTTTATCACTCACTAGGTCGCTTTCTGACGACCCTGGGTTTGCGTGCCCAGATTGGAGAGCCGAGTTACCGTATTCTCAGATAGTCTATTGGGTTCATATCGGAGACTTCTCATCGAGACTATTCATAGGTAACTTGGTAATTTATTTCTGTTATCCTATTTCTCCCTGTTTTTATATCTGTTGTGATCACTAACCCTTTTTGTAGGTATTCTTGTACTTATTTCCTGCTGGAACTCTTGTGTATATGGAGGCCCTGTCCTGTACTGAGGCTTAACGTACTCGTGAGTGTGTTTTCACCTCGCGTATGTACGTCGCCATAACGTCCCCGTACCTGCGGGATCGGGGCGTTACAATCACTCTTTCTCCTAATACAAGATCTAAAACAAAGTGGAAAATACAATTGGGAAGAAGAAGAACTAACCTAACCTAAACTAAACTATAATATAGAAATGAAAACTACCCTAAAACTCTGTATATCTCCAACTCTGGAACCCCAAAGGGGTATTTATAGGCATCAGGGAACAGGGGGCCAAGGGACAAGCCCTGGACCAAAACGCGGCCGGGGCGGCGGCCCTACTGGGCCCGCGCGCGGTGCTTCGAGCCGCGCGCGGTCCCGTCTGTCCCCTGTCAGGTCCTATGCCCGATTTCTTATTTGCAGCCCCTGGTTTTGACAGAATCAGCTCTCTAGGTTAATGGCTATCTTTAATAGGCCTTTAATCACCAATTAAATGGTGATTTAGGTCTTCTTCTTTATTGCACACCATGGACCTAGAATCAAGCAAGCAAAGCTTTATTAATAGAATTTAATATGAAATTAATGTGAAGATGTGATACAAATTATGCAAAATTAGATACTAATCAACCCGTGAGACCCTGTTCAAAAAGAACCAGGCCGGGTAGGGAACCCGAAACCCGAACCCGAACCCAGACCCAGACCCGGTCCTGCACCGGCACCGGCGCCGCCATCCGCTGCCGCCGCCAGCGGCTGCGCGCGCACATGTGCGGGCATGGTTTCCTCCCAATCGCACGCGAAAACTCCAAGTACCCAAAGGGCACGCCCTTTGTTCTCAATTTTCTCTATTTAAATACTACGAACTTTCATCCCATGGCCAATGTGGGACTAAATGCCTTTAGCTATTTTTAGTCCCATTTGGCTTTGAATTAGGCAATCTTTAGACTTGAATATCTCATTCATTCGAAGTCGGAATTGAACCATTGAATATACCACGTTCATCCCCAATGGAAGGAGAACACACTCTAACCATCATCCAATTGATTCGATCAACGGATCTCGCCGTAATTCAATTCAAAGATTCACATATATATATTCTTCATATTCCAACAATCCCTCACAATGAATGGAGATTCAAGGAATTGACATACAAAGAGACTGACTCTATTGTGAAAGGTACTTTAGAAAAGAAACCGCATCAGGAAAGGTAAACTAGGTCTTGAACCTTCCATAGCGAAAACTTTATCGGACTTACTGGCTAATCAGTGAACTAAGTCTTGAACGGTTAGCCGTTAGTGTAAGCCAAGTCAACAAGCTTCACACAGTGACTTTCAAATCAACTTTGGTTCTAAGTTGTGTCCGTTTTGGCCCTGGACATTCTTGGTTTCTGAGAGTATCTTTAGGGAATAACAGCCTCCATAGAAATTCCCAAAGAGCCAATCCAACTCTATACTCACATAGGTGATCATCCTATTAAGAGTAGTCTACTCTACTCCACTTGTTTAGCAACAAGATATAGGCATCATTAAAAGCGTTAAGCTTATCCTTAATCCACTTATAGAAAAGCACTTATGTGCACCTTAGGAATGGATTGGAGTCAAGCTCCCAAGTACTTACTTGCTGAGTCAATCATAACTAGTTTTTCCTCTTGAACTTAGTCCATGGGATCTCCAATCTCTAAGTGAGGTTTCCATTAAGCTGACTCGGTAAGGTTAGGCTTTTAGACTCATTCCCCTTGATGCGCAGTTTATACGCTCTCCACTTAAACCTTTAGTAAGCAGATCCGCTAAATTATCTTTTGACGAGACAAAGTCAATAGAGATAATTCTATTTGAGAGCAACTGCTTAACGGTATTATGTCTACGACGAATATGTCTAGACTTACCGTTATATATAACATTTTGTGCCCTAGATATAGCTGCTTAATTATCGTAGTGTATACATATAGCGGGCACTGGCTTTTGCCATAATGGTATATCTTCTAAAAATTGTCGAAGCCATTCTGCTTTTTCTCCGGCCTTATCTAAGGCTATGAATTCCGATTCCATAGTGCAACGGACAATACATGTTTGCTTAGAAGATTTTCAGGATACCGCTGCTCCTCCTAGAGTAAATACTTATCCGCTAGTTGATTTTGATTCCTCAGAATCTGCAATCCAATTAGCATCACTGTATCCTTTAAGTATAGGTGGATACTGTCCATATCTCAAGGCATATTCCTTGGTATGTGATACGTAACCCAATACTCTTAGTAGAGCGATCCAATATTGATCACTAGGATTGCTAGTGTATCTGCTTAACTTGCTTACAGCGTAAGCAATATCGGGTCTAGTGCAATTCATCAAATACATTAGACTTTCGATAATCTGAGAATACTCCAACTGGCGTATACCAGTTCCTGTATTCTTATGAAGGTGGATGTGTGGGAGAAAAGGATTAGTATTCTCTTTTATCCCATGATCCTTAAATCTTTCTATCATCTTCTCTATGTAGTGAGATTAAGATAGACCGATTCCATCTGGTGTTCTGGTAATTTTCCTAAAATTACATCAGCAACCCCCAGATCCTTCATGTCAAAACTGTTGGATAACATTCTTTTAGTGGACTTAATAATTTCAATATGAGTCCCAAGTATCAACATGTCGTCTACATAAAGACAAACAATGATACATGCATTTTCAACTATTTTCGTGTAAACACACTTATCGCATTCATTGATAGTGAATCCATCTTTGATCATGACACTATCAAATTTCTCATGCCACTGTTTTGGAGCCTGCTTTAGACCGTATAAGGATTTTATCAATTTACACACTTTGTGTTCTTGGCCCTTGACTATAAATCCTTCAAGTTGCTCCATATATATTTCTTCATTTAATTCACCATTTAAGAATGTAGTCTTGACATCCATTTGATGGATATCTAAAATATGCAATACTGCAATTGCAATCAACATCCGAATGGATGTTATTCTTGTTACTAGTGAATAAGTATTGAAGTAGTCAAGTCCTTCTTTTTGTCGATAACCCTTGGCTACTAATCTAGCCTTGCACTTATTGATAGATCTATCGGGTTTTAATTTTCTTTTGAAATTCACTTATACTCAATTGGTTTACTGCCAGGAGGAAAGTTTGCCAATTTCTAAGTATGATTAATTAGTATGGATTCTATTTCACTATTTATAGTTTCTTTTCATATTTGTACTTCTGGGGTTGACATAACCTCTTTAAATGTTTGAGGTTCGCTTTCAATAGCGTATGCTATGAAATCTGGACCAAAAGATTTTGAGATTCTAGATCTCTGACTTCAGTCGGTTCCTCGGGCTTTCATCCCTGAACGCCATCTCATGTGTTCTTTTCCCAGAAGTCTTATCTGTTTCCCGTTTATATGGAAAAATATCTTCAAAGAACACAGCATCTCTAGATTCGATAATCATGTTTATATGAATATCTGGTATTTCTGATTTATGAACCAAAATCTGTAGGTACTACTATTCAAGGTATAGCCTATGAATATGCAATCCATGATTTTTGCTCCCAACTTAGTCTTTTTAGGTAATGGTGCTAGTACCTTTGTAAGGCACCCCCACATTTTGAGGTAATGGTAGGAAGGTGTCCTTCCATGTCATAACTCAAATAGTATAAGACCAAGTTTCTTGTGGGGTATTCTGTTTAGAATATAATTTGCAGTTAACAGAGCTTCCCCTTACAAGTTCTGCGGAGCTCTAGAACTTACGAGCATGGAATTGACCATCTCCTTCAAAATTCTGTTCTTCCGTTCAGCAATTCCATTTTGCTGAGGAGTATATGGTGCTGTTGTTTGATGGATTATACCAAATTTAGCACATAACTCACTAAAATCATTTGATTCATATTCTCCGCCTCTATCGAATTTTAGAATCTTGATATTCTTGTTGAGTTGATTCTCAACTTCAGCTTTATATGTTATAAACCTATTTATTGCCTCATCCTTACTGTTTAAAAGATACACAAAACAGTATCTTGTACAGTCATCAATAAAAGTAATAAAATACTTTTTACCGCCTCTAGTTGGCATAAACTTCAAGTCACACAGATCGCTATAAATTAACCCTAAAAGTTCTGTATTTCAATCAATTGAGTGAAATGAATTTTTCGCCAACTTGGCCTCAACACAAATCTCACACTTGCAAATTTCTTCTAAGTTGAGTTTAGGAATATATCCTATATTAGACAAGTTCTTTAATGACTTATAATTTACATGCCGTAATCTAGCATGCCATAAAGAAGGAGACTCAAGCAAATAAACAGAAGTTTTTCCTTTATTTATAAGCTTTGGGTACAAATACATAGACTTTTTATCTATCACTGCAACATTGGCTTTAAAAAGTCCATTAACAAGATAACCCTTTTCCACATACATCTCTTCCTTAGTAAGTATAAATTTATCTGATTCAAAAACCATTTTAAATCCTTTCTTACTAAGTATTGATCCAGAGATCAAATTCTTGTGGATATCTGAAACATGTAGCACATCGTTCAGAGTAAGCTCTTTTCCAGATGTCCACTTCAGGATGACCTTTCTTTTTCCTTCAACCTTTGAGACGACTGAGTTCCCATGAATAGTTGCTCATCTTGCTCTAGTTTTTGATATTCAGAGAATAATAATTTCTCAGAACAGATGTGCTGAGTAGCCCCAGTGTTTACCCACCAATCTTTATTATTGGTTGTCAGATTCACCTCTGACACCATAGCTGAAAGGCTTGGCGACGCATGGTCGGTCAAGTTTGCTTGTGGATGGCTTTTCTTGTTCTTTTTGAGACGGCTGCGACATTCATTCACCTTATGCCCTTCTTTGTTGCGGATGTAGCAGGTTCCCTTGAAGCGCATGCTCTTGCCTTCTTGGACCTTGCCTTTGTACCCCTGGGAAGTCTTCTTCCATTTTAAGCTTTTGAAAGTAGACGCTTTCCCTTTGAGTCTTCGATCACATTGGCTTTTGCTTCATAGGAGTTCTTACTGCTCCTTTTCTTGGACTTTCTGTTGTCCTCCTCGATTCAAAGCCTCCCAATAAGATCTTCCAACTTCAGCTCCTTTCGCTTGTGCTTCAGGTAGTTCTTGAAATCTCTCCACGCAGGTGGGAGTTTCTCCACGATAGTAGCAACCTGAAAGGTTTCAGGTAGAATCGTACCTTCGGCTTCTATCTCGTGCTAGATAAGTTGGAACTCTTGCACCTGACTGATTACAGTCTTGCTGTCCACCATTTTGTACTCCAGAAATCGTTCTATGACGAACTTCTTGGTACCAGCATCCTTAGTCTTGTACTTCTTATCAAGACTGACCCATAACTTCTTTGCCGTTGTGATAGGACTATAGACATTGTAAAGAGAGTCATCCAGTCCATTTAAAATATAATTTCGGCAAAGGAAGTCACCTTGAGTCCATGCATCGACTGCAAGGACTGAGTCCCGATCAGTTCCAGGTTCTGGTGGATCTTCTTGCAGGAATTTGGCCAGATGAAGAGTGGTTAAGTAGAAGAGCATCTTCTGTTGCCACCTCTTGAATTCTGTGCCGTCAAATTTTCCTGGCTTCTCTGGCTTCGGGTTAGGAAGTGGAGTAGGCATCAAAGCTTGTAGCTGCATGTTTGGTGCCTTGCTAGAGCTATCTTGATTAGTCTCAGACATTTTTCTGCAAATTCAAGCAGAATAGAAGTAAGAAACTTCAATATCGTAATTGTCTTAAGATTGTTGATTTCTGGGATCAATCTGACAACTAATCAATATCACTGAAATATCAACAATCTAATTGGCCAGGTCGGTAAATATCAGGTAGGAGGTTTTCCGTTCAATAGAACGTTCCTTAATTTAAGAACCACCTTTCAATTTCCTTCCTTAGTTAAACACCAATTAGACTAATATAAATCAGTCTCAATATACTGAATATCAGTATATCCCCTGTATAAAGAAATTAATTCACTTATACAGTACTTGGAGTGAGGCACGCTTAAAGCGAATCTCCTTAAGACAATTACGTCCCCCGCACCGGTGCTAACGGGTTACTGGACGCTGGTTTCCCAAGATACAACACTCCTTCACGGTATTTGGATAGCACTACCAAATCACCGTATGGTCGAACCGTAGTTAACCAGTACCTTCACAAGATTATTAAAGTAGCAGGACAAAGACAAATTTTGGGAGAATATTTGCCTTTACTTTGGAGGAGCACCCACTGTAGAGGAAGAAGAAAGGTTGAAGAATATTCTTCTTCAGAAGTCCCAGATTCAGACAACAATTCTATTAAAGAATCTGTTGAATTTTCTGAGCCCTCTTTCAGAACAAATTTTGCAGAATCTCTTTTGGAAGTTGCTTTGAAAACTGAGTTGCAGAATCCCCACTTGCTTTCGAAAACCGGGTTACTGATTTCCCACTTTCTGTTTGGAAGTCACTTCAAGACTGAGAGAGAGAGAGAGAGGATCTCCTTCAGATTTCTTGCTGTTGGTGTGTTGTGTGTGTTTTTCAATTGAGAATTCGGAGCACTATTTATAGCGCTCGGGGAGGGGCCAACTGGTCCGAACCCAACGAATAGTTGCAACGGTTCGGTCTGAACCGTTGCAACAGTTCGACCTAACCACCGCAACCGTTGGCCGTCCAACTGCCGCGACAGCCGCTGGCGGAGCGGTTCGGATCCGGATAGCGGAGCGGGTCCGTTGGCGGGGCGGTTCGGATCCGGATGGCGGAGTGATTCGGATCCGGATAGCGGGTATGCTTCGCGTAACCCATACCCTTGAGACCCAGTTAAAAAAGAACCAGGCCGGATAGGAAACCCGAACCCAGACCCGGTCCCGAGCACGAGGTCGGCCCGGCCCAGCCCAGCGCCAGCGGCGGCACGCGCGCGCATGTGCGGGCATGGTTTCCTCTCAATCGCGCGCGAAAACTCCAAGTACCTAAAGGGCATGCCCTTTGTTCTCAATTTTCTCTATTTAAACACTACGAACTTCCATCCCATGGCCAATGTGGGACTCAATGCCTTTAGCTATTTTTAGTCTCATTTTGGCTTTAAATTAGGCAATCTTTAGACTTGAATATCTCATTCATTTGATGTCGGAATTGAACATGTGAATATACCACGTTCATCCCCAATGGAAGGAGAACACACTCCAACCATCATCCAATTGATTCGATCAACGGATCTCGCCGTAATTCAATTCAAAGATTCAGATATATATATATATTCTTTATATTCCAATAATAACTTCACATCTAGATATTGTCTTGTATAATATTTAGGTATTTTCAATAATTAACTTATATATACATGTAGTTGTGTATATATAATTAAATATATTAAAATTTTCAAAAACAATTAATCCCTGATTAATCTCCAATTAATTCGATTAATCATTATTCAGTGTTAGACCGCACGAATAATGAAACTTATTTTTAGAACACTGATCAAATCTAATCTAAATTTTATAAAACTTCTAAACACTTACAAACTCATAAATACAAATCTTCTTCTTCATTTTGAACTGATCAAACATGATTTCTTTGAGCTTGACTCCTTCTTGAGTGTTAGATGTTATCTTTGTGCTTGAGCTCTTGAATCAACACTTGTTAGCTTTAAAACTTGACTTTGAGTCTATTGATGAAGCTAAATACTAAATCATGATCTTGATTAAACCTGTAACTTAAATATCACCAGATCATTAGTACCATAACTACATGAGTTAATCATCATTAAAACTAAAGTGACGGGCCTTTGGGCCAACAGGTAATTCAGCCCAAGTCCCCGTGGAGAAGGGGCAAGAGTTAAAGGCTTTATGGTATTGCTACAATCAAGAAAAGAATTAAGGTAGTAATTCAAACTTTTCATGGTGTTTTGCTAAAGGCTTGAAAAGCAAGTCAAGATGAAAATTATTGGGATTTTGCCTTGTTTTCAAGATAAGATGATGGTCCAAGAAGATCCAATCGAATTGGAGAAGGCGATGGTTTAAAGCAGAAGAAGCAAATCTAGCAGAGCAGATTAGTCAACTGTATAGTTGACTAATACTCACACCAGTCGACTATATATTCGATTGGACAGATACAGAAAAGAAATTATTATACAGGAGTCAATTTATGGGCTTTATACATCGACTAATGGAAGGACTAGTCAACTAGTTTGCATGACAAATCGACTAATCAGCTGTTCTGAAACGTGAGCAATTTTCTTTTCAGTCACGTGAGAGATTTCTTTTCTAAAGGAGTTCGAATATATTCAATTAAGGTTTGTTTCTAAAGTTTGAAAGTCTAGAATTCTGCTAGATTAAAAAAAGTTCTTCAAACATCTGACAGCCAAAATCATCTCATAATTTGAATAAAATTTGTGTTGTAAAGTCCTATAAATAAAGATTGTAACTTAGCATTACAATCAACCTAAAAAGTGAGGAAAGGAATCCAAAAAAGAGAGAGAAAGGTGACGGTGCATAGAGAGAAAGAATACTCTTATAATCTTGGGATTCAAGGGGAAGGCAAATATTCTTTTGGGAATCAAGGGGGAGGTTAAATCTCTTATATCAAGTTAATTAATAAAACTATCTCAAGTTCTCTCCCCGTGTAGATCAAGTTTGGGCCGAACCACATTAAATCCTCTTGTTATTATTATTACTCTTTTTTTTTTTTTTTTTTTTTGTATTACTAGTTTACTCTACAATTGTTTTCCTCTTACAAGTATTATCATATTGTCACGTTCCGCAACGTCAATCCCGGAAACAACAATTGGTATCAAAACATATCAATTCCTTGCATAACAACAATGATCCATTCCAATCCATGTGGTGATTAAAAGAATCCTAAAAAATAAGTAGTTTCCTAATTTCTTACACAATTTAGGCAGATTCTATAATCGGATATGCAGTGTAGATCATTTGTGCCTATAGTTAAGCACAAATCTCAGTGAAAAAAACCAATGTACCAATCAATACTGACATACTTGTAAAACACCAACAAGCTCTCAATGGGAAACGAGTCTAGTTTGAAACAAAGCTTTGGCCAACAAAATCTCCCAAAATTTCTTTATGTCTTCTATTGCAAGCTCAATCTTTCTTGCGCCATAGTAGCAAAGACATGAGCACCAAAAGAGTGATCAAGGCCTAAACCTCCGCTCATGAGCACCAATTCTAAGTGCATTGCATCCCTCTACCTCCTCTTGGATCCTTGTGTGCAAAAGCATGAAAAGAGCGGGGCATGTCCTATGTTTTCATAGTAGAAACTAACTTTTTTGCATCGCGTTCTGCAATTGGTTTAACGCTTATAAGGAAATTCATCAGTTGAGAATGTGGCCCGAGAGTGTCAAAGATCTGCGCCCGATCAAATGTAAATCGTTAGAGTTCATTGAGAAAAGGACACAGGCCAACATCATTGGACTCGACAAATTCCAACATTTGTGCATTTGTCGGTGGTTTTTAGACCCTACACAGGATTTGACCGACAATGATCAGCTTTATCGAATTCAGTATCGTCAACGTTGCAACAATATGAAAACAAAAAAGCTCGAGAAGAGTTAGTAAGACGTGATTTATGGCTAAAGAAAGAAGCATTAAGATTGAAGAGTTACACTAGACATCCAACTCACCCTGAGAAAGTGCTGCCATGCATCCTCAAGAAATAAACAAACAAATGTATACGTAACTAATATTGAAAGAGTACTCAGGTACATCCCAAAAATATAAATAGCCCAATGGTGCATATAACTCATCCTGAAAGAATATACAGATAAATTCCCGAAATATGAATAGACAAATGTATATGTAACTCATACTGAAGTACTCTGAGTCACATCCCTAAAATATAAATAGCTGAATGTACATATAACTCATCCTAAAGGAGCACTCAGATACATCCCCAAAGTATAGACGAACGTTTAATCAAATCAAATTCATCCCTAAAATCCAGAATTCCACACGACATAACAAATCCAATGCCTAGTGTCATCCTGTAAAAAAACAATATCCATTGTACAAGTACAGAATACTAGAACAAAAAAGAACAGGCAAACTAAACTTCACTTCAAAAATATCCACAACAAAATATCACTCTCCCATGAGCACTGGGAACTGTACGAATAAACCAAAAATGTCACACAATATTAAACTAGATGAGAAACCCAAAAATACGAAGAACAAGTAAATGCCCGCAAATAAAATCAAGTCCTATAAAAAAGAACGGCCTGTAACCATATAATAAACAGATTTAAAAAAAAAAAAACAAAGATGTCAACAACACGAAACAAAAATTGGATTAAATAGAGAGAGATTTAAAATCCCCTTTCCCCTGAAGAAGCCCCCAGAAAGCTGATTTAACAAATTATTATGAGATATTTACAAAACAATTTAATGACAATAGGGATCAATTTCTATTGAAATCCAACCCTGGGCAAGGGGAATCACATTTAATAGCATAGTCTCCATATTACTAGCAGCAGCAGCAATAGGAATGATTTTAATGCTGTCAATAGTTACAGCAACATCAAACCCTAGTACAGGGGAAGGACATTTAATAGCATAATCCAGCACACATTCTCTTCTTAGCTATGTTGCTCTCCTTCATCCAGAACACAGGGAACACCACCTGAGGGAAGATAGCTCAAGAAGTTTCATGAAGCTATTATTTTGTCCACCCATTACTACATAGATGATGTTATCCTTGGAGCAATGCCATATGGATCAAATATAATATGAACTCTATTGCAGTCACCCATTGGAAGAAAAGATACTTGACCAAATAATTGTAGCAGTTGGCAATTGTTTTGGAAGTTGAGATTTGAGAGTGCAAAGGGGTAGATGGCTAAAGAAAAAGTGGGCTTCAATAAGCTACCGTAAAAAAAAAATTTGACCCATTAACTTGTATAAACTGATTTTCAATTTTCTGTTGAACTAAATAAGCATAAAAGCTGAGGAAGCGTGAAGAGATTAATGGTGTTACAGAGATGAAACACAAAGAATAAGTATGAAAGATGTTCAAACAAATCAAGCTGATATGCCTATAGTATACTAAGAAGGCTTTTGCAAAGTGTCCCAACCTAGAAAATTATGTCTCGTAAAGGGGACAAGACTAATAAAAATAAGCTACCACAAGACTTGAGAATATTTATCTTGAGCTCTTTTAACTCGATTTTAAGAGGAGATATATGAGGATATTACTTGTAAACTGTTATTTTCCTAATAATTATTTTCTCCACCCATTAATACATAGTGATTTGATATGCTTATAACAATGTCATACATATCAAATATAATTTGATCTCTATTGCACTCACCTATTGGAAGTTAAACAAATAATATTTTGTTTGGGAAAAAAAAAAAAGATAAAGAAAATAGCAATTTACACATAATATTTTCATGTGTGGTTATCTTCTTAAGAAGGGGTTAAAATGAGGTCAAGATAAAATATCCTCAAGTCCTCTGGTATCTTATTTTTATTAGTCTGGTCCGCTTTATTTTATCAGACATAATTTTCTAAACTAGTATATGATTTTCAAAAACTTGGTATATATTATGGTCACATCAGCTTTATTTGTTTAAAATCTTTTATGCTTATTCCTTGTGTTTCCTCTCCAGAACACCATAATCTCATTATGCTTTCTCACCTTTTATACCTGTTTGTTCAACAGAAAAACAGTTTATACAAGTTTACGGATCAAATCTCTTTACGATAGCTTATTGAACCACATTTTTTCCTAGCCATCCACCCCTTTGCACTCTCTAAGTATCAACTTAAAAAAACAAGAAAATATCCCTCGATATTATTCGTGGAAATCGAGTTTTTTCCTAGATATTACGAGATATTACCATCTAGTTTCCTCGTAAGAAATTCACAATGCGGATACCCAAGTTGGACTAGTGCCTCTGAACTTAATTTTATGAACTTGATGCTTACCATCAAGTTTCCTCATATCAAGACACCTTTAACATTTCTCCAATCTATTTATACGATTGGTTACAAAAGCCTTTTGACAAGTGCTTGCTGCAATCGGTCGTGTGAACCAAAAAACTATTAGTAAATACAAACGCATTCCTACAAGTTCGAAAAAAAAATATAAATTTGTATCAGATTGGAACTAGTAACCTATTCATAATAACGAATGGGAGCCTACAAGAATTTTGCTTAACTAAAACACTAACTACCGGTTTTGAAGTTCAAGGTACGTCTCAAATAAAAAGAAGACAACAGTTTCATGAGAATTAATGCTCAAGACCACAGTTCAAACTTCGAACAACCAAAGAAGAACATAACCTTCAAGACCCCAAGCATTCATCAAGGATATGAATATCATGTTGATAAAAGTATCCTGTAAAAGTCATAAAAAAAGGTCATACAAGCTAAACCATTGAAATAAAACCAGTAAATTTCAAGAGTATACTCATATAATACAAAAAATCCGAGATATAGACATATCATAGTATCTGTACTAATTCAAGCATCCTATCAAAACTTAATCCGTTCCAAACAGAATTCCTATGTTCACCAATTCAATACTAAAAATAACAAATTGCAAAAAAAGATACAACAGATTCATGTCCAAAAGAAATAATAATATTAAGGCCAAAATTTTCTCCTTCAATAGAAATCTCAAGTGTATTATGGCAAATAAAACAAAAGGGAATCACCCAGATTTTGCCTAAAGCATTATCTAACTTCTACAATTAAAAAGGCAAGAGCGAGACTAAAATTAATGCCAGCAACATCCCATATGTTAACAGTGAACTAACACATTACTAAATGGAAACCCAAATCAGGTATGCAAATCAACCATAGTGATTTCGACGGTCAAAACCATTATCAAACCAAGCCAGAACCCCTTTTACAACACAAGAAAGAAAGTGGCTTCCCCTGTCTACAACTATTCTAAAAGGCAAATAATACAAAGCACGGGCATGATTTCTGTCCCCCGCTTCATCTTGCCGATATTTTTCCCTATCATTTGTATTTTAATAATTAATTTTTATATAACTTGTATTGTCCTATTATATGGAAACTCTCAAATTACAGATACTTCCACCGTTTTAATTATTTTTTTCTATCGTCCATATATAATTAGAACTCTCTATATAAAAAGTTTCTTAAATGACGAAAACTCTCTCTCACATACATTATTTCTTTCTAATGTTCTAATATAACTACAAAATTATAAAAACTCTCTAATTCTTCTTTCTTTATATTTGAGTTGAAATTCTAATATAATTGGAACTCTCAAATTACAAAAACTCTTCTCCTTTATCTTCCTTTTTCAATCATTTTAATGTAACTAGAACTCATAATTACATAATATATAATTAGAATTCTCAAATTGTGGGAACACTCTCTCTCCCCTCATATTTTTTCCAATATTATAATATAATTGGAACTCTCAAATTATGAAAACTCTCTCTTTCTCTCATTCTTCTCTCACTTCATCTCTAATTCTTTTTATTTTTCTAGATTCTCTCCCCCCTTCAAATTCTTTCTTTCTTTATTATTTTTTTTCTTTTTTTCATCTTTCACTTTTTTATTTATTTTCTTATTCTTTTTCCTTTTTTCTTTTACTAATTATATTTTGATTCTTTACCTTATCTTGTTGTATTGTATAAATTTATCTTTTAATCGAATTTGTTTCTTTTTTTGTAATTGGCTTTGTTCTTCTCTCTCGCTTTTTTAATTCTTCTTTTGCTTTATTTGTAATTTTTTCCTTTTCTTTGTTTTTGCTCCTTTTTCTATATTTTTTATTGTCTTTTTTCTTTTTCCCCCTTTCTTTATAGTTTTTTTTCTTTTCATGATTCTTTTTATTCTTTTTTAAATTCCTTTTATCGCCTTACAGTTGAGAAAGAGGCAACAAAGTAGATATATATGGTGTCGATGAAATATTAAGGCTACCTTGTTTTTTGATAAACTCTGATATGAAATCAAGAGTATGTTTGCTTAATAAATAGGTGTTACCTTTTATTCTTTGTTTTTTCCCCTTGAGTTGACAATTTTATTGGTTTTATAATTTAATATTGGTTTATAGATCTTTCGAAGTTTGTTGGGTCATGCCAAATTCATTATTGAATGCAAAAAAAAGAATATTATAGAGGTGAGAATAATATCCCAAATTGGTTTTGTTTTGAAATTTTTTTTTCAAGAATATATGATGATTTCTCACTGGCTATAATTTTCACATATTTTATATTGTTACTCTATGAAAACTTTTGATGTCAATTTATATCTTGCCCCAATTTTATACATAAAAAAAGATAGAAAAAACACATAAAGCTACCTAAGATATTTGTAATTACTCATTTAAATTTTTTTTATTTTCCCTGATCCTTCATTTGTTTTCCCATAAGATATTTATCTTTTTTTAATGCTTTATTTCCAAGATTTTTTTCTTTAGTTTTATGGTTCAATTCTAGTTTTCTCTTTCTTCCCCCACATATTTTATTTTCATCTTTATTATATTTTACTTACTTTATTTATTTTTTTAAAATTTCTAGATTTTTTCTGTTCTTTTTTTTTTTAACCCTCCAAAGCTTTTTTCCCCAACATTCTTTAGTTTCTTTTTAATCTATATTTCATGTTTTATGATTTTGCTACTGTTTTTGTATATTCGTTTTGGTTTCATCCTTTTTTTGTTCTTTATTATGATTCTTTATTTTCTTTTTTCCTCCAAAAATTGAGTTTGTACTATTTTACTTTCTTGCCAATACTTTTTTGGTGGTTCTTTCTATTCACTTTCTTTCTTTCTTTCTTTTTTTGGAATTTTCTTTCTTTTCTTCGTAATCTTTCTTCTTCTATTCCTTCTTTAAGTACTTTTCACTTGTTTCCTCGTTTTCTATTTTCAATTGTTTTTTCCTATTCCATTATTTTTTTAATGCTTTCTTTTTTCTTATTCTATATTTCTTCTTTTAATTTTTAATCTATACTTTTTATCTTCTAGATTCTTTATTTTCTCTTTTCCCCTACTTTTTGTTTTGTTTTCTTTTATTCCAGTCTACTTGATTTTCTTTTTAAATTCCTTCTTTGATTTTACTAAAAAAAAATCCTTTATTTTTTTTGTTCTTTCTTTTAGTTCTTTCAACCTTTATGCTTTATTTTTTATGTGATTCTTCGAGTTCTTTTTCTTTCTTTTTTCACAACATGGTTCACAGTCGCGGTCTCGGCCGCCGACTCGGCGGGCACTGAGACGGATCGGTCTTGACGACTCGGATCGGTATCGGGCGATACGCGCAAAACGCTACAGAGAAAGCTCAAAAAATTCTGAAAAAATCACGACAAATCTTAAAAAAATATAGACATCCACATTCATGTATCACATGTCCAAAATATATCACCTAGCATACTAAACATAAAGTGAAAGTATAAATACACACGTCGTTGGTAGAAGCATATCAAAATACATGCACAATATAATAAATTACACAAACTACATTCATAAATACATGTTAATGTAGTTATTTCTACATTGAATTGCGATGAGGCACAAAATCATTATCATAATGCCGAGTCAACTCTAATTCTCGGCCGAGTCAACTCCAATTCTCGGCCGAGTCAACTCCAATTCTCGGCCGAGTCGGCCTCCTCTTAGTTGAGTCGACTGACTCGTGACTCGGACTCGTCTCGGAGCGGGCCGAGACGGATACGACTCGGCCGACTCGTCTCCGACTCGGCCGAGTCTTTGAACCATGTTTCACAACTCTTTATTTTCTTTTTCCTAGATTTCACTTTTTTTAACAATTATTCTACATTTATTCTTTTCCCAAGTTCTTCTTCTCTTTTATCTTAGTCTTTATTTTCTTTCTTCTTATTTAGTTCTACCTTTTTTCCTTTCTTTTTATTTTCTTTATTAATAATATTCTACTTAATTTTAGTTCTTTCTTTTCCCTTTTTCTTGACTTTTTGATAATCTTTTCTCAAATTATTTCTTTTATTTTTCATTTCAATACATTTTAATATTATTTATTTTCTTTTTCTTTTTTCTTATGACTTTGTTCTATTTTTATATTTACTTTATTTTCTTGTTTTCTTGTATTCTTCGTTCTTTCACCAATTTTTTAAACTTTATTTTGTCCATTCTTTTATTTTCTTTAAGCCTCTTCCTTTTAGATGTTCTCAAGTTCTATTTACTCATTAAATTTTTTCCTCATATTTTCCTTTGTCCTTTTCACAATTCCTTTTGTAAAAAGTTTTTGTTCTTTTTATTCTATCTGTTCTTTTTTATTTTCTATTATATTACACATGTTCGCAAGTGTACTTTCTAGCAATGTTTAAAATAACGATAACGTAACAATAACGTTTTTCCTTTGTTATGTTAACATAGGTTATAACGTAATGCATAACGTAAGTTACACAATTTAATATTTTTTAATAAAAATAAATATATATACTATATTTAAGAATTTTTATAAACAGAAAAATAATTTTAAAAATCTAAAAATATATCAAAATAATATATAATACATTTAACAAATCTCACAATAATTTTTAACAGGCATCGAGGAACTGAGGTGCTCCGATATCGTACGCTTTCTCGTCAATTTAAGAGAGAGATCAGAGAGAGATCGACCATGAATTCCTCGTTAATTGAAGAGCCGTGCGGCTTTTTGATTTTTTTGGAGTGTTGCGGCGGCGAGTTCCTCGTCAATTGAAGAGAGATCAAAGAGAGAGGAACTGGAGCGCTTCAATGCTCGCCGATGAGAGAGATACAATTGAAGAGAAACTGCATAAAGAAGAAGAACCGCACGAGAGTCATTATCGATGTCACTGTCATTGTCTAGTGTAGAGAGATGATGCATTGGGGTGCTTCGATGCCTCGCTCGCCGTCGTCAATTTAGGGCTTCATGTTGATTTGGTTTGTGGAGAGAAATCGCTTCGTTGTTTTATATTTAGCAACCCCTGTAAATAACGTGAGTTACGAACGTTACGTTATTTTCATAACGTAACGTTCGTAACGCTTCAAAAAACGCTCGTTACTGGGAACTGTATTTTTTGTTAGTGTTATATAACGGTCGGGTGTCGTTATGCTATATAACGGGTTTTTTAAAACATTGCTTTCTAGTAAGAACTAAAACCAATTACAGACACATAAATTTCATAACAACCCAAGGAGAAACTATCAATTCAATCATTTATTTACAAACCAGCCCTCAATCATTAACAAACCAAAATCCTATCTACCAATTCCACATAACACGTGCTAGAACAATCCCTAGCTTAACTACTTCATGTTCGACAAAACAAGAATCAAGAAACAAGACACCAATGACAGCCTAACCCAAAGTACAATGTTGGAAGCTCATTCGAAAATTAAGTGGGATTTCACATGAGAAGATTGATCTAATCCATCAAGAATTAATTCACCAGTCCTCACAACTTAATAGTTTCTCAATACATCCCTCACCAGTTAAACAAAATAGTGGGTGGTTCTCTCTCTCTCTCTCTCTCTCTCTCTCTCTCTCTCTCTCACACACACACACACACACACACACACACACTCTTATTTATAAAACTATCAACCTTATCAAGAACAAAATACCATACTCAACTCAAAGAAAGAACCTTAGACAAACATGGGGGGTATCTAAGAATATTATAACAAAAAGGAACATCTATCCGACCATTTACTTCCAAAAAAAAAAAGAACTAATTTTCACATTCTTATCTTCAGGCGACATCAAGAATGAAGAACAGTCTTTAAACAGGCATATTACAACCGCTAGCATATAGAACCATCAATAATAAAACGATTTCAAGAGAAAATCAGAAGACTAAGATAAAGCAAACACTGTGATCAAGATCCCAAATTTGATTGTACAAAGTTCTAGAAAAGCTACTCCTTCCCTTGATGACCACATTACACAAGCCAGTTGCAGTAAAAAATAATAATAATAATGCATGCCAGCATCTGGACCTGCTCCAAATTGAGAGAAATTGTATGGAGATGATGAAAACACAGTGAGGTTAGCGGAAACTGTAGGATTCATTGAGTAATGCTCAAATAGAGAAACAGGACACAATTAAGGATAAACCTAAAGCTAAAGGCTATGAACTAAAGGGATACAAGCTAGAGGAAGAAGAAAGTGAAATACAAATCAAATAGAATTCATCTTCAGGTCTGAATTCCCCATTCTGTGTACATGGCCTTTTATAACGAAACATGCCTCTGACATTTTCCAATAAAGCCCTATCAACATTGTAAATTGCAGCGCTTACATTACTTTTGCAAATAACCCCCTACAAGCAATTCTTTTAACTCATCCTTTACTCCTTGCAGGGATCGGACTCATCAAAGTTCTCCACGATCGTCGCTAATTCAAGTGTGATCGCATCAAGGTTCAAGAAGAAATTAGGTAATTTAAGTGTAATTCCCAAATCCAACCTTTTGATCCAGATTGATTTCCACTTCTTAAGTAGAAACCCTCACCGCAAGCATATAAAAAACTAACTTCAAAAACAATCAGAAAATAAAATATTGCAACTGTTTATTAAACTCTGTGATCAAGAACCCCAATCTGATCGCATAAAACCCTAGAAAAGCTACTTCTTGCTTAAGCATCACAGCACACAAATTCCAGTGATAAATATTTCCAAGATCACAAATGTAATACCAAAAATCCAATCTTTTTTATAAACTCGACATTACAAACCTTTGCAGAATAGCAACACTAATTATAATTCTAATTAAGCACATGAAACCCTAACCTCCGATGATTTCTTCACTTGGAAGGGAGAGTAGGGGGAGGGGGGCCCGCGGGCGGAGCGCCGAGGAGGGACGCCTGCTGGAGCTCGAGCTCGTTCATCTGCTGCTCGCGGTCCATCTCGATGATGAGAGGGACGACGAGAACGAGAAAGGTGGTTCCGGCGATCCAGGCGGCGCGGCCGGTGCTCCACAGGAGCTTCTTGGCCACGACGGCAACTTCGGAGGCGGCCTTCTTCGAGTGGTAGACGACAGGGGAGTTGGATATGGACGACGTAGCGCGGGAGAGGATGCCTTCGCCCTCGCGGGCGGCGGAGCCCCTGCGGGAGGAAGCCATTGTTAATTGTTCGAGATCGAGATCGAGAGCGAGAGAAAATCGGCTGCGGGCTGCAATTTTAAGGGTTTATCATCTAGGGGGCCAGCGGGTCGCGTCGGGCGGGGTTTTCAGCATCTTTGTACCCGAACCGGAAATGTGGGCCTGCCGTTTTTAGAGGATTCTCCGCCCGTTATGTTGTGTATTGCGGCCGGTAATGGGTCGGGCATTTTCGGACTTACTATATCCATACCCCGCTCATAAATATTCAAGATCAGTTCCGAGATAAATTCATCAAACTACCTCCACCTTTGAGATATTTAAAAATACATATCCCTAACTTTTGGTCAATACACTTTTCTACCCTAAATTTTATTTTATATATTCCTACCCTACGCCGTTAACAGTTTTTGTACAAAGACTAAAATAACTATGTGAGATATTTCAGTTAATTTTAAGTGAAATTGAGAAGCGGATGGTGAAAACAAGAGTGAGACAGAAAATTTGGATCTTGGGTGAATTTTTTTTAGAAATCTCCATGATCTCTTCTGAGAGTTGGAGAATTACTGAATTTGAGAAGAAAATTTAGTTCTCTCACTTCAATATTTGATAAATTCCCATAGGACGTGGTTACGGTAGCGGAATTTGGGTTGAATTGAGGTTGGAGAAGATCAGAGCAATTCTTTTAGAGGTAAGTCCTTGTCATTGTTCAGATTTAGTTTAATTTTGTTAGATCTAGAGATTGTTGGTTTCAAATGACATATTTTCCTTAAAACTGAATTTTTATCAATCTATTTTTTCTGTTTTTTTATGACTTGTCTTATTTTTCTGATTTTTTATGTGTAATTACATTGTGATTGTAGTGTTCTTTTGGTTGTTGTGAATTTTTTTACTTGTTTAATAAGATTAAAGAGAGGGTTATTGTTACTATTGTTAGATGCAAGAATAGATCTGACAACTAATCAATATCATATACAGTAATATTTATGAACATAAATATTTCAGTATAACCCTGTAAAAAGAACGTTCATTCAGTTATACAGCAATTGGAGTGAGATACGCATGTAGCGAATCTCCTTAAGACAATTACGTCCCGTGCTACGGTGCTAACAGGTTACTAGACACTGGTCTCCCAAGATACAATACTCCTTCACGGTATTTAGATAGCACTATCAAATCACCGTACAGTCGAACCGTAATTAATTAGTAACTTCACAAGGAATTCAAGGCAGTTGGACGAAAATAAATTTCAGGGAGAATATTTGTCTTAACTTTAAAG
Source organism: Agave tequilana (assembly GCA_038442645.1). Lineage (NCBI taxonomy): Eukaryota > Viridiplantae > Streptophyta > Magnoliopsida > Asparagales > Asparagaceae > Agave > Agave tequilana. The sequence goes on along the minus strand of JAVJIF010002098.1, from coordinate 96,990 downwards.
GATTATTCACTGTAGAGAAAGAAGGGAGAGAGAAGAATTAATGTCTTCGGAAGACAAAGATTCAGATAACAATTCTATATTGCAGAATTTGTTGAGTTTCCTGCACTTCTTTCAGACCAAATCTTGTTCCAGATTTTTCTTTAAAATCTGAACAGTAGAGAGGAAAGGAAGATGAGAGGATTCTTCTAATTTTGTGACGGTTTCTGTCTGAACCGTTGCAACTGTTCCAGACAGGAACCGCTTGCAACGGTTCCTTCCAACCATTTTAGCACGCAGGTATGGGTAGCAGAGCGGGTCTCGTACCGAACCCTTGTGGCCCGGCTCAAAAAGAATCAGACCAAATTGGATCTGCGCCCGCACCCAGACCCAGACCCGGACCCGGGCCCGGGCTTCGGCACCGGCGGCAGACGCACCGTGTGGGCATGGTTTCCCCCCAAACACGTGCATAAATTTCAAGTACCTAGAGGGTACACCCTTTGTTCTCAAATTCCTCTATTTAAACACTTCAATTGTCCACTCCATATCCAATGTGGCACTAAATTTAACTTTCTCATTTAGCTTTTGAATTAGGCTAACTTTAGAGTTGAATATCTCATTTATTCGAAAATGAAATTGAACATGTAAATATACGACCTTCATCCCCAATGGAAGGAGTACACACTCCGACCATTCTCCGATTGATTCTATCAACGGATCTTGCCTTAATATTCAGCTCAAAGATTGCCATAAAATTCTTAGTTTTTTCCCAACAACTATTAGTGGTCCTTTATGCTAATCCTAAACAATGCTATCATAAACAAATAGCGTTAGTGGTCCCTGGTGCTCTATGATTGGTCACAAATATTGCATATTTATTGTCACATTACTATGTTTATTATCTAATAAATCCTATTGACAAGTCTTATTTTTATTTAATAATGTGCAGGCCCATCACTAATGGTGGTGGAAGGAAATTGAGCCCAAAAGCTCACTTTAATTCTGACTTAATTAAATTTAAATCTTAAATAAAGATGTGGACAAATATTCAGGAGGATATGGATAATTCCAGGTGAAGATCAACGCAAATCAGAAAGATAATACCAAATGAAAACCGGTAAAATTCAGATTTCTATAAATTCGTTTTGGTTAGCTAAAAATCAACCGAGACTAACGTCAACTACAGAGTTCAAATTCAAAATTCAAAGGACTAAATGGATAGAGAGAAGATCAACGGATGAGATGAAGCAATTTTTGACTCTAAGATTCAAACTAGATACATTTTAGTATTTGAATCATAACTTTCGCTTTCGAAACTCAAATCTGATAATTCAAGATGATCTAGAAAGAAGACTTAAAGGGCTACAACTCTTACGTTGATCACTATTTCTAATTCCATCATTTGATAAGTTATATTCAGCAATCAATACGCCAACAAGCTGCAGATCAGAATTGAATATCCACATCAAATCAAGTTTGGAGATAAAAGGAGGATTCAAATTCAGAAATAATCAGCTTCCCTTATCTCCTCACTCCTTTTCCCTCTGGTTTTTTGCCTATAAAAGGTAGGGGTTTTATTGAATGAGGGATCAAAGACTAGTTTTATCTTTTCTCTTTATTTTTAGGATTTAAGTTTATTGTTAGATAGTTTATGAGAAGTTGTATCTCAGTTCTTAATCTGTAGTTCAGTTTAGAAACAAAGTGAGAGAGAGAAAGAGTGATTGTAATATGAAGTTAAAGTGACAGCAATAAAGATTCGACGGACTTCGTTTCTTCTCCAACTCACGGGTATATTGAATTTCAATTTAATGTTTTCTTTTTTTAGTAATGAGTAGCTAAATCTCTTCTTTTTGGGCTCACTAATCTCTCCTTTCTAGTATTGATTCTTAATCGGTATTAATGAAAAAACCCAACTGAATCATATGAATGCCTTAAACTAAGCCTTGCTTATTGCGAGTGTTCTTGAAGGCACATGGGGATGTGATTGAATTTTGAACTTAATCTTAAAATTTATCATTAAAAAGAACTTGTTTTTATATCCATGCTTGCTTCATTGCTTTAACGGTTTAACATTCAACTCAAAGAAAGATTTCAAAACTAAAGTTCGATTTCTAAAATAAATCATCTTATATGTTTTACTTGATCTCTCTTAAATACAAGGCTAAACTTTTTGCCTATGATCTCATTGAGGCACTTGAACTTTCAAGAAAAGAATTTAGAGTTGGGAAAAGATTAGTGAGCCTGGATTCTTCTTTATTAAAAAAAAACAAACACCATCACTTTTAAAGTCCTTTAAAGATCACTTTCTCTAAAACTTTTTTCAAGTTTTAAGTTTTCTTTAAATCATCTCTCTACTCTCCATTCTCTTTTCGCATTAAAAAAACACCAACACCATTCTTTGCTTTTGAAACATTACATCGAAAAGCTTTCATCGCATTCCTCCTCGTGGATCACGACCCGTTAGCCCAAAGCTACAGGGTAATTCTACTGCATTTACTTGTAATCAAATTTTGGTGCCGTTGCCGGAGAGGGAACGATGTAATTATTTTTTAACAAGTTTGGTATCTGTTTCAGGGCCATCAAGAAATCAGATGTAGCGATCAAGCATTGTAGGAGAAGACTTACTATTCTGTGCCCCTACTCTAGAAAGTAGGAAATAAAATTCTAAAAAAGCAAAAACTTGAAAATTTTTGGACTACTAAAAACTCTTTTTTGCAGGACATTTGCAAAAATACAATTTTTTGTGTTATTTCTGCTATATTTGATAATCACATACCCTGTTTTTAATCCAACAATAATCTGATTGATTGCCAATTGCTTAAAAAACATTTAGCTTGCATTCTAGGCATTTGTATAATTACGTTTCTTTTACAATTACTGTTGAAGAAAGCTGAAGACAAGGTACGTATGCATAGCGTATAGCTTAGGAAACATTCTTGAGTGATTATTTGCTTGTTGAATGTTACTTTTTTATATCCTGCACACTTTGCACAATCAATCTTAAAGGCAAAACCCAACACAAGATAAGGTGGGGGAGTCATTACTCTTTCTTAGCCCACAAACCATCTCCAAGCACGCACAGCCTAAGTCTAACTTAAAATCTAATAGACGTTGGCCTTAGGGACATCTCGAACTCATTAGGAGATTATCCTAAGGGGGAAGGTGTTAGAATTTGACTCTTGCCAAATCAGTATCAAAGGACAGGGATTGAGGGGTGAAACCCCGAAGGCAGGTAATTTGGCTTAATTAGGCCCGTCGCTTCTGCATGGATACCTCTAACCAACCTCGCCTTGACCTGGCTGATTAGCTTGTGGTCAAAGTCTGCATTATACCTCCTGTGGACAATCAACCAGTTAGGAGTTATCTAGGTCAAGGTTACCTTAGACTAGGCTTGGTTTGCCTTTTTCTTGTTGACTATTGTTGAACTTGTTTGTGGTAGTGTTTGTATATACAAGTGTGGTCGAGAGATCCAATCACATCTAGGTTAACTAGAAACTCATCTCCACCCAAGTAAGAATCCAAACAGATCTGGTTATGACTCAACCAACATCTTTGCAGGATAGGTTTTATCCTATTAGAACCACACTTCCATCTGCATCCAACTTCCATCGGTTGGTGAACACAACTTTGAGCTCAAGCCTCAGTTCATCAACGTACTCTATAAGTTTCATGGCTTAGAGTCCAAAGATATTTATTTTTTCATAAGAGAATTTGAGATAGTATGCTTAATGATGAAAATCCCACACCTTATAGATGATACTATTAGGTTAAGATTTGTCTCATTTGCTCTTAAGGACTTAGCCAAGAAATGGCTTTACAGCTTAACGGCTGGCTCTATCACATTGTGGGATGGTTTCATCAAGGTCTTATTGAAGAAATTCTATCCAATTCATAAAATCGCTCTCATTAGGAAGAATATCATGCAGTTCACGTAAGAACCTAGTGAACCGTTTTGGAGGTACCTTGAAAGCTTCAAAGACCTTCTTGTCTAATGTCCTCATCATGCAATAGAGAAATGACGATAATGCCAAATTCTCTATGACGGTTTAGACTACTCAACCAAGACCCTCTTAGAAACTTGTACCAAGGGGGATTCTTGCAGAAAGATGAAAATAAAGGATGAGATTTATATGAGAATCTAGCTGAAAAAACATCCAATGGGAGCCGACTAATGAAAACTCTAGGAATTCAAACTCTATCTCTTCAAAAGGAGATTTCCATTCAATTGAATCATTCATAGCTGCCGAGGCTAGAATAGAAAACCTAGAAAGAAGACTGGAAGATTTAGAAACTAAAAAAATCAAGTCTAGTTAACCGAGTCAGCCCAAACCAATTTTCAACTCAAAATGTACATACTGTCAAGTAATGAATCATGTATTTGAGGAGTGTCCAGTGTTCCAAGCACAGCAACAATTTTCTGAACTGATGAATGCGGCCTTTTCAAGGCCGAACAATAATCCTTACACACAAACGTACAAACCTGGATGGAGAAATCACTTGCATTTCTTATGGAGCCAAAATAACAATGACCACTCATGGTCAAACCATTCAAACCACTTCTAACGTTCCAATAATTCTCCCAATCATCAAACCAACTTTTTAAATTACCATCACAATTCTTCCAAACATTCACCTAAGTTTTCAAATTATCAACAAAACTTTCTCAACCAAGCTCCGCAATCTTCCTTTCATAATCCTCAACTTGATAGGAGAATGACTGATTTTAAGAAAAAATATGAAAAGGTACATGAAGAACCAAGATTCCCTCATGCAAATAATATAGAGGCTAGAGGTTCAAATGAGCCAACTAGCCAATCTACAGAATGAGAGGTTAAAGAGTACCTTGCCCAGTCAGCCAGTAACGAATCCTAGGAATTCTCAACAAGCTCATTTGGCTTAGGATCAATCGTTGAATCAATGTAATGTTGTTCATACATTAAGGTTGGGAAAGAAAGTTGATAATCAAGTGTCAATACCAACCAGTTCCATTTAGCACAACCACACACAAGCATCCACCTCATTTGGTCTCAATCCCTCAAAATCTGATGAACTGAAACGGATAAGTCAACCAGTCAGGTGCACAAGCCTATAGTACCATTTTCTGACAGGCTAAAAAATAACAAGCAGAATCCACACATAGATAAGATAATTGAGATCTTCAATCAAGTGAAGATAAATGTGCCACTTCTTGATGCCATCCAACAAGTCCTATCTTATGCAAAATTTCTTAAGGACATGTGCACTAAGAAGAGAAAGACTAATGTACCCAAGAAAGTCTTCTTAGCCACTAACATTAGTGAGCTATTGTCGAGTCCAATCCCTGTCGAGTACAAGAATCCGGGTTGTCCCACCATTGCCTGCACTATAGGATAAGTCGAGATTAGTCATGCACTTCTTGACTTGGGGGCAAGTATCAACTTGTTACCTTTCTCAATTTATCAACAACTCGGGTTAGGCAATCTTAATCTAACTCGAGTCACTATCCAACTAGCTGATCATTCAGTAAAAGTTCCCAAAGGGAAAATTAAAGACGTCCTTATCCGAGTCGGGGAGTTTATCTACCCAGTAAATTTTATTGTTCTTGAGACCCAACCTGTATCGAATCCTAAGTTTCAAACTCCCGTTATCTTAGGGTGCCTATTCCTTACGACTGCAAATGCAATCATTAATTGTAGGAACGGATCTATGAGGTTGACCTTTGGAGACATGACTAAAGAGGTCAATGTCTTCAACCTAGAAAAATAACCTTGTAAGATAAGAGACCAAACGTTTAAGATAAACTTCGTTGAGAATAATTGTGATGAAGAAAGTGAAGATATAGAGAATGAGTCTCTGTTTCTTGATGAATTATTTAAGAATGAATGCAATTATACTAATGAGAAGATATATGTTGGAGATCATAATTTTAGAGTCCCCTTTAAAAAAAAGAAATTTTGATTTGAATATCTTCACTTTCAATGAGCCAATCAATAATATATCGCATGAGAATATAATTCAAGAACCTCTGATATACCTAATCTTTGAAAGCCTCTTTGAAGAAGAACTCATATGTTTGGATGAACCGACTAGAGAATTTTAGTTAATTACATACCTCCAGGGAAATTGTTGATCTAAGTTTTGAGGAGATGTATGGAACTGAGTTAGAATTTTTAGGCATTCATAGTGAGAAACTTCCAACTGAGAAGTATGATGGTAATCAATTTTTGAAGAATGAATGTAGACATATGAGGAAGAAAAACTTAAGGAAGGTGAGACTGGAGAGGAAGAGAGCTAAAATGACAAAAAGATTGGCTTCTCCACTATGCCATATAAAGAGAACCCATTGGAATGATGAGAAGAGAGCTAGAGGGATGAGACCTAAAAAAATCTAGGTGTGGGAGAAACATAATGTTGTGCATATTTTTGTATACTATATATATATATATATATATATATATATATATATATATATATATATATATATATATATATATATATGGGGTTACTGTACCTCAGCCGGCAGGCTGAGAGACTTCTCTCAGCCGGCGGACGTGGCAAAATCACCGCCCCACATCTGTAATCAATTTTGGCGGACTAATCTTGAAAAATCCCGCCCAATTTAATGTCAGTCACCTCAACATTGTATTTTTCGAAAATACCCTCCCTCACAACTTTCTACCTTATGTAAAAAAGTTGGCTTCCAAAAAAATTTACAGCTCTAAAATTTCAACCGGCGATTCTGATCCAAAATAGTTATTTTCTTTCACAAATTTGATCCTTTTTTTAAAAAATATATTTGCAACTGATGGCGCCTAAGAAATCATCCGTGGAAAAAGGTACTACAAAAACTGATATTTTCAAAATTTTTTAGCGTTTGTGTATTTTAATAGTTTTAAATTTTTTCCAGATTTATTTTCGAGGTCGCATTTTTTTTATTTTTTATTTTTAATCTTGGAACCATGGTCGCAGTTAAGAAAGAGATTTTGAAACTTTATATGTCGAATACATTTTTAAATTTATTAATTTTGTAACATGACGATAAAGGTCCTATTTTTTTAAAATTTTTTTTATTTCCTTCTATTTTTACTATGTCGCAGTATTTTTGAAAAATTTATCTGCATACACTGCATGCGACCTCGGTCGCAGTTGATAAAATTATAGTTTCAGATTTGTGCGACTTTGATTTTTTTTCTTTGGACCTTTCCTTGTAGCCGAATGCGAAGTTGGTCGCAGTATATGAAACTTACTTTTTATTTCTTACATACTGACGACATGGGGTCGCAATTGTTTAAATATGAGTTGTCGTCTCTTGCGACCAAGGTCGCAGTGTATTAAACGTCATTTGTTTTATCATACTTGGGTCGCAGTTGTTTCTGATTGCAGTGTAGTCTTATGCGATCTTGGTCGCAGTGTCAAACCGGGTCGCAGTTGTTTCTGATTGCACTGTAGTCTTGTGCGACCTAGGTCGCAGTGTTGACCCGGTTAGCAGTTTTTCTTATTGCACTGTAGTCTTATGTGACCTTGGTCGAGTGCGGTATTGTGGTCGCAGCTGTTTTTATTGCAGTGTAGTCTTATGCGACCTTGGTCGCAGTGTCGACCCTGGTCCAACTTTATGTTTGCAATGTATGATTGCGACCATGGTCGCAGTTTATAAAAGAAAATATGCTTTTTACAAACATTGGTCGCAATGTATGATCGCACTGTAGACTTATGCGACACTGGTCGCAGTGTCGTCCGGGTGCAAGTTGTTTGTGTTTACATTGTATGACTGCGACCGAAGTCGCAGTTTATTAAAAACAAATATGCCTTTGACCCCCTTATAATTTTTAAATGATCATTGGTCTGAACTGTTTAATTTTTCTTACTATGTAGGTAAACAACAGATAAAGGTTCGTCCTCTGAGATCAAGCCTGAAACCTATGTGCGAGTTCATGAAGAAATTTAAAAAGTACATTCACGCAGATTTCGTAGAGGCGATGAACAATACCCCATTTGGCCCAATCTTCATGGCGTTCTACAATGAAGAATTTGGGGCTGAAAAGGGTCTAAAATCAAACGTTGTTGTATTGCGTATTTTAGACCAGTATGATAGGGATACAAGGACATTTAGAATTGGGGGCAAACAGATTGAGTTAACAGTGGAGGATGTTACCCTCACATTTGGTCTACCTATCATTGGGGCAGATTTTGTGATGAATAAAACATGTACAATGAAAGATAGAGGGGTGATAAAACATTATTTCCCCAATATAAAGAAGATCACTAAAGTATCCATTGAAGATGCTTTGGATGATCTTCTTGTCAAGAAGAGGTGGAGAGGTGTATTGGATGTGACAAAGGATGAACGCTTGAGCAACAAATGACTTTACATGAAATTATAAGAGACATGCACAGACTTGCAGCTCAAGACTTTACCATATTAATCATCCTATACATGTCGGCCACTCTTTTCTTCTCTGGCAGTAAATGCACGGTGCCGTGGTATATTGTGGAACAGATTGCCAATATGCAGCTGATGAGGACAATATGCTGGGCAAAAGCTGTTTGGCAATTCCTGATTGAGTCAATGGACATCTTCAGGCAAACCACGTACGAGCTGCAAGGATGCTCCGTGCAAATAATTGTAAGTACAAAATCTCATATTTGGCCAACATTGTATGAAATTTAACCCAAAAAAATTGTGAATATTTGTGTAAACTAATTTAATTTTCGTTTTTTGCAGTATTGGCTATGTGAGAGAGCTCCTATTTTTGAGCCGAGGTCTGGTTTGGAGAACGTAACCCCACGCGTTTTAAGATGGGACCTCCAAAATATTAGTAAATTTCTACTTGAAGTTGATCTAAATGAGATTGACAGCAATATTGTAAGTTAGACTTCTTTTTATGTTCAGTACAAATAAAATGAGACCATAGTCGCAGTATTGAGCTGCACCTTTCGCAGTTTTGTGCCCGACAAATAATGTGCGACCATGGTCGCATTCTCCTGAAAATACCTTCTACAAGGAATGCGACCATGGTCGCAGTGTTGAGCTGCATGGCTTGGCAGATAATTTGGGAATGACAAACATACTGCGACCATGGTCGCATTCTTTTCAAAAATACTTCATAAATAAACTGCGACCATGGTCGCAGTTTCATCATTTCATTGTTTTATTTTTAACTTACCTTTTTCTGTTTATTTTCAGATTTTGACTCGAATGGGCAACATCTCTATTGCTGAAAAAAATATGGTTTGCCTTCCTGTTGAAGGGGAAGAGGAGGAGGAAGAAGAAGAAGCAGAAGATGAAGATGAAGATGAAGAAGAAGAAGAAGAAGAAGAAGGAGATGAAGGAGACCATACATATAATGAAGCTTACATCCCGGCGGAAAAGGAGCCAGAGCCGGCTGAAACAAGTGAGCAAGAACCAGTTTTTGAAGGTTATTTGCCACCTCCGCCGGATGTTCAAGCAGAAGAAATAAAACAATTGAGGTCTCAAAATCAGTACTTGAGAGAATATGTTTCTCAGCTTGAAAAAAAATTGAGAATATGGAAACTGAGAACAGACTCAAGTCTGAATTAAAATTAAAAAGGAGAGAAGAAAAGAGAAGAAAAAACAAAAAAGGCAGCAGAAGAAATTAAAAGAAGAAGAGCTGCTGAGAGCAGCCGCTGCTGCGAAGAAGGAGAAGGAGAAGAAGAGGGAAGAAGAGAAGGAAAAGGAGAAGAGGAGAAGAGAAGTGGAGGAGAAGGAGAATAGAAGAAGGGAAGAGGAGGAGAATGAAAGGAGAATGAGGGAAGAAGAGGAGAAGGAGAAGAAGAGGAGGGAAAAGGAGGAACTGGAAAAGGTGGAGAGGAGGAGGGAAGAGGAGGGGCAGGAGAGGAGGAGGAGGGAAGAGGAAGAGAATGAGAAGAGGAGGAAGGTGTTGGAGGAGTTAAAGAAGAAGAGGGAGAAAAAGACGAAAGTGGCGGAAGAGGAAATTAGAAGGAAGGTTGAAGAGGAAAAGGAGCACAAAAGAATGAAGGAACGGATGGAGAAGCAGGCTGAAGAGGAGAAGAAGAAAAAACTGAAAGAGGATAAAATCATGGGTTCTGAGTCTATTTTAAATATTACTGGAGAAGATATGCTAAGTTTTTCTCTGAATATAACTCAAATGACTCAAGAAATCCAAAGAGATAGAGCTTCTGAAGAAGAAATTCAAGAACATACTCCGCCTCAGAAGCAATCCTCAAAAGAAACTGTTTTGGAATGCTCTAAAGGAACTATTGAAAGGGGAGTCAAAGAACGCAAGCCGCTGAAAGAGATCGCGATGACTCCGACTTCGTATATCCAAAACAGAAGAAGAAAAAAAAGGAACATCCTCTTCCACAGCCTGCGGCTGTGAGTTCTGCCACTGGTTTCGGCGACAAAGAGATTTCCTCTACTGAGCCAAAATCGAGAGAATTGAACGAAACCAGAGCATACAGAATTCTGCAGCCCCATCAACAAGCTCTTATAAAAAATTTCTTCGACAAGTCCTTCTCTGAGTAAGTTAATTCATATCAAAAAATCTGTTATACATTTATATAAGAACATTTAAATTACTAACTTTGTTTTGAATATCTTGCAGCTCTACTGCGTATCAGGATACCGAAAACGGAATCATTATTATAAGGAATGACATTGAGGACCTGATATTCAGTAGAGACTTAGATGAAAATATCATTCATTTTTACATGCAGCATCTAGAGAAGGGAAAAGGATTAAAAAGCATATTCTTCCGGAACGAAGCTTGGGTAAAAATTTACTTTCTCCTTTACAGTTTACTGTAATATCAATTGTGGAACAGATTACTTATATTCTCTCTCTGTGTAGGAGTGTACTGCGACTAAGGTCGCAGCTGCGACTAAGGTCGCAGTTTATAATTAAAATGTACTGCTACTAACTATTGTACTGCGACTAAAGTCGCAGTTTATAATTAAAATGTATTGCGACTTAACTCATGTTCTCTATCTGTGTAGGCATGTACTGCGACTTAGGTCGCAGTTTATAATTAAAATGTATTGCGACAAACTCATGTTCTCTCTGTGTAGGCATGTACTGCGACTATGGTCGCAGCTGCGACTATGGTCGCAGTTTCTAATTAAAATGTAATGCTACTAACTCATGTACTGCGACTAGGGTCGCAGTTTATAATTAAAATGTATTGCGACTAACTCATGTTCTCTCTGTGTAGGCATGTACTGCGACTATGGTCGCAGCTGCGACTAAGGTCGTATTATCTCATGTACTGCGACTTAGGTCGCAGTTTATAATTAAGATGTATTGCGACTAACTCATGTACTGCGACTAAGGTCGCAGTTAAAAAATATGCTAATAAGAAACGCTGCGACCTTGATCGTAGTGTCTTGTCTTGACTTAATAACTTCTTATTTTAATTAATTTTTTCTTATATTTTAAATTCATTTTGTATTTTATTTATTTTTTTCTTCTTGTCCGCAGCACGGTGTTGTAAATAAAAGTGAAGATTTGGAAGATCATTTCATCAAGCAGAAGCTGTTGAAAAACTGGACAGCTGATGTGCAGTACATGTTTTTCCCGATCAATCACAAATATAGTGCCGACGAACCCGGATTTCACTGGACCTTGTTGGTATTTGATGCCGATACACAAGAGTGGATTTTTTACAACTCTTTGGTTCCAGCTGACAAAAAAAGTAGTATATTACATCTTTACCAAAAAGATGCAAAAACAATGGTGAGTTGAAATTTAATATTTCGATTACTGGAAACTGGCATTTAATTTTATTAATACTAATTTTTGTTTCTATTGACATTGCAGAAAGAAAGATTAATAAAGATTTTTCAGATTGATTTCAATAAATTAATGAGAAAAATAAATATAAGATACAGAAGATGCCCCCAACAAACAAACAGGTATATAATTTTTTGACATCTCCTTACCTTTCATATTTTCTACCTTTCATATATAATTTTTTGAAATCTAATTTCATTTAATGATTACTCTGTGGAATTTTTAATGTTGATTGCGGTGTATATGTGTGCAAGTACATGGAAAGCATAGCGTCTGGTAGTCCATCAGCTATTGATGATGTTACGGATGCTGATGTACAGAGACTAAGAAGTGAGCTTGCATACATGATACTTGCAGATAGAGAGAAGAGTTGGGATGAAGAAACAGAAATTATACGAAGGACAGTATTTAATGATTAACAGTTGAGAATTTATTGGTATAGAACAATTTTTTATTTTATAAATGTAAAAATAATTGCAATTGCAATTCATTGCATAATTTTTTTGTTTGTATTGATTTAATTTATAAACATTTCTATAGATTTATTTATAATAAGTTCCATTGATTATTTCCATTCTACATTTGTTACAATTTGGAATTTACTATTGCGTACTGATGTTAGAAACAAACATGCGTTCAGTAATTGTATTGCGACCAAAGTCGCAGTATTGACCTGTTTGAGATACAGCAACAAAACTGCGACCTTTGTCGGAATTGCTGGCGGGAGTCTTAATAAAAAACAACACTGCGACCTTGGTCGCTATGCATGTTAATATAAAGGAAACACCTAACTAACGTACTGCGACCTTAGTCGCAGTCCATGTAATCCGACCCTAGATTGCAATTGATGGCCATCTTTATCAATAACAACACTGCGACCTTGGTCGCAATTAACCATGTACACTGCGACCAAAGTCTCTGACTAACGTCACAGTTTAAATGTACGCTGCGACCAAAGACTCTGACTACATTATATACAAAAAATTAAACTATAGAGTAGAATTTTGTAGCAGTAAAACTTTAAAGTACAACTACATACAAAAAATAATACAGTAGAAATCAAAGAATGATAATAAATCTGATTATAATGACACGCCAGTGGCGGACTGCGACTTAATCTCTATACACTGTGCGACCATGGTCGCACTTCATAAAAAATTGAAGTCTTTGTTCCTTCGAGATGGAGGCAACCCAAACCTACTTCTTCTGCCAATAAAAAAGCAAATAGTAAGAATTTTAAAGATTAATCGGTATAAAAAAATGATTAACGGGTTTAATGTAATACCAGTAACGGACAACCAGTCCTGTAATGGCCCAGCTCTTGGCAGTTACCACATCTTCGATGCTTAACTTCCTTCTGATATATAGAATCTTCAAAACCAGACTTAAGCCTGGATGCAGCTCTAGGCCTCCCCTTGGTTGGTACAGGACCAATTGGATCACGTATATTCAATTCTTCACCATCTCGCAATACGACAACGGATCCACTGGATCCAACCGCAGTTTTAGGCTGTGATGAATGATCATTTCCTAACATGGCTCTGTATTCTCTAGTGGTATCTTGGGCAAAACTTTCCAAAACTGCCTCCAACTTTGAAAGATGGATATCAGAATCAGCGACCATCTCAAGAATTGCATTAAATTTTGAACGAATTGTTCACAATCTAGCCGTCCGTGGAGTGCCCTGACTGGAAAAGGATTCATGCCATTTTCAATTGCAACATTTTTGTAACGAGCATCCAACCTCCATCTCTGAAGTATATATGATTCCGGTATATGTGTAACGTGATTGCGCCACAAAATACACAGAATATGTCTATATAGGATACCCTCTGTTTTAAATAACGAGCAACTACAAGAAACATGAAGTTCCTCACGCTTATCATAACTGACCTTTTCCCAGTTGTCTTTTGATTCTGAAAAATTACCAACCAAATATATTGATCCAGGTTTGTCATGTTCCACCTCTTCTGAAAATAGTGTCATTACAACTTCCCGTTCCTTCTGGAACAACTGAAAAATCTTCGGTGTATACAACTTCGAAACCTGAATCTCATATGGATTGGATGTACAATTGGGCACAGAATTCAAACCCCGAAAATCTTGAAGAGATTCAGATGTACGACGGGAAGTAACAGCTTTATCATATTGGTGAACAAATTCAACTAGTTTCGTGTTTGAGTTAACAAAACCATCAAAAAAGAAATTAATACTCTCGGACCTCTGACTGGTTGTCATTCCAGCACAGAAAACATCCTTGAGATATGCATTAACCCAATGTCCACGCAGCCTGTACATCTTCATCAACCAACTGTCATCTTCTTCTTCTAACTGATATTTTTCATTCATCAGACGCCATCGTTCCTCACAAGTGCTTATATCACGGGAGGTGTACCAAACATGGAAATCGGAGACCATGTCTTCTCCATACTTGTTTGCCATTGGGATTTGTTGCTCGGCAATATGTTTCCGCACATGCCAGAAACAGTAACGGTGCCGAGAAGTTGGAAAAACAATCTTGATGGCGTCACCAATCTGCGCATCCTGATCAGTAATAATCAGCTTCGGTTCAACTCCATGCATGCACTTGAGCCATTTTTGGAATAACCAAACAAAAGTATCCCTTTGCTCATCAGCAAGTAATGTACAGCCGAACAAAATTGACTGCCGGTGATGATTTACTCCAGTGAATGGAGCAAATGGCAAGCTCAAGTGATTAGTCCTGTATGTTGTGTCAAAAACGATCACATCACAGAACCTCAGATACGAGGAAATAGCTCTTCCATCAGCCCAAAAAATGCTTTTAAGTGTGCCCGCGTTATCGACTTCACTTGAAAAGAAGAATTCTGGATCGGTCTCGGTTTTCTCTTGAAAATATTTGATAATAGCAATAAACTCATGACCGCAGTTATTTCTACGTTGACGAGTGAAATCAATAACTTGTTGAGGGCTCACTTCTTCACAGCCTTCTCCCTGGCTCATTGCATTAACAACGCGGGAAATATTTGAAGGTCGCATTCCAACATCAACCAGATTGCTCATAATGCTTCTGCTAATTTTTGAACGATGATTCTGGTGAGAGTAATGGTGATGTACCTTATCCGGGCTTGACAATTCATGTGAATGAGTATCAACAAATTTTGTGATAACCCAATGTCTTTTGTCCAAAAAAAAATGAAGACGGATATGCATCTCAGCAGGACAAGCTACTCTAGTGTTAACTCGACGATGCACTGTAAGCCCCTCTTGTCTTTTGTCATACAACTTCTTCAGACCTTCCTTGTTGCAGCAAAATTTTCTGCAAATAATCTCATAAGGAGGCTTCCGTGACTTATCTGTACCTTTTCTTCTCACGCTAAAAC
Organism: Agave tequilana; assembly: GCA_038442645.1. Taxonomy (NCBI): domain Eukaryota; kingdom Viridiplantae; phylum Streptophyta; class Magnoliopsida; order Asparagales; family Asparagaceae; genus Agave; species Agave tequilana. The sequence continues at coordinate 81,906 of JAVJIF010002098.1, read as the reverse complement.
CTCTATTCCTTGCAAAACAATTGTAGAAATTGTATGCTTCCATATCCGACAGGAACTGTTTCCCTATAAACTTATCTGAGCTTCCAGACATTTCTCCATGTGCATTCATATCCTACAAAAAACAATTACACGAATTAAATGAATATAAATATTTTTTAGATATCACTGTATTATAAAATATAAGTTATATAAATGCGACCGAGGTCGCATAAGAGATGAAAACTATATTACTTCTTATCAAATACTGCGACCTTGGTCGCAGTTATCCGTATGAGAAGAAATCTATATTACTTCTTACTAAAAACTGCGACCTAAGTCGCAGTAAATAAAATTAAGATTTCACATACGACATGAAATCTATAATACTCCTTTAATGAAGATTGCGACCTAAGTCGCAGTTATCCATATGTGAAGAAATCTATACTACTCCTTACTAAAGACTGCGACTTAAGTCACAGTTATCCGTATGTGAAGAAATCTATATTACTCCTTACCAAAGACTGCGACTTAAGTCGCAGTTACCCGTATGTGAAGAAAGCTATATTACTCCTTACAAAAGACTGCGACCTAAGACGCATACCCAAAAAAAAGATTTCACAACCGGAGATTATTTTCAAATAAGATTGCGACCGAATATTAAAACGGTCGCATTTCTGAAACTTTAAATCATTTGTTATAGGTCGCAGTACCTCATAGACTTAAAGAGAAAAAAATTTAATATTTAAGAAATTGTTTTTAAAAAAATGAAACAATTAAAACCTGTTGATCGGCATGCAAAGATGTCAACCCTTCAAGATTTTCAATATTCTGAGAGAAACTAGAACCAGATGCAATATCTTCCATATTTAGATCGCCAGTAGACTGCTCAGACGTCGACATTAAATATTTTGCAGAAAAAATTGATCTGAAAAGATTTTATATTTTCAGAAAAAAGTTTATCGCAGGCTGAAAAGGAGAAACTAGATCTTTCAAAAAGAGGTAAGGAAATAGGGGAAAAAGTAATTCATATAGAATAACCTAAAACCTATAAAGAGCAGCAAAAAAAAGGGGGAAAATAATAATAAACAATAAGGAAGGTTACCGAAAGAGTTGCTTTTCATAAGGGGTATTTGGTAATTTAACTTCTTCCTAAAAGCGTGCCGCAAGTCAGTGAAGTGACAAAGTGAGGCACGTCACCGCAGGCTGAGAGAGTACTCTCAACCCGCAGGCTGATATACATTTTTCTCTCTCTCTCTCTCTCTCTCTCTATATATATATATATATATATATATATATATATATATATATATATATATATGCACCTCTTTTTAAACTTTATTTCATGCATTCATGCATTGCAGTCATATATTGAGGACAATGCATGAGATAAGTATGGGGGAGGGCTCTAACATGACTAATAAAACTATAAAAAAAGAAAAAAGAAAAAACTTTTTGAAAAACGAACAATATTTTGATATATTTTTTGTAAGAAATTAAGTCAATTTTAAGGAATAGGAGAATCATAATTAGAATTTCTCATACTTGGTCAAAATAAGATAACTTGTTTTATTTTTAGAGTTAGGAAGAAAATTTAAAAAAATAATTTAGTTATGATCTTTATCTTGATGAAATATGCACACTTTAAAGAAAAACTCTTATGCCTTATAAAAAAAGAAGAAAAAAATATGTATATATATGAAAAATAAACAAATCTAATTATTGATTAGCTAGATGCTTTGGCCTAAGCAAGCCTTAGTATTTATGCAAAAGATGATTAAATAAGTTTGAAATATATATATATATATATATATATATATATATATATATATATATATATATATATATATAATAATATATATATATATATATATTATATATCAAAAAAATCCTCCAATTAAGCTGGGCATTTGTGCCTCATAAAGTATAAGTATTCACCTAAAAGTGGTACATCTTATAATAAAATCCTTAGTTGTATGGCCTTGTTTACTTGAGTCCTTAAGTTCTTGGGGTATTTTCTCACCTGGTGCCCTAAAACCATCCGGCTTGGGCGTCACCGACTAAAGGCTTGTTACATGAGCAGATTAGAAAGCCTAATAGAATTAAGAATAATACTACCAAAAAGAAAAATAAATAAGGCATAAGAGTTAAAGTTAAAGAACCCTTAGTCAAAATTTCACGATCATGAAGGTGTATATGACTTAAGGTAAAGTAATAGACCAGATGAAAAAAATAATTTGACTTCTTACTTTGATTGATGACATGCTTTTGAACAGAGATTAAGTTTAGGAATAAAAAGTTTGATTTTCCTATAACTTATAGATTACTTGAACTCTTATAAGAATACTTCAAATATTTTCTTTCTTTTTAAAATATTTTTTAAGAATACTAACAATTATTATTTTTTTTAATGAATTTTGTGGGTGCAATCCACTGAAAACCCTCACAAGACAAAACTCGTCCTCTAGGGGTAACCTAGAGGTTTAACAACTTGTTGCACATGTTCAGTGCAATCGAGTGACATGCGAAAGTGTTCCAATAATTGATTAGAATTAGTTTTGATATTTTGCTCGAGGGCAAGCAAAAGATAAGAACAGGGGTGTTATCAGTCACAGATATTGCATATATATTATCACATTACTATATTTATTATCTAATAAATCCTATTGATAAGTCTTATTTTTATTTAATAATGTGCAGGCCCATCACTAATGGAGGTGAAAGAAAATTGAGCCCAAAAGCCCACTTTAATTCTGATTTAATTAAATTTAAATCTTAAATAAGGATGGGGACAAATATTCAGGAGGATAGGGATAATTCCGTTGAAGATCAACGCAAATCAGAAAGATAACATCAAATAAAAACTGATAAAATTCAGATTTTTATAAATCCATTTTGGTTAGCTAAAAATCAACCGAGGATAACGTTAAATATAGAGTTTAAATTCAAAATCCAAAGGAATAAATGGATAGAGAGAAGATCAACAGATGAGATGAAGCAATTTTTGACTCAGATTCAAACTGGATACATTTTAGTATTTGAATCATAACTTTCGCTATCGAAACTCAAATCTGATAATTCAAGATGATCCAGAAAAAAACTTAAAGGGCTACAACTTTTACGTTGATCACTATTTCTAATTCTATCATTTGATAAGTTATATTCAGATATCAATAAACCAATAAGGTGCAGATCAGAATTGAATATCCACATCAAATCAAGTTTGGAGATAAATAGAGGATTCAAATTCAGAAATAGTCAGCTTCCCTTATCTCCTCACTCCTCTCCCCTTTGGTTTTTTGCCTATAAAAGGTAGGGAGTTTATTGAAGAAGGGATCGAAGACTAGTTTTATTTTTTCTCTTTATTTTTAGGATTTAGGTTCATTATTAGATAGTTTATGAGAAGTTGTATCTCAGTTTTTAATCTGTAATTCAGTTCAGAAACAAAGTGAGAGAGAGAAAGAGTGATTGTAATATGATGTTGAAGTGACAGCAATAAAGATTCGACGGACTTCTTTTCTTCTCCAACTCACGGGTATGTTGAATTTCAATTTAATGTTTTCTTTTTTAGTAATGAGTAGCTAAATCTCTTCTTTCTGGGCTCACTAATCTCTCCTCTCTAGTATTGATTCTTGATCGGTATTAATGAAAATACCCAACGGAATCATATGAATGCCTTAAACTAAGACTTGCTTATTGCGAGTGTTCTTGAAGGCACATGAGGATGTGATTAGATAAAAACTTAATCTTGAAATTTATCATTAAAAAGAACTTACTTTTATTCCATGCTTGCTTCATTACTTTAGTGGTTTACCATTCAACTCAAAGAAAGACATCAAAACTAAAGTTCGATTTCTAAAATAAACCATCTTACGTATTTTACTTGATCTCTCTTAAATACAAGGCTAAACTTTTTGCCTATGATCTCATAGAGGCACTTGAATTTTCAAGAAAAGAATCTAAAGTTGGGTAAAGATTAGTGAACCCGGATTCTTCTTTATTAAAAATAAACAAACACTATCACTCTTAAAGCTTTTTAAAGATCACTTTCTCTAAAACTTTTTTCAAGTTTTAAGTTTTCTTTAAATCATCTCTCTACTCTTCATTCTCTTTTTACATTAAAATAAACACCAACACCATTCTTTGCTTTTGAAATAATACATCAAAAAGCTTTCATCACATTTCTCCTCGTGGATCACGACCCGTTAGCCCAAAGTTACATGGTAATTCTCACTGCATTTACTTGCAAAAACCCTATCATCTTGCGTAAAGTTTCTTTACTCTGCTACTTGTATGTAATTACTTTAATTATGAAGAGTTTTAAAGAGTGTAATTCTCACTTCATTTTACGTTACTTTCAAATTATGAAGAGTGTATGCTCTATTTTATAATTATGAAGAGTTTGTTACCATTTGAAATTTTTAAGGATTATTAGAGTTGAACTTTGTTAATAACGTTTAATATAGACATAATTTTTAGGTTATTATTAGAAAATGAATAGAGAGTGTGCATGGGTAAGTTTTGTCCCCTTCGTATGTTGCAATAAAAGAAAATGAAAAAGATGTACCAGTTAGTTTAAATATTGTTAATATGTTAGTGCGTTTAAATGGGCTGATTACACAGTAATGATGTTAAAATTTGCCCTTTTTATTCAAACAACAAAAGTTTTGTATCATGACATTAGATAATGTAGAAACAAGAATAAAAATAATTACATTCATAAAAAAAGATCCGATTTTCACATCATGTAGAATAGAGTCCAAAATGGGAGAGAAAGATTAGAAGAAACCTAGAATAGAGTCCAAAATTAAGACCATGTATTCAAGATGATGGGACAATAGGATTTCTCCCCATTAATTGCAAACTTGGGCAACAATGTTATTGTTGGATGAAGTTTCACATTACCAAAAAACACATTTTTCCACTTATCATTCCAAAATGGTGCCTTCCTTCTTCCAAGTATCTCCCACACCGACAAGGTGGCGAATAATGAAAAGATCCTCTATACTAGTTAGGGAAGCACGGCTGTTGGAGGGTTTTAACTTAGTCATCATTTTGGGTATTATATTGTGAATGGGAGGAAAATGAGAGAGGTCCTTATATAGAGTTTTGAAAGTGTAGCTACAGTTTTGAGGGCTACTCGTGAATTAAAGTGGATTGAACGGAGTATTCCCATAATCATGCACGATATTGATTCGTGACATTTCATTTTTGATTTGAGGCATGTTGCCATGTGAGATAACAATGACATGAAGAAAGAGACCATTCATTGGATTCTCACCTATAGAAAAATACAAAATGTAAGAGGAAGGAGTCTTAATTAGAGATGAATCCAATGAAACTATACCCTTTTTACAGTGATATCTATGTCTACTAGTAATCTTTTTTAAAACTAGAGAATCTATCAATATCTGCAAGAACTCTTTTTGAAAGCTTCGTTAAACTAATCCATACTTATAACTTATGCACTATCTATCAAGTAAAATTAGAATCTTTGTTTTTGTATGCTTATGTAATTTAAAATTAAGAGTAATTACTATGTATCAGTTAGAATGAGATTCTTACCTATAGAAGAGTATAAAATGTGGCGCACTGCATTGGATTCTTATCTAGAGAAGACTACAAAATGTCTTATAGTTGAAAATCTATCAATATCTTCCAGTTACCTTTTTTAAATCTTCTATATTTATAACCTGAGGACAATCTATGAGCTAGAATTAGAATCTTTCTTTATGTTTTATTGACTACTATCTATTAAGAGATAATTTGTATAGTAATATTGTTGTATGCTTTTAACTTTAGGAGTGACAACTATCTATTAATTAAAGTTTGGTCTTGATTTGAAATAGCAATTTGATTTATTCTATTAATGAGTTGCAAATGATTTAATTTTTAGGTTGTGGCAGGAAAGGTGGTGAGGATCCATCATGGAGAGAAATTTATATCAAACCCTATCAAGCATGTGAAGGGCTATGTCGAAGCCTTAGTTGAGGAAGTTAAGATTGGCAAGTCAAAGGTGTTCGACGATGAAGAGCTTGTTGCTATAATATATGACGTAAGGTATACTAAGTTTACCATGTTATCAAAAGTATAGGGCAAGGATTATGATTGGATGGGACTTATGAAAGACGACACACATCTTAGACATGTCTTTGTAAGTGACAATAAGAATCCTATTGATTTTATGTTCTAAAAAGAGGTAAAAGTTCATGGATAGAGAGTGAGAAAGTGGATGCAGTGGAAGAACATGCATATGATGCTGAAGACAAATGTGATGCTGATGATGAACAAGAGGGTGATGGTGATGAATTCATTGATACATGTTTTGAGGAGATCATAGAAAAAGAGAGTGTTACAGAAGAATCCAAAAACTGAAGAGTAAGAGAGTAGTGATGAAAGACTCACAAAGGAAGAAGTTAGGAAGATGATTCAGAAGAAACTTGAGGAGAATAGAATGAAAAGAACATCAATAAATAGAATATCAATGAGCTGCCTACTCATGAAGAGAACACCAATGAGCTATCTATCAACGAAGAGAACACTAGTGAGCTGTCTACTGATGATGAATAAGCAGATGAGATTCACATCTGGGGAGGTAAGGAATGGGATCCCAAAAATCAGTGAGTTTCTAATTCTGATGATCTTAGAAACCTTCCTCCTTCAGATGATGAAAGGGAGATAAAAAAAGAAGGCAAGAGCAGCAAGAGTTGAAGGAGATATCCACAGCTCAACCTTGAGCTAGGATAGGAATTTAGTAGCCCAAATAAGTTCGGAAGTATGTGAGGACTTAATTTATTCTAAATGGATATGATTTGGCATGGCCAAAGAATGAAGGCTGCAGAATTAGGGTGAAATGCTTCAAGGAATGTGATTGGAAGTGCTATGGTTCTTGGGACAGGGAGAGGAGCAAATGAGTGATTAAGTTTCTACACAATATGCATACTTGTCAGAATGTGAGAGTTAATAATTAAGTAACAACTAATTGGAGTATTAACAGATATATACACCAGTTTAAAGATCAACTTAACTGGCCCAAGGAAGCAATGAGAAACATATTTACTAGGTATCTAGTTCTTGATTTCAAAGATAGTAAATTATGGAGAATTGGAAGAAAGGCCAAGAAGTACATACAAGATTGCTATATCAAGCAATACAAAGACTTGTGAAAGTATTCTCATGCTATTTTATAAAGAAATCCTGAGGCATATTGCAAAATTAAAGTCAACCCAAATACTTTATTAAACAAACCAGTTTTTGATGATTTTTTGTGTCATATTCAACTCAATTAATGGATTCAAAGATGTTTATAGGACATTTATTGGATGGTTGGATGCTTCATGAAAACAGGAATTGGTTGTGTTGTTGAGTGCAACAAGTATGGATGCAAACAATCAGATGTATCCTATAGCTATTACTGCGTTGACAAAAGAAACTAAAGAATTATTGAGTTGGTTCCTTGGATGCTTGTGTGAGGCACTGGATTTGAGGCATGATCTCTAGTACACTTTCATGTCAGCCAAGCAAAAGGTAATTACACTAACTATGACTTAAGCTAACTATTAGTTCAGTACACTTTCTTAGTTTGTCTATTATTTAAGATTACTTTTTTTTGTATTTTTTTATGATGTAGGAATTACTAGAGGCTTTTAAAGTTCTCCCAAATGCCAATCATAAATACTGTGTGAGGCACATTTATGACAACATGAGAAAAATACACAAAGCCCTTGTTCTTAAAAAAAGTTTGGAATATATGTAAGACTTATGTAAAGGGTGACTTCAATTCAACAAGTGCAGAGTTGGAGAAATTAAATTCAACAACTATGAAGTGGTTAAAATAAACACCTAAAGAATATTAGAGTGGGGCTTACTTTAAGGATTCTAGTCTGTGTGGTCTCCTTCATAACAATATAAGTGAGTGCTTCAATAGTTTTTCATTGGAGGCAAAAGATTAGCCAATTATAACATGTCTTGAAATGTTGAGAGGGCAATTCATGATCAAATTTAAAGAGAAGAAGGAAGTTTATAAGTGTACTAGTATTATTTTTTCTCAAATCATGAGGAAGATAAGAAAGAGATGTAAAGAAGCTAGCAAGATGCAAGATTTCTATACTGGGGACAGTTACTATGAGGTGAGAGAGGAGTGTAGGTCATTTACTCTAGTGCTAGATAAAGGGACATATGACTGTAAAATGTGGGGTAAGTCAGGCATTCCTCATGTGCATGTTATTGCCCATTCATCTAAAACATAGTGAGATAGAGAAATATGTGCATGGGTACTACAACAAGGAGGCATGGGCTAGAACATATGCATGGATGATATACCCCATTTTAGAAAGCAGATTTTGACCAAACACCAACTAAAATGGCCTCTTGCTACCTGAACATATAAAAAACTAGTAGAAAGAAGAAGAAAATGATTAGGGCTGATAATGAACCAGGTTGCAGCAGCAGGTTGTCAAAAAGTGGGGTTGTTATGACATTTTCTAATTGCCAAGAGCCAAGGCACAATTCAAGGTCCTGTAAAAACTCAGATAAATCAAAGCCAATAGTTTATAGCACCAGAGGTAGAAAAAACACCAGCTAGACCTATTGAAGAAGATGAAGTGCAGGAAGCTCAACCAGAAGTACACACTGTAGATCAATTTGATGCTAATTTGAATTTAGGAATAGGGCATTCTTCTAGACTAGCAATCCCTCCATACTCATTTGTCTCAAGGACTCAGCACTCTGCACCCGTTAATCAGGTAATTTCTTCCTTACTTTAGAATCTTAATATATATATATAATATATATATATATATATATATATATATATATATATATATATATATATATAGAGAGAGAGAGAGAGAGAGAGAGAGAGAGAGAGAGAAATGTAAATCAGCTGACACAGGAGGCAACTCTTCCTATGTCGCACTCAAAAATCATATTTCCCGAATGAATTTTCAAGATCCGACCGCACATTATCATCTTCATATTCTATGATATATACATATAAAAAATCAAGTGATTTGAAGTTTGTTTACTACATTTTTTTTGGGTTCAAACATTAACGGTTTTTTAACAATAGAACAAAATAGAACGTTTAGATCAATGAGTAAACGAACTTCAAATCACTTGATTTTTTATATGTGTATATCTTAGAATATGAAGATGATAATGTACAGTCGGATCTTGAAAATTCATTCGGAAAATATGATTTTTGAGTGCGACATAGGACGAATTTGCCTCCTGTGTCAGCTGATTTACATTTCTCTCATATATATATATATATATATATATATATATATATATATATATATAATTGTAGTTAAGTTACAAAGATTAAATGAGTCCATTTCTTTTTTTATGTTATGCCAGCAACAGGTGATTGATAACAAATGCAAGAATGCTTAGATCAAACGCACATGGGTCAAGCAATGTGAGGGGGGCTTTTCAGTCAAGCGTAAGCAATAAAAATGTGCAACAAGCAAGAGGTGATGGCACCCGTTTGGTTAAGGGTGGAAGTGAGGAAGTGAGGAATTGAGGAAGTGGTAATAATTCCCTTTGGAACTTGGGAATTGGTTAGTAAGTTTTCCGGTGTTTGGATGTCATTGAGAAGTGTGGTTTGGAAAATGTTTTGTCTTTTCCGGTGTTTAGATGGTAATGTGAAAGTGAAAGTGGAAAAGTTGACCACAAAGTTGACCGTAAAATAATATTAAAATAAAAATTAATTAAGAAAAATAAAAAATGGACTGTAATTAGAATGCAAGTGAGATTTACATGATCAAAAAATTAACTGTCTTGTGCTGTAACTTATTACAAATGAGATTTACATGACCACAAAATTAACTGTAGCACTCTGAAAGTGAGGAAATGATTGTGTAAAAGAGAAAAGAGAAAAGGAAAAGGGGTTTTCTTATTTTCCTTTTCCGGTGTTTGGATAGATAGGGAAGTGAGCAATTATACTTCCCTATTTCCTTACTTCCGCCCACTTCCTTGCAACCAAACAGCCCCGAGGCAACTAGGTGAGAAGAGGTGGAATGTTAGGAAGAGGTGGTGCACGTGCCCAACCTGGAAAACCATGGAGAGTTCTAGAAGATAATTTGGTACGAAAACATTCAATTAACAAGTATTTCTGGTCAATTATAGTCTTAACTTGACTCAATTATGATTTCTTTATTCTTGATTACACACATAGGCAAGGGACCAATATAAGTTGGTGAGGGCTCTAGGTCAGTGATGAAGGAATGTCCAGGTATAGTGCTATAATCCTATTGCTTAACTCAATGTAAATTCGAGTATACTACTTAACTTCTATTGCTTAACTGAATTTGAGTTGCAAGTTCTATATTTTTTTGTCTTAAATATTAACTCAAATTAATCCAGTATCATACACTACTTTATATGTGTGTGTCACATAAATTTGATACTAGTACTCTTAATTCAACTTGATTATGATTGCAAAGTGTGTGTGACACAATTTTGAATCTCAAATTGCTTTGCATATAAGAGATAATCAGGGGTACCACATAAATTTATTTTCTAGTCTCGCACCAGGGATTTAGATACGCACAAGTCAGGAATCACACACATATAGGAGCACACCTGCTATAGAGACATAGCAATTTGCTGGTTTTGATAGATTTCTATGGTTTCCTAAGGTGAAATTAATTGAAATTATCCATCTACCCCATTATTTTATAAGTTACTCACTAATTTGGACTATCTTGATACATTATATTATTTTCAGGCTATAAACCAGTGAATCAGACCCTCAATCAACAATTACTACAAAACAATCTCAAACGGTACCAACTCCTTAAGAGTTATTCTAGGTAAAAATTGTGGAGTGTGATGTGTATTTTGCAAGCTAAACACTTTTCTAAGCTTCGATAACATGTACTTGTTAATCTCACATTAAGTGGCCCACTAACCTTTGGGTTTTTAATTGGATTCCATAATTATAGCCTAACTGATATTATGTATGCCCAAATATAAAGGTTACTTTGTATAAAGTTTAATAATCATGTGGGATAGAAAGGGGCCATGATGGGTGGTTTTATCACATGTGGTTAATTGCAAACGTAGACCCTCATCTCTCCTCCATAATAGAAAAAAAACTCTCCCCTTTTTGTGGTGTTCCATCAACTTCAGTTAGGGTTTGTGCAAAGGAAAGGAGACAGAGAGAAGAAGGAGTTTTACAGATTAAGGTTTGCAAGGATCAAGGAAGGGACTGAAATCTTCGTCACTCAATCTAATGGCTTCAGGTATGTATATGCATTTGTATATTTCTTCTTGAGATGCATATTGATTCTAGATCCATGATAGATGAAATAATTATCATGAAGTTTATTTAAGATTAATTCTAACATTTGGTATCAGTACATCTCAGAATAAAGATTATGGGAAATTAGGGTTTTTTGATTAATTGTTTCAAAATGAAATTTTGATCATTCAATTGTAAAATTTTTTAGAGGTGTTAGTAGTTTTCCTTCGAGATTCTATTAATTCTATTAATATTCCTCTAATTGTACAATTCCTTGGATCAGAATTGATTTTAGTTGAAGTAAAAACCCTAATTTTCTATTGTAATGGCATCAGTCGATTAAACAGAAACTGCCATTTCGATAACTATTTCATCGACTGTTAGTCGACTTGCCCATAAGACTAGTCGACTAGGTCTCTTTCCAGAATATTAAGAACTCTCTGTTTCACTACAGGAGTCGACTTGATTTTTTTGAGTAGTCAACTAATAATAAGTATAGTCGACTAATCCCTTGCTATAGTCGACTAACATGTTGACCCGAGAGATGTTTGGTTCTCTGTTTCTCTGTTAGTCGACTAGCTCTTCATATATAGTCGACTTACTTTGCCCTAGTCGACTAGACCTAAATATATAGTCGACTTGACTTGACCCTAGTCGACTGGGTTTTCCTTTATAGTCGACTTGACTTGCCACAAGTCGACTAGTACTAGATTAACCAGTCGACTAATGTTTGTTTAAGTTCAATCATAAATGTATGTTACACATTTAATGTTATTGTGTTAATATTGATTGAATTGGTCAAGTGATAATATTGGAGTATTAAGGAATAACTCAAATAAAAAGTTAGAGAATATTATTGGTTAGTTTTATATTCATACAGTTTATTGATTTAGTAGTTGCCAAAGTGACCTACGTTAGTAAGCCTTATGAATATACAACTACATAAAAGATTTGTCAATAAGGATGACATTAAAGTCAATAATATTCTCGGTGGCGGTTCTACTTAGGAGATTGGGACTGGCCCAAAGGAAAGTCTCTTTCAAATAATTATGAACCGGTAGGGTAGTGTGATTTATGCAACTTAGTGGTGTAGAATTGGATACCCAAAGGTAACATAACTTACTGTCTAAGTGGCATAAATTAAATTAGACCTACATAGGTGATAAAAGGTCTCACCTATAGAGTGAACGCTGGATATGCTTGGGTTTCGCCCAAAGGAGAAATCAAAGTGATATCAATAGTTCATCTTCATTAAATTTAATGTTTTTGTATTGATTCGAGGCCTTAATGTGAGCATTGTCCTATTTTGTTTCAGTGAACGTTCCCACTTCTCTTCACTCTCATGCATCTAGCATTCCAGCCCTGAATGGTACAAACTTTTCTGAATGGTTTGAGCATGTCCAATTCACACTGGGTGTACTGGATCTTGACATGGCTCTACTAGTTGAGAAACCTGAGGAAATCACTGCTGACAGTACAGCAGATCAGGTTAGTCATGCTAAAGCCTGGGAAAGGTCGAACAGACTCAGTCTCATGTTCATTAAAATGACCATTGCCAACAATATCAAGACTTCACTCCCTCAAACTACTAATGCATCAGAACTTTTAACTGCTGTAAAAGACCGGTTTAAATCTGCTGATAAGTCATTAGCTGGCACCCTTATGGCTGAATTAACTACCATGAAATATGATGGTAGTAGAGGAGTACAACAACATATCCTCAATATGACTGATAAAGCTGCGAAGTTAGGAACACTGGGAATGAAAGTAGATGAATCCTTCTTGGTACAGTTCATCCTCAACTCACTTCCTCCTCAATTCGGACCATTCAAGATTCACTATAATACTCATAAGGATAAGTGGAATTTGAATGAGCTGACTAATATGTGTATTCAAGAGGAAGTGAGACTGAGGCAAGAAGGGCATCACTCCGTGTTAGCAGTAACTCAAGGAGCTATACACAAGAAGGGAAAGTATGAAAGAGGTAAGAGGTTTCCACCAAAGAAAGAGAATGAACCTGGGAAAAGTAGCCAGGGTCATGGAAAGACTTTCACTGTCAAATGCTACTTTTGTGGCAGAAAAGGACATGTGAAGAAGGATTGCAACAAGAGAAAGGCTTAGTTCGAAAAGAAAGGTATGAATCTTTCTTTTGTATGTTATGAATCAAATCTTACTGAAGTTCCTTCTAATACTTGGTGGATTGACTCTGGAGCCACAACTCAAATAACTAATTCAATGCAGGGATTCCTTACAACCAGGAAACCGAAGGAAAGTGAAAGATTTGTCTTTATGGGGAACCGTCTCAAAGTGGAGGTCGAGTATGTTGGAACTTATCGACTACTCTTAGAGACGGGTCATCAGATGGATCTTGTAAACACTTTTTATGTACCTTCGATTTCTATGAATTTAATGTCTTTATCCAAATTAGATGTTGTTGGATATTCAGTTTTATTTGGTTGTGGAAAACTCAATTTGATGTTTAATTCAATTTCAGTTGGACATGGAATTTTATGTGATGGTTTGTATAAAATTTCCTTGAATTATGAGTTTGCACAATCTCTTTTAACCCTGCATTCAAATGTTGGTTCTAAACGTGGCTTAATTGATGAAAAATCTTCTATCTTGTGGCATAGACGACTGGGGCATATCTCCAGGGATAGAATTGAAAGATTAGTGAAGAATGGGATTTTGGATAACCTAGACTTCACTGATTTTGGTGTGTGTGTGGATTGCATAAAAGGAAAGCAAACCAAACACACCAAGAAAGGTGCCACAAGAAGCAAAGAGCTTCTTGAGATAATTCATACAGACATTTGCGGACCACTCTCTATTCCATGTTTTACGGGAGAGAGATACTTTATCACCTTTATAGATGATCTATCTCGTTATGGTTGTGTATATCTAATTCATGAAAAGTCTCAGGCTGTTGACATCCTTGAGGTGTTCATTACAGAGGTCGAGAGACAATTAGATAGAAAAGTTAAAATCATGAGATCAGATCGAGGTGGTGAGTATTATGGAAGATACGATGAGTCAGGACAAAATCCTGGCCCATTTGCCAAATTTCTAGAAAAGCATGGCATTTGTGCTCAATACACAATGCCAGGTACGCCTCAGCAGAATGGAGTTGCTGAAAGGCGAAACCGGACACTTATGGATATGGTTAGGAGCATGATGAGCTTCTCTAATGTACCTAATTCATTGTGGAATGAAGCCTTAAAGACTGCTATGTATATCTTGAACAGGGTTCCTAGTAAGGCAGTCTCAACAACTCCTTTCGAGTTGTGGACTGGTAGGAAACCTAGTTTAAGACATTTACATGTTTGGGGTTGTCCAGCATAGGCTAGAATATATAATCCACAAGAAAAGAAATTAGACTCCAGGACCATATCTGGGTATTTCATTGGTTATCCAGATAAGTCTAAAGGGTACAAATTCTATTGTCCTAACCATAGTACCAGAATTGTTGAAACTGGTAATGCCAGATTCCTTGAGAATGGTGAAATTAGTGGGAGTGATGAACCTAGAAAGGTAGATCTTGAAGTGATAAGGGTACATATCCCAATACCCTTTTCTTCAAGAGAAATTGTTGTCCCTCAGCTTGATCATCAAGCTGAGTCACCAGAACAACATAATGATAATGGTTCACCACTTCATGAGGATATCGCCATTGAAAATGTTGTAGAACCACCACAACCGGCAGCTTTGAGGAGATCTCAAAGGGAAAGAAGATCTGCCATTTCAGATGATTATGTGGTGTATCTACAGGAATCTGATTTCGATATTGGGATTAATAAAGATCCAGTTTCATTTTCACAAGCCATTGAAAGTAATGATTCTAGCAAATGGGTTGATGCTATGAATGAAGAGTTGAAATCTATGGACCAAAACAAAGTCTGGGATCTCGTCGAATTGCCTAATAACTGT
This sequence comes from Agave tequilana, assembly GCA_038442645.1. NCBI lineage: Eukaryota > Viridiplantae > Streptophyta > Magnoliopsida > Asparagales > Asparagaceae > Agave > Agave tequilana. Next base: position 66,755 of record JAVJIF010002098.1, on the reverse strand, counting down.
AAGACAATCGGGTGTAAATGGGTCTTTAAGACCAAGCGCGACTCCAAAGGCAATATCGAACGATATAAGGCCAGACTTGTGGCTAAAGGTTTCACTCAGAAAGAAGGCATTGATTATAAAGAAACCTTCTCTCCAGTATCAAAGAAGGACTCTTTTAGAATCATTATGTCCCTTGTAGCTCATTATGACTTAGAGTTACATCAAATGGATGTGAAAACAGCTTTTCTGAATGGAAATTTGGATGAGGAAATTTACATGGAGCAACCTGAAGGGTTCGCAAAGAAAAGAAAAGAACACTTGGCTTGCAAATTAAAGAAATCCATATACGGACTGAAACAAGCTTCCAGGCAATGGTAAATAACGTTTAATGATACCATTATCTCTTTCGGATTTACAGAAAACACTGTTGATCATTGTATATATCTGAAGATCAGTGGGAGCAAGTTTATCTTTTTAGTTCTGTATGTGGATGATATTTTGTTAGCCAGTAGTGATATTGGTTTACTGTATGAAACCAAAGACTATCTTACCAAGAACTTTAAGATGGTTGATATGGGTGAGGCAGCTTATGTCATTGGCATAGAGATCTTCAGGGATAGATCTCGACGATTGCCAGGACTGTCTCAGAAAGGTTATATCAATCGAGTCTTAGAAAGATTTCATATGGAACTATGTTCAGCCAGTTGTGCACCCATTATGAAGGGTGACAAATTCAGTGGGAGTCAGTGTCCTAGAAATGACTTAGAAAAGGGTCAAATGCAGAAAGTTCCGTATGCGTCAGCAGTTGGGAGCTTGATGTATGCACATACTTGTACCAGACCAGATATCAGTTTTGCTGTTGGAATATTAGGAAGATACCAGAGTAATCTAGGAATGGAGCATTGGAAATTGGCAAAGAAAGTGATGCGTTATCTTCAAGGGACGAAGGATCATATGCTCACATATAGGAGATCAGATCAGTTGGATGTGATCGGCTATTCGGACTCAGATTTTGCTGGTTGCCCAGATAGCAGAAAGTCTACCTCAGGCTTTATATTCATGCTAGCAGGTGGGGCAATCTCGTGGAAGAGTGTAAAGCAGTCTATCACTGCTTCATCCACGATGGAGGCTGAGTTCATAGCATGTTTCGAGGCCACGAATCATGCATTATGGTTACGTAATTTCATCTCAGCATTTGGTGTAGTTGATTTATTGCCAGGCCGCTGAAGATATTTTGTGATAATACAGCAGCCGTTTTCTTCTCTAAGAATGGTAAGTACTCAAGTGGTTCCAGACACTTGGAACTTAAGTACTTAGTCGTTAGAGAAAGAGTTCAGAAACAAAGGGTGTCAATTGAGAATATAAGTACCACTCTAATGGTTGCTGATCCATTGACCAAGGGATTACCTCCAAAGACATTCAAAGAACATGTTATTAGAATGGGTCTTTTGAGTAATCTGTAATGTATGTTTTGGTGCTTATGTAATTGACACTATTGCGCAATAAAAGTTTGTTTCTGTATTTCCTGTTATCCAACTATGTGTGCACATATTATGTATGGATGTTTGTTAAACAGGAAAAGTCTTGACAAGACAAATTACAGGGGTCGTTTTGGTTATAGACTCTATTAGTGAGGGTTATCAATGTTGTGGTACGTAGAAGGAAGTATGACATAGATGTTGTATAACCGTTATGACTCACATTGGTGGTCCAAGCTAATTGCAGTATTACAGTATCTCATTATTTGGGCTTATCAGTTATTATTTTTTAAAATTCGTGATCACGTGTCAAAGTTTTTCAGTATGGAATCCAATGGAGTCAAAATGTTTTTTAAAATGAGTCTTTTGTTTGTTTTCTAAAGTTTTAATATAATCGGCTAGTGGTCCAAGTGGGAGAATGTTAATCTCACATTAAGTGGCCCACTAACCTTTGGGTTTTTAATTGGATTCCATAATTATAGCCTAACCGATATTATGTATGCCCAAATATAAAGGTTACTTTGTATAAAGTTTAATAATCATGTGGGATAGAAAGGGGCCATGATAGGTGGTTTTATCACATGTGGTTAATTGCAAACGTAGACCCTCATCTCTCCTCCATAATAGAAAAAAAACTCTCCCCTTTTTGTGGTGTTCCATCAACTTCAGTTAGGGTTTGTGCAAAGGAAAGGAGACAGAGAGAAGAAGGAGTTCTACAGATTAAGGTTTGCAATTAGGGTTTGCAAGGATCAAGGAAGGGACTGAAATCTTCGTCACTCAATCTAATGGCTTCAGGTATGTATATGCATTTGTATATTTCTTCTTGAGATGCATATTGATTCTAGATCCATGATAGATGAAATAATTATCATGAAGTTTATTTAAAGATTAATTCTAACAGTACTTGCCAATTAATGACACAACTCTATAATGGCACATATGTTTGTAATATTGAACTAGTGTGTATCAATGTGTATTTGTGTATCAGTGGAGAGTTGTTAATGTTTCAGTGTGTATCTGTAGCAGGTAATTTTGGTATATATGTCCCAACTTTCTATTACTAGTGTTTAGTTATTATTGTAAATTTCGATCAGTTATGTTGTATTAGTATATATCAGTATCCATTCCTGCAAATATTTAGTTATTATTGAAGATTTCTTATAATTAGTCATTCTTATGGTTTAAAATGTATTTGTATCCATTTTTGGTCAATAGAGTTCATTACCTATTCAAGAAATGCTACACTAATTTTTTTTTAAACATTTTGAGCCAGGTCAAGACCTGATATGTTCAAAAGAAGCCATATCCAAATTTTTAGCTATTTGGATTTCAAATTTCAATAAGCTTATCAATAAGCTTCAATGAATTCACCTATGCTATTTAGGTTCTAAATTGTCAAGCTTAACAAACAGCTTGAATGAATATACTGCAAATTGGGAACTAAATTGTCACATTTCATATTAAATGACAATAAACTCTTAATAGTTAATGTAATTTTAGTTCAAAATATATTTTTAACAATTAATATACAAAAAAAGCAAAGACAAGTGATTAACATTAACATGCACCTTTACTTTTATTCAGATTAAAACATTAAATAATGATATTGGAATCCATTTCATTACATTACACAATCAAAAGTTACATTACATAATCCAAACTTACGTCTTAATGAAAACTAAGGAGAAAAAAGAAATAAACACATAATAACAATAGATTTAGACAGGAGCTTAACAAGACTCCTATGAACTTACTTTTTATTGTCTTCAAACTCAACACTAATTTCTCCTTCTACCTCATTACCCATTACTTTCTTATATAGCTATACATTCGCCTAAAGCAACTTGCAGAAAAGATGAGATGAGATCGGGGGTTGCAGCCCAAAATAGAATAAAAATCAAATTTTAACAAATGACATTGAAATTAATAGTTATTGATGGAATTTATAGCTTGTTTAGGGGATATGAGATCTGAAATAGGAGCAAAAAAACAAAAAAATTAACCCAAAAAATAAAGAAAATGAATTTGTGGGTTGTTGAGGAGCGGTTGAAGACTTTCCAGAGAAGAATAAGGGCATTTTCGTCCTTAATTTACACGTGAAATGTACGTGCTGTACGGATTTCACAGTTAACTAATAGAGGGTACAAACATGTAACATTTAAATAGTTTAGAGTAGTAAGATGTATTGAAACATAGTTGGGGGTATATAGTTTTAAGAACTCCAAAAGTTAAGGCATTTTGGTAAAATTATCCCGTAAGTTCTCATCCTTCTGGAATTTTGATCCATTTCAACACTGGGTAATCGAATAAAATTCTTAGGTTTTGCGAGCATAATATGGCTCTTATGACTGGTAGTTAGTCATGTCATTTTCAAATTTTCTATAACTATACCCTACTCAAGAATTTGAGGATCAGTTCTGGATTGGTCCAGGCTCGGTTCAGCACTGTGTCAGGGTACTTAGGTAAAATTCCAAGTCTTAGTTGTGTTATACTTCAAAATTAAGGAGTTAATCATATTTTTCCTAAATAAGAGTTTAAAATATTATCCAAAATTTATTGATTTATACTTTAAAGTATGTGAAATTGACGTTACATTTTAAAATCTGGGCAAAAGATATAATTAAATAATTAATAATGTAGAAATGATTTAAATATATCTATATCTTAACAGTTGGAAAAGAGAAAAACTCATTTTTTTTAATTTTTTCACTGAAACAAAATGAATTTATCTTGGGCAATTTTTTTGAATAAATACATTTTACAAATTTAATTCCAAAAACTAACCTCCCCCAATTTTATTTCCAAAAATCAGACCGATCACGTCGGTGCCACGTAGGTGCTGAGTCGCCTCGCTTACGTGGCGCTGGCCATGACAGGGTGGTTATTTTTTGGTCCAAGTTTGACGAACTCAGACATAATATTTTAATAATTTTGGAGTTTGTGTTCAACAAGCTGGGACGTACAAACAAATTGTTCCACTTTTTGCTATTTACAACCTACAAGATTTTGAAACAGTTGGTTCTTCATCATCGTCAAACTCCATCTCCCTTCATCCTTCCTCTACTCCCCACCCCACCTCCTTGCTGATCAATCACTAATATCGCATCATTAATTGTCACATTTTTATATTTATTTCATAATAAACTCTGCTATTTATCAAAGGACCATGACCTTCTGGATCTGGCCCAACGACTAGATCCTAGCCGCGAAAATGTGGCCAAAGCAGCGTTTTCGTGACTTGGTTAGTTCAGTTGGGGGAGCGTTTGCTCCCCTATATTTAGGTGCTTCTCCTTACTCCATTTTTGCTATAAATACCAGTAGTTTCGAAGGCAAAAGAGCATTACTCCAGTAGAGAGCTAGGTTTAGGTTTTTGTTCTAGTTTAGCTTAGGTTTTTGCTTGTTTTTTAATTGTAATTTTATGATTTCTTTATAGTTAGGTTAGAGAGAGTTTCATAAAAAAAGAGAAGAAGAATTGTGTTTAAAGTAACACTAAATGTAATCTTCTTCAGTGAGAGTTGCATTGAGAGTAACAGTCAATGTAACTTTTCTCTTTTTCTTCATTGTTACTTTTTTTAGTAGATCACTGTTTTATATTATTCCTTCTGTTGTTCTACTTCGCCTTACTCTGAGGTAAACTTTCGCAAACGATTCAAGGTTCGATAATCTACAAAAGAGGTATGTATGCTTTAGTTTTCCTTTCTTTATTTCTTAATCTAGAAACACACTTATTCATTCTTTCTCTTTTTATTTTCTTAACTTAGTCTTCCTTCTAATTAAAACACCAACAACACTTCTTCTATCATCTTCTTCTTCTAACTCTTAACACTTTTATTTTCTTTTTCTAAAAATTAAGAAGAAAATATTTTAACTGGTATTAGTAACTTAGAAATACTTACTAAAAGCTTTTATCACATAGCTACTTGCTATAGCGGTAGTATTGAGCAACCAAGCACATTATCTAAACTATATTTTCTGTGCAGGTTCAGACTCGATCACTCGCCCTCCCCAATCCCTCATCTCCTCCCTCGCCGCCCCCAACTCCACAGGCACTCGCCTCTGGCTCTTCGCCCAACCCTCCCTTTCCACCTTCGCCTCTGCATCTCCACTCTCGCAGTCAATCGCGATCTCCTCCCTGCCATCGCCATCATACTCTCCTACAGCTCCGATCGCGACCTCCGCAGATTCCTCATCTCCACCTCTCCTTCCTCTACTCCCCACCTCCCTCCTTCTCGCCCTCCCCAACTCTATCGTCCCCTCCCTCGCCGCTCCCAACTCCACCATCACCGACTACTGGCCCTCCGTTCACCTCCTCTCTGTTAGTTTTGAGTGCCTCAATTCATTGGAGAAGAGTTCAGATCAAGGGGGAGTTTCAAGCTTTAGAGATAGAAGATTCTCCGAGAAGATACTCTGCCCAAATTGTTGTCTTGACCATTTCACCGCCTACGCAAAGTCATTAAGCGGATCGCCTGCGAGGTGAGGTCACCGTGGGGGTTGGAAGAGGTGGGGAGCCCCCTCATGAGGGCTCAGGGATGGAGTCCCCAGACCAAATTATTTTGAGAAGTCCTCCTTTCAGATCCCGGAGTGTGTGTGAAGAACTCTAGTAAAGAGGTTGGGCAAGTTCAGAGTCTTAAGTTTGAGTTCTGAAGTTGTGCACAACATGCGTATCAGAATGGATCTATCCGATCCCGGAGTGGTTTGATACCGAAGAGAAGGTGCAGCGAAAGTCTAGGTTCCAAATATGTTTCGGACTTCAATTGCGATTTTGATTAAGAGTTTTCTTCTTTTGGGTTTCTATCTTTTGGTGGTGTTGCCAAAGTTTAGGTAGGATTATAATAATCCTAAGGTTCTCTAAATACCCCTTGGGGGTGGCCTTTGAAGGTAAGTCGAAAAAGTTGAACAAGTCAAGTAGAAATCAAGGATTTCACCATTGAGAGTTGTGAGAGAGAGATTCTTGTAACTTATTGTGTTCTTCTATGTTTTAATAAAGATTTCTCCCTCCTCCCCATGGACATAGGCATAGCTTTGGCCGAAGCACGTTAAATATGGTAGTCTTATTTGTAGTGATTTGTGTTGTGCGATTTGGCAAGTGCATCAATTGTTAATAACTAATAAAGTGATAATGTAGAGTGTCGAACCCACTTGGATTGATGTCTATTGAATACCAAACTGATTTTTCTAGTTTTATTTGAAGAACTGATTGTGATGTAAAATTTGAATAAATATGAAAACTAAAAGAGTTAGGTAGTGGATGAGATAAGTGTTAGGGCAATTGATTTTGCTAAAATAATCAAACATAAAATTTTGCTTATGCTAGTGTAATCCTACTACTCATGTTAACAATCGAAAAATCCTATACCGATTAATATTCTCTTTTGAGTAACACAAATTCTGCCCTCTAATTAAAATCTACAATCTTTCGATCTAGTAGATTTATGAGTTAGCGGGTGCATTAAGATCTGTGGTCTTTCTATCTTGATTGCACACCTTATATATTTCCTTCCGATCTCAACCTGTAAGATGTGGTTTCTATTCCCATGATGCTACTGTTGGCCCAAAGGCCCATTGCTCTAGTTTTGATGATGATTAACTCATATAGTTATAGTACTAATGATCTTGTGTTTAATTAGTCTCAGATATTTGATCAAGATCTTAGTAGGTGTTTAGCTTCAACAAACGATTTAAAGTCAAGTTTTAGAGCTAGCACATGTTGGTTCAAGAGCTCACGCATCACGATTGCATCAAGTACTCAAGAGGAGTCTAACTCATTGGATCAAGGTTTGGACCAAGTCAAGAAGGAGAAGAAAATTTTCAAAGAGAAGATTTCCAAGAAGACTTGTGTCATATTTGCAAGTGTCAAGATTTTATTTTTAGATAAAATGTAATGGATAGATTAGTTGGTGGATTGCTCAAGTTCATATACACTCACACACAAGATTTATATGTGTCTTCATAAAAGAGTTTTTGTTTTGAAAAATACCGGTTTGGTTTTAAACTTCAAAATATACATGTGTTTTATCAAAACTTATTTTAGAGCTTATTGCCAAAAACATAGATATTTTATCACATATGTGTTGTGGATCATATCCATACACACTAAGCTTCAAAAGTATTTAAAATATCTTGTTTTTGTATTTGGAGAAGTTTTGAAAAAATCAATTTTGAAAAATACAGATTTTTGTTTAAACCAAAATTTCTATATTACAAAAATAGTTCAAATTGTTTATAACGTGTTTTGATTTTAATCAAACATGTTTGTATATCAAAGAATATTAATGAATTTATTTTTATAGAATTTATGAGAATTTATGGGATTTTGTTGAAGGTAAAAAGATCAAGTTTTAAATCCCCAAAACATGTGACAGGTCTTCTGCTGGTCGATCGGACGGTCGACCGCGACAGAAGTCGGTCGATCGGTTCGGTCGACTGATGTGCACAGACGTGCACGGCCTGTTTGGCTGGTGGGCCGATCGACCGACCCAGTCGGCCGCCAGAGAGCTCTACTATCTGAATCTTGCCCCAGTCGACCGGGCGGTCGACCTACAGAGAGCTTCTGCTCTATGTATCCAGGTCTCAGTCGACCGGTTGGTCGACCGATGGCACAACGGTTAGAAATCTGACCGTTGGCCGGTCGACTGGATGGTCAACCGGCAGCAGGATCTCCTGCTGAGTTGACCTCCAACGACCATATTTTGGGAGCCTATATATTGGGGTTCTCTTGGACTGTTTTAAACAAGATTTTAAGTGAGTTTTCAAGCAAGTTTTTCCTACCTTTCCAAGTGTTTATCTCCACTTATTTTAGAGCCCATATCAAAAGGAGAGTTTTTCAAGAGTGTTTTGAAAAAGAGATTTTTTGAGTTTTTCACCAAAAATTCTATCCAAGTTTTTCTCACACATACTTGAGTTATCCATTACTATATCAATCCTATAGGAATCTTTGTTGTGAGAGAGTTTTAGGTGATCAATGTGTTGAGAGCACCAAAGTGTTCATCTTTGTATTTGAGGAGGCGAACTTGCGGGTTCGTATTGTTTCAAGTTCTTGTGGGAGCTCAGTGTAGAGGTGCGGCCTTGGTAAGCTAGTGCGCTTGTGTGTGTAGTTCTTGTAGGAAAAAGAGAGGGACTAGTGAGTCCAAGGAGTTCTAGTGTTCGTTGTAGGTGTTGCGGCACCGAGTGATCCAGTGGGATCAATTCTAGTGGAAACCCTTCATAGTGTTGAAGGCGGGGACGTAGAGCAAGGGTGCTCGAACCTTGAAACAAATCTCCCGTGTTTGCGATTGCTCTCTATCTATCTCTCACTTGTGTTTATATCTTGCATGCTCTTATTGTTCATATTCATTACTTGCTTAATATACTTGTGCTTAAATTGATATATGCTTAGGGATTGTTTGCTCATACTTGTATTCAACCAAGAGAGTCACAGCGGCACCTCAACTCTTATCTAGAGGAATCTTGAGGAGATAGTCCAGAGCCCTTCACCGGGAATTCGGCTACACTCTTGTATTATACTTGGTGTGTTTAACTTAATAGTTTTTAGTTTGCATAAATAGTTTTAGTTTCACATTAATTCATCATTAGATTAGCTAGTCACCTATTCACCCCCCTCTAGGTGATTCAGCTACACTAGATAATCTCCTTTCGATCTCAAATCTAGTCATCCATCTAATTATTGGCCACCAATTACTAATAATAAACTCGAGAATAAAAACTTAACATGCAAAAGATATAACTTGAAGAACATATGTGGTAAAGTAGCACAAAGCAACAAAATTATATTATTATAATATTTAACTGCATCAATGCCCTACTATGGAGAATTAGCTCATGAAAGAGAAATTGCAAAACATAATAATTATTATGAACTTTATCAATAAATAGAAGAATAAAAAAATTAGAAAACACCAAATTTGAGATGCTTTTTCTCTGGTCTTCTTCAACTTAAGAGTTCAGAATTATTCTCCAAAAAGGCAGAGATTTTATTTAGAAGCTAAAACTAAAAAGAGTTGTAAAGCTTTATACTCATACAGAGTTTGCAACCATATTTATATACCTCCGAGACCTTAATCAACTATCTTAGAGTTTCTAAAATACAGTTTCAATCCTATAAGAAATCTGGCAAAATTTTGTTAGCTCTCGATTTAAACTAACGGCGGATCAACCATCTTTCTCGGCCCAACCGCTATGAAATATAATATAGCTTTAATTTGAAGTCAAAAAGTAGCTGGCAAAAGTGCGTCACCAGATTTGACCAGTCAACGGTGGATTAGCCGTGGGGACGGTGTATTGGCTGTCCAAATTTAACTTCTGAGTCTTAAATTTTGGTAACGTCTTCCTTTTGCTCTTTAGGTCATATTTAACTCTCTGCTTTCATCTTTGGGACTTTATAATAATGAACCTATGCTGCAACTCTTCTCATTATTGCTTTTCGGATCTTTTCTCCTAAATTGCACTTGACTTTATATCTGTAAAAATCATAACAAAACTATCCATGCTGAATTAAATGTGGTAAAAATAGGTATACAAAAATAAAATATTCATGAAAATGACAGTTGTTACACCCCCATACCTAGCTTTTACCAGTCCTCGAGCAAAATCCATCTAAAATAAAAAGAAAAACTAATAATCCTAAAAACAAACTAAAAACCTAACTAACTTTCGTAGAGATCATGGTTACACTTAGCACATGCAACAAGCCGTTAAATCTCTAGGTTATCCTAGTGGATGAGTGTTGCCTCGTGAGGATTTGCAGTGAATATACCAACAAAATTTGTTGAAAAAAATAAAGATAAGGTTGAGAAATAAGGATAAATAAAAATAAAGATAATTGAAAAATACAGAAAAAGAAAATTATAAGAAGAAAATATTTTTGATCAACGAGAATCACTAGTAAATTAAGTTCAAAAGTTTCTATAAGTAATTCTTTTCAAGTTCAATCTTTTATCAAGAAATCCAATCAACTCATCCTAGAGACTTCATATCCTATTATATCCCGCCATCCTTCCTAAGTTTTTCGATCCTATGTATCTTTGTTATCATGTGATTTAGTTCTTGACTAGGGAATTTGATTCAAACCCTTTCAAACTCAAATATATTTCTATATATAAATATATACTTATTCACACTATGGAAGCTCGAAGTATTACCACCTCGTTGCCCTTTAAGCACTTTCTTTCTTCTTTTTTTCATTCTTTTTTTAACATGTATAATGCATCAACTTTCTTTCATATAAGTATCAAGGCTTCTTGGGATGCTAATACCTTACTAATTGATCATTATAATTTACAATACACACACACACACACACACACACACACACACACACACACACACCCCTAACTATTTTCCGTATAAATATCAAGGCTTCTTGAGGCCAAGGCATCTAACTACTCAATAATTAAGCTTTTTTTAGATAATATATATACATATACTTTATATTTTAAGTAGGTCAAGTAATCCACATCTTCCCAAGTTTCAAATTGTCGTGTAAGGGGCCGTTTGTTTCGCGTAAAAGTCCGTAATTCGTAAATGACTTACAATCCAGTTACAACTACGGCGTTTGTTTGGACCGTAATTCGTAAAAGACTTACACAACCCAATTATCACTCACTTGCAACCCAATTACCACTCACTTACAGCCCAGTTACAGTTAATTTTGTGGTCATGCAAATTTGTATTATTTTTTATGTTAATATTAATTTTTTTTAATATTTAGCATTTTTAATATTTATTTGCAATATTAAAACTTTTTAAATCACCAAATAGTTAATTTTGTGGTCAACTTTTTCACTTACGACTTAGACATTACGACAACCAAACACCGTAAAACACAATACACTTTTCCACTTACAACTTTATATTACCAACCAAACACCATAAAGCTTATATGCATTTAACTCATTTACAACTGTAAAAGACTTTACCAATTACGAGTTACGAATTACGGCCAGTTACGACAACCAAACAGGCCCTTAGGTGTAAGTAAGATGCATAGTCACGTAGACAAATTCTAATTGGCATTCTTTTTGGATTTTTCATCTCTTCTCTAAGAATCAAGGAATCTATCAAGTTAATGTCACAAGAAAAATCAAATTTTATTGGTCACTAAATCCCTTATAACTAGATTAACTTGTTGAATTTTTTTTAAAAAAATTTTAGCTAATAAAAAGAAAGAGAAAATCTTAAAATAAATCCCAAAAAAAATCATACATAAAAACAAAATAAGAATAAAAGAAAAGAAAATCCTAAACCACTCTCCCATGTCTAAACCATGTCATGTCCTTATGCAGTGAAGTATGAACCAATAACCAAATTAAATCACACATAAATCTCATCTCAAAAGACCAATTAAAATGTTTTAAATATCGTGAAAAACTCATATTTAAGAAACTACCAATGTGTATAGAATTTTCAGAAACCGAAAATCATAAACATTATTAATTGGAACAAAATCTCCTAGGAAAAAATTCAAGACTTGAATTCATATTTTCATGGTTAATCAGTCGTCTGGACAGCTATTCCGCCTTTCATGCTTCTCTGATGGTCTTGATATTTTTCTGACATGTTTGGTACATCTTATGGTTAATCATGTAACTCTATTTTGTATTTAGTTATGGTTGGGATACCTGATATAGATCAAAATAAGCTACAGTAGGAAAAAGTTAAAAACAAAATAAAAAATCTAAAAATAGAGGTTAGAAAACTTGGGTTGCCTCACAAGAAGCATTTTAAGTTGTAATCATTAACTAGACTCTGTCTTATCTTCAAAGAAGCTCATGGATAGATAGTGTTTGTCTTGAGTTGGTCCTTGCAATCTTTTGGATTTTCTTTCATATCTGGTTTGGTGGTGCAGTTTTAAGTAAAAACTTTGCTTTTCAATTATTGCACTCACGAATTTGGTAGACTTGGGCACTGTTCTCGGCTTCTTTTTCAACTCCTCTTTTGGTGCTTCAACTACTTGCTTGTCCTTGGTGTCAATTTGAAAACACTTCTCGATATTCGACAGTTGTGGTGCGGCTTTAAAAACTTTAAAATCATATGTTCACCTTGCACTCGAAGGATGACTTCTCATTTTTTCACATCAATAAAAGTTCTTCCCGTGGTTAAAAAAGTCAAACTAAGATGAGGGGAACATTGCAATCTTCCTCCATATCTAACATGATGAAATCGACGGGGAAATAGAACTTGTCTATTTTCACTAGTACATCTTCAATGATACCTAGAGGATACTTAATCGATCTATCCGCCAATTGGAGCAAAATAGTTATTGGCTTTGGCTCTCCTAACCAATGACTTGAAAGCAGAGAGATGTTGGCCCAAAAGGTTACACTCTCCATTTGCCTTGAGTTTTAATGATGACAAACCAAATTAGTGCTATTTGGTACTAATAATTCTATTCAAGATAAGTTTCAGGTTTGTACCATGTTTAGAGGCCATTTGCTTAGCTTTTGCGAAAACTTCTAAGTTCCATATAGCAAGGAAGGCATATTGCACATCAAGGAAGGATCATAGAAGAGTAGGCACTAGCAAGGCATTGGATGGCTCAAAGACTTGAAGATAGCACAAGAAGTCTTCATGTAATTTGTTTTTCAGTTTATAGTATGTTAAAGAATAGTGGATAGGTTTGAAGCTCTATCACACACGCTTTTGCGCACATGCTCATTCCAAAATAATTTCTTATAAATTATATAAAAATATTTTGCCTACAAGTTTTTGCCTACAGATACATCTTTATATTTTATACTATTCCCTGTTCAAAAGTATTTTTGTTAAAATTAAAATCCTCTTTGTTTTCTTTTCTAAAATTGATTTTTGACCTGATCCGGTCGACCGGGCAGTCGACCGAGTCTGTGTCAGTCTGGTCCGGTCGACCGGACCAGTCGACCGCGGTTCTGGCAGATGCACGTATCCGTGTGCATGTCTGCCAGTCGACCGGGGCGGTCGACCGATATATTGTTTTTGCTCACAGGTTTTCTCAGTCGACCGGGTCAGTCGACCGCTATCCTATAACGGTCGGATTTTTGAACTACCGGTCGACCGGACCAGTCGACCGATGTGTCCGTTGAACAGTAACGGGCAGATTTTAAGTGAGCTGTTTATTTTTTGTCTTTTGTTTTTAAAAATTCGTTTAAGGATATATTTTGAGTTAATTACCTCCTAAACATCAGTAATTATATCTTATCCCTAAACCCTAGCCCTCTCCTATAAATAGGGGTGTTTGGAGAGAGATTTGTTACAACAATTATTTGCTAGAAAATTCAAAAGTTTAAGGCTTTCAAAAGAGACTTGTTTCTTGGTTTTTGTGCTGAATTTCTCACTGATTTTCTGAAGGGTTTTCAAATACTCTCTGATTTAATTTTCTTTCTTCACTTACAACAGCTTCATTCCTACTCAATATTCTCTAAGGACCTTTGTAAGGGAAGAGATATTTGAAAGAGAGAGTTTGTGGTCTTTTGACTACCAAGAAAATTACTTGTACTTGAAATTGTAGGAGTTGGGTACTCCATTGTATTTGAGATCTTTGTGATAGTGGAAGTGGTCGGAATCCTTCTGGGGAAGGCGGGGAGTAGAGCTGGGTGCTCGAACCTCGATAACATATCCTTGTGTTTGCGATTGGTTTACTTTTCTTGTTCTTACACTCCTTACTCTACTTTGCTTGCACTTATTAATTGCTCATCATATTCATTGTCATACTTAATTGCTTGCATTCATCTTGTGATTCTTGATTGGTGATTGTTGTAGCTTTAAATTTTTAATTGCCCTTTGATTAGCATCATCACCTATTCACCCCCCCTCTAGGTGATTTTCAATTGGTATCAGAGCTTGGACTCTAGGTTTGGCTTAACATCCATAGAGAGATCCTTAAAATATTGCTAATCAACATTTTCATTCATCCATTCATACACTAGTAAACATGGCCGACAACATTAAATCCCCACCTAAATTTGATGGCCTAATTTTCCCATTTGGAAGGTTAGGATGACTATATTTTTGCAATCACTAGGTAGCTTGGTAGCTAAATCCTTGACCAAACCCTACATAGCACCCGATAGTGATGAAAGTACATGGATCGACTTCACTTTTAGAGAATATGAGGCTAACTCAAAAACCCAAAACTCCCTTTTAACCGCCTTGAATGAGGATGACCTTACACGGGTAATTCATTGCCAATCCGCCTATGAGATTTGGCAACACTTATTGGTCACACATGAAGGGACTTTACAAGTCAAGAGAGCTAAGATAGATCTCTTGAGGTCTCAATATGAATCATTTAAAATGCTTGATGATGAATCCATTGATTGTATGATTACTCGTTTCACTAAAATTACAAATGGTCTTTCTTCATTAGGTGTCGTCATCTCCAACGATCAAAAGGTGCGCAAAGTGATACGGGCTCTTCCTCCATCTTGGGAAATTAAGGCCACCACCTTAAAGGAGTTGAACGACAAGGACGAGATGGACATCATTAGTCTCATTGGGAACCTAAAGACCCATGAGATGGAGAAGAAGGCAAGAGAAGAAGCCACTACTTCAAAGAAGAAATCCATAGCCTTCAAGACTTCATCCACCAATGATGACGATGATGAAGACGAAGAAGAAGATGAGGAGCTAACTCTACTTGTGCGGAATGTCAAGAGGTTGTACCGAAAGAACAAGTTCAACTTCCGGAGAAAATTCGAAGGCAAAGAGGAGCGGAGGATCATTTGCTATAATTGCCGCAAACCTGGACATATCATGGCAGATTGTCCGGAGTTCAAGAAGAAGATGACTTCCTCCTTCAAGCCAAAGAAGCCGGAGGAAAAGAAAGCATACAAAGCAACATGGGATTCGGAAAGCGAGTCCGAAGAGGAGGTGGATCAAGCTAATATGTGTTTCATGACAAACACACCTAAGGTAACCCCTCAATCCCTTGATGATGAAGATGATGAACTAAGTAAGGAAGTTCTATTACATGCCTTTGTAGAACTTTCTGAAACTTATGATAATAAGAAACTTGAATGCTTAAAATTACAAAAAGAAGTTGCTTTTCTTAAGAATCAACTTGCCATTGTCTCTAAAGAAAAAGATGATATTTCTTCTAATTTCATTTCCATGTAAAAAGAATTTTGTGCCTACAAGAGTTCTTGTAAGGCAAAATCCCCTATTATTGATGAAAAAGAAATTTCTTCTTTTAAATCCAAAATGAATAATTTTGAAAAAGTTTTAAATGATTGTGCTTTCAATACTAAGAAACTTGAGGACATGTTTTCTAAAAAGCACACTACTCATGTTAAAATTTCACAAGATTCTTATGCTCACACCACTCATGCTAAAGTTTCTCATGCTCACAAATCACACACTCACTATGCTTTTAAATATGGTAGAGTGTATAGATGCACATATTGTGGTAAAAATAGACATTTAGCTAAGTTTTGTTATGATCAACTAAATAGAACAAATAATCTAGTTTGGGTTCATGACACTAACCCTAGAGGACCCAAGAAAATGTGGGTACCAAAATCAACTCTTAAATTATTTGATGTAGGTACACACCAAAGCTCCAAGACGTAGGGAGCGGTGGTACCTTGATAGTGGTTGTTCAAGACACATGACATGGGACATCAACAACTTCACAACCCTATCAAGGTACATGGAAGGTGGCACCGTCACCTTCGGGGATGATTCCAAAGGAACTATCATCGGTATAGGTAACATTCAAATTGGTGCATCTCCTATTATAGAAATGTTATTTTAGTAGATGGTTTAAAACATAATTTGCTTAGCATTAGTCAACTTTGTGACCGTGGACTTAAAGTTGTTTTTGATGATACTTCTTGCAAGATTTTTGATGTTAAATCTAATGATTGTATTCTTACCGATTTTCGTGATAATAATGTTTATATTATTGACATGCTTAATTTAGATTGTTCTACTAAATGCTTGAATGCTTTTGATGAAAATTCTTGGCTTTGGCATAGAAGATTAGGACATGCATCTTTTGACCATATTTCTAGGATTAATTCAAAGGAATTGGTGAAGGGTATACCTTGCTTAAATTTTGAGAAAGACCGCATTTGTGGTGCGTGCCAACTTGGGAAACAAACCAAGTCTTCCTTCAAACCAATCAAGGATATCATGTCAACTAGGCCTTTAGAATTAATTCATATGGATCTTTTTGGACCAACTAAAACTAAAAGTTTAAATGGAAGTAGATTTGCATTTGTTTTGGTTGATGATTTCTCCCGTTTTACTTGGGTTTTCTTTTTGCAACATAAAGATCAAACGTTTTCTCATTTTAAGATTTTTCGAAAAAGAGTTGAAAAAGAAAAGGGTTTTCCGATTTTGAGAATAAGGAGTGATAGAGGTGGTGAGTTTATTAACCAACTCTTCATGACTTATTGTGATGAAAAGGGAATTAAGCATGAAATGTCTTGTCCTAGAACTCCACAACAAAATGGAGTTGTAGAAAGGAAAAATAGAACACTTCAAGAGATGGCTAGGACAATGATAAGTGAGTATGACCTCCCTCAATATTTATGGGCCGAGGCCGTAAACACCGCATGCTATATATCGAATCGTATTTATTTATGCAAAAATTCTTCAAAAACTTCTTTTGAAATATGTCATTCTAGAAAACCTAATGTTGCATATTTCAAAATTTTTGGATGCAAGTGTTTTGTTTTGAATACTAAGGATAATTTGGGTAAATTTGATGCTAAGGCTTATGAGGCTATCTTTGTTGGATATTCCTCTACTAGCAAAGCATATAGAGTTTTCATTAGATCTTCTCTTACCATAGAAGAATCCATGCATGTTAAATTTGAAGAATCTAATGTGGTTGTTGAGAATGTTGTAGAGATTGAACCATTAGGTGAAGACATGGAGAGACTATCCTTGAAGGACTCACCCGCTCAAGAAGAAAAGCTAGACCCTATTGGTGAAGTTCAAGAGGATAAGGAGGAAAGTACTCAACCGCTTCCTAAAGCTTGGAGATACGCTACAAATCATCCTAAGGAGCTCATCTTGGGTGATGCATCTAAAGGAGTCACAACGCGCTCCAAACTCCATGACCTATGTGGTAACTTTGCTTTCATTTCTCATTTTGAACCCAAAGGCATTCTCGAAGCCGAGACGGGACCCATATTGGTTGCTTGCCATGCAAGAGGAACTCAATCAATTTGAGCGCAACCAAGTTTGGCACCTTGTTCCTAAGCCCCACGATAGACCAATAATTGGTACTAAGTGGATCTTTAGAAACAAGATGGATGAGTCCGAAAATGTCATTAGGAATAAAGCTAGGTTAGTGGCCCAAGGTTACACTCAAGTTGAGGGAATTGACTTTGAGGAGACCTTTGCACCCGTAGCACGGCTTGAAGCCATACGGATGACACTAGCTTTTGCATGTTTTAAAAATTTTAAACTTTTTCAAATGGATGTGAAAAGTGCATTTTTGAATGGTTTTATTAATGAAGAAGTTTATGTTTCTCAACCTCCCGGTTTTATTGATCATGTTCATCCCGATTTTCTTTTTAAACTTGATAAAGCTTTGTATGGATTGAAACAAGCTCCAAGAGCTTGGTATGAAAGGCTTTCTAGTTTTCTCATTTCAAATGATTTTATTAAAGGCAAAGTAGACACAACTCTTTTTACTAAGCATGTTGATAATGATATTTTAATTGTGCAAATTTATGTTGATGATATAATTTTTGGATCTACTAATGAGCTTTTATGCAAGGATTTTGAGAAGGTCATGCAACTTGAATTTGAAATGTCTTCAATGGGTGAGCTCAATTTCTTCCTTGGACTCCAAATCAAGCAATTGCAAGACGGAACCTTCATTAACCAAGCCAAGTACGCAAAGGAGCTAGTAAAGAAGTTTGGGCTTGAAGGATCAAAGGCTTGCAACACTCCAATGGCAACTACAACCAAGCTTGATAAGGACGAACAAGGTAAAAATGTTGATATTAAATTATATAGAAGCATGATAGGAAGTCTTTTATATTTTACGGCAAGTAGGCCGGATATTATGTTTAGTGTGTGTCTTTGTGCTAGATTTCAATCGTGTCCTAAAGAGTCTCATCTTATTGCGGTAAAACGCATTATTCGGTATATTAAGGGCACTATTGGAATGGGTCTATGGTATCTGAAAACTAGAGATTTTTCAATGACTAGCTATTCGGATGCCGACTATGCGGGTTGTAGAGTAGATAGAAAGAGTACTAGTGGGACATGTCAATTTCTTGGTAATTGTCTTGTTTCATGGTCCTCTAGGAAACAAAATTCCGTAGCTCTCTCAACCGCCGAGGCGGAGTATGTTGCCGCGGGGGCTTGTTGTGCACAAGTCCTTTGGATGAAACATACTCTCCTTGATTTTGATTTGCACTTTGATCATATAAAAATATTTTGTGATAATACTAGTACTATTCACATGACCAAAAATGCAAATCAACATAGTAAGACCAAGCACATTGAGATTAGATATCACTTTCTTAGAGATCATTTTGAGAAAGGTGATATAGATATTGATTATGTTTCCACGGATTTACAACTAGCCGATATTTTCACTAAACCTCTTGATTTTGCTAGATTTTCGTTTATTTGTGGAGAACTTAATGTTTGTATTATTGAATAGACATGTTTTTCATAACCCTTTTTGATGTATGACAAAAAGGGGGAGAATACGTTTACATGGACAAAAATAAGTTTTATGAATTTATATGTTTTGGTTTTATGAATTCTTGTGTTTTAGTTGTTTTAGTTTAAATTGGTATCAAGGAGCAAGAGCAATTTTTTTTGGTATTTTTGGTATCAAGAGCAATTTTTGTGTTTTATATATTTGTTTTAATTGGTTTCAATAATTGGTGCATCATTTCAATTATTGGTATCTAGAGCATATTCTTGTGTTTTATGTATAGCATAATTTGAGGGGGAGTTTTCTCCTCCCCTATATTTTTGTTTATAGCCTATTTGTTTTGTCATCATCAAAAAGGGGGAGATTGTTGGCCCAAAAGGTTACACTCTCCATTTGCCTTGAGTTTTGATGATGACAAACCAAATTAGTGCTATTTGGTACTAATAATTCTATTCAAGATAAGTTTCAGGTTTGTACCATGTTTAGAGGCCATTTGCTTAGCTTTTGCGAACTTCTAAGTTCCATATAGCAAGGAAGGCATATTGCACATCAAGGAAGGATCATAGAAGAGTAGGCACTAGCAAGGCATTGGATGGCTCAAAGACTTGAAGATAGCACAAGAAGTCTTCATGTAATTTGTTTTTCAGTTTATAGTATGTTAAAGAATAGTGGATAGGTTTGAAGCTCTATCACACACGCTTTTGCGCACATGCTCATTCCAAAATAATTTCTTATAAATTATATAAAAATATTTTGCCTACAAGTTTTTGCCTACAGATACATCTTTATATTTTATACTATTCCCTGTTCAAAAGTATTTTTGTTAAAATCAAAATCCTCTTTGTTTTCTTTTCTAAAATTGATTTTTGACCTGATCCGGTCGACCGGGGCAGTCGACCGAGTCTGTGTCAGTCTGGTCCGGTCGACCGGATCAGTCGACCGCGGTTCTGGCAGATGCACGTATCCGTGTGCATGTCTGCCAGTCGACCGGGGCGGTCGACCGATATATTGTTTTTGCTCACAGGTTTTCTCAGTCGACCGGGTCGGTCGACCGCTATCCTATAACGGTCGGATTTTTGAACTACCGGTCGACCGACCAGTCGACCGATGTGTCCGTTGAACAGTAACGGGCAGATTTTAAGTGAGCTGTTTATTTTTTGTCTTTTGTTTTTAAAAATTCGTTTAAGGATATATTTTGAGTTAATTACCTCCTAAACATCAGTAATTATATCTTATCCCTAAACCCTAGCCCTCTCCTATAAATAGGGGTGTTTGGAGAAAGATTTGTTACAACAATTATTTGCTAGAAATTCAAAAGTTTAAGGCTTTCAAAAGAGACTTGTTTCTTGGTTTTTGTGCTGAATTTCTCACTGATTTTCTGAAGGGTTTTCAAATACTCTCTGATTTAATTTTCTTTCTTCACTTACAACAAGAGCTTCATTCCTACTCAATATTCTCTAAGGACCTTTGTAAGGGAAGAGATATTTGAAAGAGAGAGTTTGTGATCTTTTGACTACCAAGGAAATTACTTGTACTTGAAATTGTAGGAGTTGGGTACTCCATTGTATTTGAGATCTTTGTGATAGTGGAAGTGGTCGGAATCCTTCTGGGGAAGGCGGGGAGTAGAGCTGGGTGCTCGAACCTCGATAACATATCCTTGTGTTTGCGATTGGTTTACTTTTCTTGTTCTTACACTCCTTACTCTACTTTGCTTTCACTTATTAATTGCTCATCATATTCATTGTCATACTTAATTGCTTGCATTCATCTTGTGATTCTTGATTGGTGATTGTTGTAGCTTTAAATTTTTAAATGCCCTTTGATTAGCATCATCACCTATTCACCCCCCCTCTAGGTGATTTTCAAGAGAGACATTAAATTTATGCTTGCATCAAAATCACAAAAAACACTATCAAATTTAAAGTTTTCAATAATGTAAGATATAGAAAAACTTCCTGTATCTTCAAGTTTGGGGGGCCATTTGTCGTGCAAGACAGCACTGCCCTCCTCGTTGAGTTTGATCATTTCGTGATCCTTCAGCTTTCTCTACTTGGAAAGGATCTCTTTTATAAACTTTGCATATTTCGGATCTATTCTAGTGCATCTATAAATGAATTATCAATATGTAAATTCTTGAAAACATTTAGAAATTGGAAGAAATCCTTATCATCTTGTTCTGTTTGAGTCTCTGAGGAAACAACAGTAGGGGAATGTATGGCTTCACTGGGGGTTCACTCAGAACTGGATCTGGCCCTGATTCAATAGGGGGATGACTGTTTGGCCATCCTGATGGCTGATCAGCGGTCTGTCTTTCACTTCTGGGGTTGGTGTTTCTCTGGCTCTCTTCTGTTTCTCTTATAATTTCTTTTTTTTTGTACTAATTTAGCAGAAGAATTCTATATCTGCTCCAATTCTTTCCCACTCCTCAATGTAATCGGGTGTACTTGCTCCTTGGATTCTTCTCGATATTGCTCATTAGCAATCCTTATGTCTTTGCAGAGAGTAGGTTGACAATTTTCCTAACCTGAACTTCCAGATTGTGTATGGATGCCGCTTGAATTTTTATAAGGGCTTCTTGATTCTCTTTGACTCAGTGATTGAAGAATGAAAGTGATAAGAATTGCCGTGTAGCTTTGGGCTAACGGGTCGTGTCCACGAGGAGGAATACGATAGAAGCTTTTCAGTGTTTTTGTTTAGAAAGCAAAGAATGGTGTTTGTTTTTTAGTTGAAAAGAGATTGGAGAGAAGAAAAGTGATTTAAAGAAAAACTTAAAACTTTGAGAAGGCTTTGAAAAAGGTGATCTATTAAAAATGAAGAAGATTGTTTGGTTGTTTTTAATATAGGAAAAGATTTGGGCTCACTAATTTTCTACTCAACTACTTACTTATCTCAAGAATATTTTGGTGCATCACTTTTATCATAGGCAAAAACCTTTAATTTCTTTTAATGTCCAAGTAAAACAAATAATATGATTTTGATTTAAATCTTAAGGCCTTTCTTAACACATTATTAAAAAGAGAATGTTAAACCATCAAGGGCGAAGAAGCAAGTATGGAATGAAAACATCTTAAAGATATTTGTGTTTTAAAAATCCAAGTTTAAAAGAAAAGCATCCTTATGAGCTTTCAAGAATAAGGTTTAACTCAGGCATTATTATGATTTAAGAGAGTCGCTTTCATAAAAAATCAATCGAGAGAAAGGAGGTAGAAGAGATTAATTAGTCAGCCCAGAAAATAAGTTTAGCTACTCATTAATAATGTAAAATAAGACATGGAAACGAAATAAGACATACCCGTGAATTGAAAAAAAAGAAGAGATGCTTTGAGCCTTTATTGATGTCACTTCATTTTTCAGATTACAATCACTCTATTCCTCTCTCTCACTAGTATTTGGACTGAACAACAAATTAGAAAATAGAGATACAACTTTTCTATACTATCTAACAAAGAGCCTAAACCTTAAAAATGAACAAGAAATTTAATCGTAGTCTTCGCTCCCTTTTTTAGTACAGAACCCTGCCTTTTATAGGTAAAAACCCAGAGGGAAAGGAGTGAGGAGATAAGGGGAGAAAACGCTCCCCTTATCTCCGCCAACAAGCTGCGGATCTGTGGCTTTGGCCGCGGATCCGCGGCCAGGATGTGGCCAAATGGCCACATCCTGGTGGAGATCTGGCTGGCGTGGGATTTGGCTCCCTTTTGTATGGCTGAATTCACTGTTTGGTTCTGATTCTAATCTGATCTTCGGTGATTCTCAAGCTAACCAATTTGGATTCTTATAAAACTAAATTAACCGATTTTCAACCTCCCTGATCTGCCATAATCTGCCCTGATCTTCTAATTTCGAATTAAATCAGAATTTGATGGGCTTTTGGGCTTGTTTTTCTTCCCTTTCCTTAAGCAATGGGCCTACACTTCATAAAGAAAAATAAGACTTTATTAATAGGATTTATTAGATAATAAGCATGGTAATGTGACAATATATATGTAATATATGTGACCGATCACACCCCTACACTTATCTTTTGCTCGCCCTCGAGCAAAAATATCAAAACTAATACTAATCAATTATTAGACCACTTTCGCAGGTCACTCGATTGCACTAAGCATGTGCAATAAGCTGTTAAACCTTTAATTTACCCGTAGAGGACGAGTTTTGTCTCGTGAGGGTTTTCAGTGGATTGCACTCACAAAATCCATAAAGAAAAGGAAAAAAATGTTAGCATTTTCGAAAAACACTTTGAAAAGATAGAAAATATTTGAGGTACTGTTGTAAGAGTTCAAGTAATATATAAGTTATAGGAATATCAAACTTTTCATTCCTAAACTTAGTCTCTATTCAAAAACAAGTCATCAATCAAAGTAAGGAGTTAAATTGTATTTCTCATCTAGTCTATTCTTTCCTGAGTCATATGCACCATCGTGACTGTGAAGTTTGACTAAGGGTTCTTTAACATTAACTCCTATGCCTTATTTATATTTATTTTTGGTGGTATTTATTCATTAATTCCTTTAGGCTTTCTAATCTGCCCATGTAACGAGCTTTTAGTCGGTGACACCCAAACCGGACAGTCTTAGGGCACCAGGTGAGAAAACACCCCTAAGGACTTAAATACTCGAGCAGACAAGGCCATGAAACTAAGGGTTTTTATTTATAAAATGTACCCCTTTTAGGCGTGAATACTTATGCTTCATGAGGCACAAATACCCAGCTTAATTAGAGGATTTATATATATATATATTTCAAACTTATCTAATTATCTTTTGTATAAATACCAAGGCTTGCTTAGGCCAAAGCACCTAGCTAATCAATAATTAGATTTGTATATATATATATATATATATATATATATATATATATATATATATATATATATATATATTTCTTTTTTTATAAGGCATAAGAAGTTTTGTCTTTGAACCCTAAGTGTGTAAGTGTATAAAGTGTACATATTTCTTCAAGATAAACATCAAGACTAAATTACTTTTATCAATTTTCTTATTAACCCTGAAAATCAAACAAGTTATCTTATTTTGACCAAGTATAAGAAATCCTAATTATGATTTTCCTATTCCTTAAAATTGACTTAATTTCTTATATAAAAAATAAATCAAAATATTGTTCTTTTCTTTCAAAAAGTTTTTTTTATATATATAATTTTTTTCATTGTTTTTTTTATATTAGTCATGTTAGTCATGTTAGAGCCCTCCCCCACACTTATCTCATGCATTGTCCCCAATGTATGAAAGAAATGTATAGATGCATGAAATGGAATGTAAAAGAGGTGCATATGTTATACAAAAATATGTACATCATGTTTCTCCCACACCTAGATCTTTTTCGGTCTTATCCCACTAGCTCTCTTCCCATCATTCCAATGGATCCTCTTTATAGGGCATAGTGGGGAGGCCAATTTTTTTCATTTTAGCTCTCTTCCTCCCCAGTCTCACCTTCTTTAGGTTTTTTCTTTATATTTCTACATTCATTATTTAAAAATTGATTACCACCACACTTCTTAGTTGGATCTTCCTCACTATGAATGCCTAAGAATTCTAACTCAGTTCCATACATCTCTTCAAAACTTAGGTCAATACTTTCCCCTGGAGGTGTGTAATTAACCAAAATATTCCTAGTTGGTTCATCCAATCACATGAGTTCTTCTTCGAAGAGGTTTTCAAAGAGTATGTCAATTGGAGGTTCTTGAATTATATTCTCATGCGGTATATTATTGGTTGGCTCATCGAAAGTGAAGATATTCAAATCAAATTTCCCTTTTTTAAAGGGTACTCTAAAATTAGGATCTTCGACATATGCCTTCTCATTAAGATTATTGCATTCATTCTTAAATAATTCATTAAGAAACAGAGACTCATTCTTTACACCTTCACTTTCTACATCACAATTAATTTCAACAAAGTTTACCTCAAATGTTTGGTCTCTTATCTTACGAGGTTGTTTTTCTAGGTTGAAAATATTGACTTCTCTAGTCATGTCCCCAAAGGTTAATCTCATAGACCCATTCCTACAATTGATAATAGTATTAGCACTAGCAAGGAATGGGCGCCATAGGATAACAGGAGTTTGAGCCCTAGGATTGGACACATGTTGTGTCTCAAGAACTATGAAATCAAATAGGTAGATAAACTCTCCAACCCGGATAAGGATATCATTAATTTTCCCCTTTGGAACTTTCACAGAACAGTTAGCCAGTTGGATTATGACGAGTTGGACTAAGATCGCCCAACCCGAGTTGTTAATAAACTGAGAATGGAAGCAGGTTAATACTTGCCCCCAAGTCAAGAAGTGCATGACTAATCTCGGCTTGTCCTATAGTGCAGGCAATGGTGGGACAACCCGGATCCTTATACTTGACAGGGATCGGACCCGACAGTAGTTCACTAGTGTTAGTGGCTAAGAAGACTTTCTTGGGTACATTAGTCTTTCTCTTCTTGGTGCACATGTCCTAAAGAAATTTTGCATAAGATGGGACTTATTGGATGGCATCAAGGAGTGGCACATTTATCTTCACTTGGTTGAAGATCTCAATTATTTTATCCATGTCTGGATTCTGCTTGTTGTTATTTAGCCTATTAGGAAATGGTACTATAGGCTTGTACACCTGACTGGTTGACTTATCTGTTTCAGATTCGTCAAATTTGGAAGGATTGAGACTAGATAAGGTGCATGCTGGAGTGTTATTGTGCTTACTGGGATTGGGTGGTGTTGATACTTGGTTATCAATTTTCTTTCCTAACCTCAATGTATGAACAGCATTACATTGATTCAATGATTGATCCTCAGCCAAATAAGCTTGTTGAGAATTTCTAGGATTCATAATTGGTTGACTGGGCAAGGTACCCTTTTGCCTCTCATTCTGTGGATTGGCTAATTGGCTCATTTGACCCTCTAGACTCCGTATTGTTTGCATGAGGGAATCTTAGTTCTTCATGTACCTTTTCATATTTCTCTCAAAGTCAATCATTCTCCTTTCAAGCTGAGGATTTTGAAAGGAGGGTTGTGGAGCTTGGTTGGGAAAATTTTGTTGATAATGTGAAAAATTATTGGGATTATTATGAGGGTGATTTGGAAAGTTGGGTTGATGATTGGAAGAATTATTGGAATGATGGAAGTGGCTTGCATGGTTTGACCGTGGGTGGTCATTATTTTGTTAGCTCTATGAGAAATTTGGGTGATTTCTCCAGCCAAGATTATACGTTGGTGCGTAAGGATCATTGTTCAGCCTTGAAAAGGCCGCATTCATCGGTTCTGAAAAGTGTTGTTGCTTGAAACACAGGACACTCCTCAAGCACATGATTCATGGCTTGACAATAAGTACAACCCGGAGTTGGAATTTGGTTTGGGCTGATTAACTGGACTTGGTTCCTTAGTTTCTAAAGCTTCCAGTCTTCTCGCTAGGTTTTTCGTTAGCTATGGATGATTCAATTGAATGGAGACCTCCTTTTGAAGATATGGAGTTTGAATTCCTAGAGCTTCACTAGTTGGTTCCCATTGGATGGTCTTTTCAGCTAGATTCTCATATAAATCTCATCCTTCATTCTCATCCTTCTGCAAGAATCCCCATTGGCACATGCTTTCTAAGAGGGTCTTGGTTGAGTAGTCTAAACCGTCATAAAAAATTTGGTATTGTTGCCATTTCTCTATTCCATGATGAGGACATTGGACAAGGAGGTCTTTGAAGCGTTCAAAGTACCTCCAAAATAGTTCACTAGGTTCTTACTTGAACTGCATGATATTTTTTCTAACAAGAGCAGTCTTATGAATTGGATAGAATTTCTTCAAGATAACCTTGATGAAACCATTCCAAGATGTGATAGAGCCAGCCGCTAAGCTGTATAGCCATTTCTTACTTAAGTCTTTAAGAGCGAAAGGGATAAATCTCAACCTAATAGCATCATCTGCAAGGTGTGAGATTTTCATCATTAAGCATACTTTCTCAAATTCTCTTATGAAGAAATAAGCATCTTCAGACTCTAAGCTATGGAACGTAGGGAGTGTGTTGATGAACTGTGGCTTAAGCTCATGGTTGTTTTCTCCAACCGATGGAAGTTGGATGCAGGATGGAAGTGAGGTTCTAATGGGATAAAACCTATCATGCAAAGATGTCAGTTGAGACATAACCGAATCTAGTCTTGATTTAAACTTGGGTGGTAATGTGCTTCTAGTTAACCTAGATGAATTAGGGTCTCTTAACCACACTTGCATACACAAACACAATCACAAGCAAGTTCACCAATAGTCAACAAAAGTAAACAATTAAGCCTAATCTAAGATAACCTTGACCTAGACAACTCCTAACTAGTTGATTGTCCATAGGAGGTATAATGCAGACTTTGACCACAAGCTAATCAGTCAAATCAGGGCAAGATTGGTGGGATACCTCCGCGTAAAAGCGACGGGCCTAATTAAGTCAAACCACCAGCCTTCAGGGTTTCGCCCCTCAATCCCTTTCCTAGATACTGATTTGGCAGGAGTCAAATTCTAGCATCTTCCCCCTTAGGATAATCTCTTAGTGAGTTCGAGATGTCCCTAAGGCCAACGTCTATCAATTTTACTTAGGCTTAGGTTGTGCGTCTTGGAGATGCTTTGTGGGCTAAGGAAGGGTAATGACTTCCCCACCTTATCTTGATTTGGGTTTTACCCTTAGAATTGATTGTGCAAAGTGTGCAAGATATAAAAAAGTAACATTCAAAAGCAAATATCACCTAAGAATGTCTCCTAAACTATATGCTATGCATACGTACCTTGTCTCTAGCTATCTTCACAGTAATTGTAAATAAACGTAATTAGACAAATACCTAGAATGCAAGCTAAACATTTTTTAAGCAATTAACAATCACTCAGATTACTGTTGGATTAAAAACAGGGAGTGTGAATATCAAATATAGTAAGAATAATACACAAAATTGTATTTTTGCAAAGCGGTATGTCCTGCAAAAAAGAGTATTTTAGAAGTCCACAAATTTTCAAACTTGCACTGCAATTTCTTGAAATTCTGTTTCCTACTTTCGAGAGTAGGGGCACAGAATAGCAAGTCTTCTCCTGCAAAGCTTGAGTGTTAAATCTGAATCTTGACGTCCCTGAAATAAGACAACAAACTTGTTAGAAAATAATTACACCGTTCCCTCCCCGGCAACGGCGCCAAAATTTGATTGAAGAATGAAAGTGATAAGAATTACCGTGTAGCTTTGGGCTAACGAGTCGTGTCCATGAGGAGGAATGCGATAGAAGCTTTTTGGTGTTTTCATTTTGAAAGTAAAGAATGATGTTTGTTTTTTAGTTGAAATGAGAATAGAGAGAAGGGAAGTGATTTAAAGAAAACTTAAAACTTAGAGAAGGCTTTGGAAAAGGTGATCTATAAAAAATGATAAAGATTGTTTGGTTGTTTTTAATATAGAAAAAGATCTGGGCTCACTAATTTTCTACTCAACTACTTACTTATCTCAAGAACATTTTGGTGCATCACTTTTATCATAGGCAAAAACTTTTAGTTTCTTTTAATGTCCAAGTAAAACAAATAAGATGATTTTGGTTTAAATCTTAAGGCCTTTCTTAACACATCATTAAAAGAGAATGTTAAACCATCAAGCGCGAAGAAGTAAGTATGGAATGAAAACATCTTAAAGATATTTGTGTTTTGAAAATCCAAGTTTAAAAGAAAAGCATCCTCATGAGCTTTCAAGAATAAGGTTTAACTCAGGCATTATCATGATTCAAGAGAGTCGCTTTCATAAAAAATCAATCGAGAGAAAGGAGGTAGAAGAGATTAATTAGTGAGCCCAGAAAACAAGTTTAGCTACTCATTAATAATGCAAAATAAGACATGGAAATAAAATAAGATATACCCGTGAATTGGAGAAGAAGAAGAGATGCTTTGAACCTTTATTGATGTCACTTCAATCTTCAGATGATAATCACTCTATTCCTCTCTCTCACTGGGATTTGGACTGAACTACAAATTAGAAAACAGAGATACAATTTCTCTATATTATCTAATAAAGAACCTAAACCTTAAAAATGAACAAAAAATTTAATCCTAGTCTTCGCTCCCTTTTTCAGTACTGAACCCTGCCTTTTATAGGCAAAAACCCAAAAGGGAAAGGAGTGAGGAGATAAGGGGAGCGCTCCCCTTATCTCCACCAACAATCCTCAGATCCACGGCCAAACTCCACCAACAAGCCGCGGATCCGCGGCCAGGATGTGGCCAAATGGCCACATCCTGGTGGAGATTTGGCTGGCGTGGGATTTGGCTCCCTTTTGTATGGCTGGATTCACAGTTTGGCTCTGATTCTAATCTAATCTTCGGTGATTCTCAAGCTAACCGATTTAGATTCTTATAAAACCAAATTAACGGGTTTTCAACCTCCCTGATCTGCCATAATCTACCGTGATCTTCTGATTTCGAATTAATTCTAAATTAAATCAAAATTTGATGGGCTTTTGGGCTTGTTTTTCTTCCCTTTCCTTAAGCAATGGGCCTGCACTTCATAAAGAAAAAATAAGATTTTATTAATAGGATTTATTAGATAATAAACATGGTAATGTGACAATATATATGCAATATATGTGACCGATCACTCAGTCTCAGCCATAAAAGATCTTTTTTGCCATGAAAACTTTCGTGTTGTAACAAATTGCTCCATCATGGTCTCTGAGCTCGTTTTCTTCTTCTCTTGTGGTTGTTGTTGTTGATTAAGGGCCCCCACTTGCTTTGTCATTGATGCTAGTTGGACATGAATTGTTGTGATATCATTGGGTCCATGCATGCCTACAATCTTCTTCGACGTCACCCTTTCAGTTTGCCATTGATAATCATTCGACGTCATCTCCTCCAACAGCTTGTACTCTATCTTTTCCCATAGATGCTCCAACAGCCTCCGCATCAACCATCGTCCTTGTGTTCAGTTGCAGCCCGTTGTAGAAGAATTGGATCTCCAACCAACCAGGGAGTCCATGATTTGGAACTTTCCTAATCAAGCCCTTGTACCTTTCCTAAACATCATAAATAGATTCAGTATCAAATTGGGTAAAGGTTGTGATACCACCTCAAATTTTACAGATTTTACAAGTGAAAAATATTTAGTGAGAAATTTGTTCGTCATCTCCTCCTACGTAGCAATTGATTCTGTTGGTAAAGATTTGAACCATATCCATTCTTTATCTCAGAATGAGAAAGGAAAAATCATCAATCTCACCTTCTCCACTAAGACACCGCTATACTTTTGTGTATCACATATCTTTAGAAAGTTTGTAATATGCTCATACGAATCATCATTGTGAAGACCTCCAAATTGACAATCATTTTGCACCATCTGAATCAACCCTATCTTCAATTCAAAGTTGTCCGTTTGGATTGTCAACTTCTTAATACATGATGTTGCTCTCATCAGGGAGGGAACAACATAGTCTCGTAAAGCCTTCTTCTTTTTGTTGCTTACTATGGCCACTTCTCGGTCTTTTTTCTCTTTTAGCAAGCACATGTAGGTTCTCTCGACCTCAAGATCTGGTGGTAGTAGTTCAGTGCTCCTAGATCATCACATATATCAACAGGAATCAACTCCTAAAAGATCAACCCCAGATTCAACAAAATCAGGTTGATTGGCTGTCATCACGACTGATTAGCCGTGATCTATTTTCTTCTAGGGTTCTGTCTTTTGCAGCCTGCAAAATAAAAAGTGCAGATGTTAGATTTGCAGTCTGAATTTAAATTAAAACTGGTATAAAATATCATT
This sequence comes from Agave tequilana, assembly GCA_038442645.1. Classification (NCBI taxonomy): domain Eukaryota; kingdom Viridiplantae; phylum Streptophyta; class Magnoliopsida; order Asparagales; family Asparagaceae; genus Agave; species Agave tequilana. The sequence continues at coordinate 35,949 of JAVJIF010002098.1, read as the reverse complement.
GATATCAATAAGAAATAAATAATCCTCAACAACAGTGCCAAAAACTTGATGTAAGATTGACAAGTGCACCAATCATTAACAAGTAATAAAGTGATAATGTAGAGTGTCAAACCTACAGAGATTGGTGTCTATTAAATACCAAACTAAATTTTCCTAGTTTTTATTTGAAGACTTGATTGTGATGTAAAATTCAAATAAATATAAAAACTAAAAGAGTTAGCTAGTGGATGAGATAAGTGCTAGGGCAATTGATTTCAGTAAATATAATCAAACATAGAATTTTTCTTGTGCTAGTGTAATCCTACTACTCATGTTAACAATCAAAAATTTCTATATCAATTAATATTCTCTTTTGAACAATACTAATTCTATCATCCAATCAAGAACCTACAATTTTTCGATCTAGTAGAGTTACAAGTTAGTGGATGCATTAAGATCTATGATCTTTCTATCTTGATTGCATACTTTATGTATTTCTTTTTGGTCTCAACTTGTAAGATGTGGTTTCTATTCCTATGATGCTACACTAGGTTATCTCTTTTTGATCTCAAACCTAGTCATCCATATAATTGTTAGTTATCAATTACTAACAATAAACTCAAAATAAAAATTTAACGTGCAAAAGCTATAACTTGAAGAACGGATATAGTAAACTAGCACAAAATAATAAGATTGTATTATCATGATAGTTAACCAACACCAATCCCCTGGTTATGGAAAATCAACTCATTAAAGAGAAATGGCAAAACATGATAATTATTATGAACTTTGTCAATAAATAAAAGAAAAAAAAGATTAAAAAACACTAAATTTGAGATGCTTCTCTCTGGTCTTCAACTTCAGAGCTCAGAATTATTCTCCAAAAAGGTAGAGACTTTATTTAGAAACTAAAACTAAAAAGAGTTGTAAAGCTTTCTACTCATACATGAGTTTGCAACCATATTTATATACCTCCGAGACCCTAATCAACTGTCTCAGGGTTTCTAAAAAATAGTATTAGCACTATCAGAAATCTGGAAAATTTTCGTTAGCTTTCGACTTAAACTGATGACAGATCATCTTTCTCGGCCAAACCACTTCGAAAAATACAATACAACTTTGATTTGAAGTCGGAAGCAGGTCAAAAAAGCGCGTCACCAGATTTGACCAGTCAACCGCGGATTAGACATGGGACGGTGTATTGTCCGTCCAAATTTAACTTTCGGATCTGAATTTTTGGTGACTTCTTCCTTTTGCTATTTAGGTCATATTTAACTCTTTGGTTTCATCTTTGAGTCTCTGTAACAGTGAATTCTATCCTGCAACTCTTCCCATTACTGTTTTTCAGTTCTTTTCTCTTAAATTGCTCTTGAATTTATATCTGCAAAAATCACAAACGAAACTACTCATGTAGAATTAAATACGGCAAAAATAGATATAAAATATTCATGAAAATGACAATTATCAATTTGCTTTATTGCTTGCTACGACAGATCGCTTCTACTCTTTCATTGCCTAATCTTTATGTTTTCTCTTGTTGTTTTTCATAATACTCCCCTTCCTCCCCCTCCGCATCTCCGCCCTCACCATCGGCTGTGATGTCCTTCCCGTCATCGCAACTCTCCTCATTCTCCAACCTCGGCCTCCCTATATTCCCTATCTCCACCCTCCTTTCCTTCCTATACTCCCCCACCTCCCTCCTCCTCGCCCTTCCCAACTCCCTCGTCCCCTCCCTCATCGCCCCCACTCCATAGCCTCCCGTCGCTTCTCTACCCACTCCTCCCCTTCAAACCCTGCCTCCACATCTTTGCCCTCACTGTAAGCCATGACCTCCTCCTCTTCTCTGATCTTCTCCCCGCATTCCTTCTGTTCTGATGCTAGCCATCACATCTTTTCTTGTCTGGTAGGTGAGAAGCCGCATCTTCCTAAACTATTGCCTTATGGTTTCGTGGTCGGCGGAGGGGGCAACCCCAGTATGGCGTGCCAATTGGTGTCATTGAAGGTTAGTTGTCATGCCTCGCTTCCCAAAATACGCGAACCGGGACTGACGAGAGTCGGTGACACATATATGCAAGGAGAATACCCCATGTATACACGCTAAGCCTAATGTAAGCTGAGCATGCTATATAAATCAACTATGAAAGACATAAAATCACTTCAACATGACATATAAATTGTTACACAAGGATATATTATTCTATGAATAATCAAATAGAATAAATGATAATCCAATCTATAGAGAATCAAAAGAATTGACAAGAATAAACAAAGAAGACATTAATAATATGCCTACCAGGTAATCACGTAGAGGGAAACTCTGGGCTCCTCGCAATACGTGTGATCCTCTCCAAATATCTAATCAGCAAGATGAGATTATTCTAGACCTGGATATGCAAATTCAGGGGAGTCAGAAAACTCCCAGCGAGTATGTAAAATGAGAGAATAATAATATATAATATAATAATAGTCAGTATATTGTGAATACAATAACAATGCAATACATAGATGAACAATAATAAAAACATACAGTAATTAATCATATGTACAGTCAGGTGTCTATCATAGTATGTACATATCTGGTGTCTGTTATAGAATGTATATATAGCAAATGAACAAAAGTCAAATTATGATGCATTATGGAATGTCTATTTTATTAATTATGTCAATTGCCACATGCAGTAAACACATCTCATACTATGTCTAAGACACATATCAATTGGGTTCTATATTATTGAAATTGACAGATTGAGACATTGTCTGTATTTTAAGTGGGTCCCGTACATATCCTGGACCACGGCTTAGAGTCCTGGCACTAAACTAGACCATAATGCTAGGTAGTCATGTCACATGTATAACATGATAAACATGACTTGGTGCCAGTCACCCTACGGGAACCCTGCAGTAGAACCCTCTTTTGGATGCACAACCTATATTCTAAGTCCACCCAAAATACAGACGCTATCTCCCTCATCAATTTTCCCAATCTCGGTGTAAGTTGTTTAATGTCATTGCCTTTTTTTACTTAGACTACTAAGATTAATCAATATTCATGTTACCTAAATTATTGGGATAATACAAAGACAGTAACAGTAACAGTGTCAATTATGTGACATGATATCAATGTAATAATATAAACAGGACGATGATGTTACCGTTTGACAATATTTTCTCAGTGATTCGATAAATGAATTATACTATTAACAGGAGTGAACTGATTCGTCAGTATGTTGTCTCATCTAAAACTAATCAAGATCTCGTTCATCTGTACTGGAATATAACAATAACCGGCCCCTAAACTTTTAATTTCAATACAATCACCATAGTCATCAAATATTAAATTCACTGTCAAACCACAAACACAATTAACCAATAAAATAGTTCTCTTATTTCTATCAGTCTACTCTAATCCTCTATGTTCATTAGTATATCCAAGTCTTAACATATTGAAATAAAATATTCAGCTAAATTTAATCAAATCTTCATTATCTAGTTCGATCAAGATCATCAGTTAACCCTCACTTCAATCAAATTCAACCACATGTCCAAACCAGAGCAACAAATCAAATGTATAAATATACAATTCACTAGTTCAAGCTAATCCAATTTACATTTATTCTCCAATCCCAAGTAGAACCCCACTTCAATATAATCCACTGACAGATCCAAATATCAAAAAGACCCTATCTTTTAAAAAACAACACCTATTTAATCGATCTGCAAAATCCAATCGAATTCATGTCTGAATTATTATCGAATAAAAGAACATCAAGTCTGACAAATGATTCACATAAAATTCACTCATATGACTACAATCACGAACTAATCAAACCTCAAGGTCAAATCAAATTACTGGCTAAATTCATCACATCTAGGTCCGAATCAAAGTGACAAACAACTAAACAATAACTAATGAAGAAATACTCACATTTCAATGACAAAATACAGTCTATATATATTTAAGATCAAGGGTATATGATCCATCATCACCAAAATTCCCAAGTCTACTGTAGTATAATAATCTATTGTTGATAACCAATTGTTTTTGATTGAAAATCAATATAGGAAAAACTTACAAAAAAAAGTGAAGAGAAAATTACAAGTAATCAAAAAAGGAAACTTATAAGCATCTCTTCTGAGATTCTGGGAAAGTGTGCCAGTAGAAGTCTGGTCAGTGCGCGACCACTTTGTTCCGTTGATGATGCGATCGATAGAGTTTTAAGGAATTCCTTCACGCCTGGTTCTGGAGATTTCTTGAGAGATGAAAGTCTTAGGGTATTGAAACCCTGAATTTAGAGAAGTGATTCTCTGATTCCTTAAAAGTAAGAGAGTTAGCTCTTTTTCTCTCTTTATGCCTCTTGATCTCTTGATCTTCAGTTTGTCAGTCAACCAGCCCGAGCTCATCCTAAAAATGAGCTATTTATAGGCTCTTAGGGGTGTAACTGTCCCTAGAATTCAGAAAGACTAGTAACAGTCAGTTAGCCTCACATCAGAGGCTATTTTGAGCTTCGCACGAGGCTGCAAAGCCTTGCACAAATCTAAATACAAGCCGTGTGCGAGTCTAGACAGGCTCGTGCGAGCCTAAAACGGTCATTTAACCTGATTGTCTCCACTTAATGTAGGATGAAGTGGGCAGATGTATTCACTCACTTAAAGTGGTATTAACCCCACTAAAGTAGTAGGGTTAGCCCATTAAAGACTTGGTCAGATGTTGACATGACAAACCCTCTCGTAAGGGGGTAAAGAGCTTCACGCGAAGCTGAAATTAGCCTCACGCGAAGCTAGCACAGCTCCTAAGGTGAGCTACTAGAAAGCTTCAGGCGAAGCTGTAATTAGCTTCAGGCAAAGCTGTAATTAGCTTCACGCGAAACTAAAGATTAGCTCTTTGCAATGTTTGAAGAGCTTCAAGCGATGCTCACAAGAAAAACTTCAGGCGAAGCTAATATTTTATCCCTTCAACAAGGATATAGTGCTTCAAGCAAAGCTATCCTCTTGGGCCATGCTTAGGCCTCTTGATAGGTGATGCTCACTGGATCAGTAAGTTTCAAGGCATCGCTTGGTCTCTAAAGATGTGTAGAACTTGGTCGTCAGTTTGTTCGCATCTTGTCTTTTATAAATGTCAACAAGTTTGGATGTCGTTCGGACCAATTGAAGTGCTATCTGGGAAATTTATCTTTTTTGAGTGTCAACAAAACCTCTTTCAAAATTTTCGTAAATATGTAAGGGGATGGTTCAGATTTTGAAATTCATTGAATTGCTTTGAATGTTGTAGAAAAGATCACAGATATATGGATCTTAGCTCACCTATAGGGTTGAATTCATCTTCGCCTTCATGGCTGAACTTTGGTAGGCGAAGCTACTTGAGCTTCTAGCTTCGCCTCATGACTGATATAGCCTCACCTTTTAGACTGAAATAGCCACACGTCAGTGAGACTGAAATAGCCTCGCTTCTAGACAAATTTGCTTGCAAGGCAAAGTTGTCTTATCAGCTCTGTCTAGTACTAGCTTCGTATGCACTATGAGGGAGGTTATTTCCTTTCCCGAGGCTAAGCACTCGAGTGTTTTAGCCTCGCCTGCACTTCAAAATTTGAAATGCTAACGGTAAGGCTATGTCGTGGGGCCTATAAATAGGACCCCTACAGTCCTTTCTCAGAGAACTCATCTTCTCTTTTTTCAGCGGGGCTACAACAGAGTTTTTCTTCCCTCCTCTTTTATTTTCGAAAACACTAGGGTCCTTACCCTCCTCATCTCTCCAAAATAATTTTCATGGCATCTTCTCACCGTCCAGGCAAGGAGGCTGAGATCCTTGAGGCGATTGAAGCCTTCATTCTGATCATTACTCGACCCATAGCTGGTAAGCTTCAGTTTTCTAGAGACCCCACCAATTAATTTGTGATTTTTAGGGAGTTTATCTCCCTCAATTTTATCTTTACCAACTATTCTAGGGATTGAATTCCCTTGATCCTCGCATTTGGCGAATTTTGGAGAAAGATTTTAGCCTTTCTTTAAGCTTCTTGGCCAAATGAAGACTTGCCTGATTAGGCAAAGTTATCTTTCAGGCGAGGTTATGCCTTGGCCTTTCAAAGGCTCGGCTGGCCTTTTTGAGGCGAAGTTATACCTTGGCCACCTTGCCGTATAGGCGAGGCTATGACTTGGCCTTTCTAAGGCCGGTCTAGCCTTGCCATATAGGCGAGACTATGACTTGGCCTCTCTAGGCGAGGGTGCCATGTAGACGAAACTATCCCTTGGCCTTTCTCTCTGTTCAGTACGGGCAAAGGCTCATATACTTTTATTTTCTTCAATTTGTTAACAAGCTTGTCTTTTGTTTCTTTGCAGTATACTATGCGTCAGGACCTTTGAATAATCTGTTTGGAACAGTCAGAGGGATGGACGGGAACGTGCGCTTCCAATTCCAGAGCCAGGTCTTACTTTTCAGTGACAGGAGTTCATCAGAGAGGGACACCTTGATTCTCACGGGTAATGAGCGTGTGACCCGGAGCATATTAACCACCGCCCCACTCGAAGATCATAACTGTGTGGTATACCAAAAACTGAATTTTGTGTTTAGGGATGCCGCACCCAACACTAACCAGTAACTACTTGCCAGGGTGGGCCAGCGGATCTTCACTATGGGAGGTGAGAAGTACTATCTCTCGTCAAGCAGGTAGCACTTTCCACTATCGTACTTCCAATCAGTAACAGCACCATGGGAGATGAAATGGTGGTGACTTGGTTTACTGATTCTGTTCACGTTGAAATTTTGACGCTAAGCGACTATAATCACTGCTGGTCACCTAGGGCCGTACTCGGTATGCATCCCGGGAGGATAGGATAAGACCTCCCCATAGGAGAAAACACGGTGATGGCCCAAACTTTCCTGAACTAGTTCATCAAGGTCTACACAACTATCCAACGAGGGATTTCAGGGCTCCTGGCTGGGTACATCCTGCTCAGAAACCGTGGTGGAGGGACTTGGCGCTTTATGTCTTGGAATACTTTGAGGCAGAGCTGATGAAGATTGGACTCCATGAGGCAGTTAGGGCCATATGCTATGTGATAGAAATCAGTGTGCCTAAGTTCTTAGCCATCTTGGAGTTGTATTGTCCAGCCTTGGGGACCTTCTTCACCCCTGTCAGTGAATTAGGACTAGCGTTGCATGAGATGTGAGAGATATCCAACCTTCCAATGGGCTCGATGTCGTATTAGGAGTACTTCCCCTACACAATAGAGCTAGAGCAGATGGAGAAAGATGACCCGGAGATGTTCAAAACATATCAGGAATTGATGTTCTATTTCTACATATGCATGGACGTCTATAACACTCATGGGAATGCGAACGGGATAAAAGTTTGGGTAGATTATCTATTCCTAGTTTTGGACGATTCCCCAGAAAATGTTCAATTCCCGAATTCAGATGACGATATCCACCAGAAGATGATATCCAGTGCTCATGAAGATGTTGTCTTGGAGGAGGATGATGAGATCTATGAAAAGGGTGATAGGTTTAAGAGCTTTCATGATCAAGTGAAATGCCTTGTATCTCGAAAAGCTCTCCTCGTCGGCTTCCTATCAGTTTGGTTGAAAAAATGTGTCGTTCCATCTCTTCCGCATGATAGAATCTTGTCGTAGGTGTTTCTCCCTGCTGTCTAGATTGCTCATGCCAAACCTCTTGGGTTGCTTCCTGCTATGATCTGTGACATCCAACATGATTTTCAGGCACTAATAGAAGTTTTCTGTAAAGCACTGCTACTAAGAGGGGAAAAGGACAAGTGCTTCCTCGCAACGGACCCTGCCTAGAGTGGAAATTCTCGACACATATCTGATGGTGTGGTTTCAATTATAGTATCCCAACATTATCCAACCCAGAGAAGATCCTCTGGAAGGTGTGCGCTTTGCGCATCTTTGTCGCTTTGAAGGGTCACAGAAGCTCCAGACCTACATAGCCGGGTGCGGAACTGGTAGATCGCTATGACATGTACAGTCTCTACAGATGCTTCCCCTCCATTCCCCATACTGGATATGGTGAAGAATTCTATGATGTGGGGGACAGAAGATCTTCACTTGGATAGGGCGTATGTAAGTAGCTAGTCAGTATCCGACCATCCACTTAGTGTACCGGTATGGAGATATTTGTTATATGGAGCCATACATCCCCAGCCACTTCGCTCGTTAGTTTGGATATGACCAGCTTTACGTTGGCAATCCTAATCCCTATCTGGCATTTATGGGGAGTTTGATCATGGAGCTAGAGCATGGAGACACTTCATTGTCAGTTGTACTGAGGCCCGATTTAGCATGCCATACTTAACCCCTAATCTATTAACGTCGCTAGGGTTTTATTAATGGTATCGGACCTCTAACTCCAACCCTTCAGAATTTAACATCAACTCAACCAAGATCAAGCTCATCTTCAAGCGATTGAAGCAGAAAGCGGCAGAACATGGTCAGGGGAAGCGAGTTAGGGTCCCAGGTCTCCCGAAATTCTTGGCCGAAGCTGGAAGTAAAGCTTCAGATGCAGAGAGTCCTCGATTCGAGGATATTGGTGGTGGAGAAGCTGCTCCAGAAGCTACTAGCGGAGCAGGTAAAGCTCCCCTTGAAGAAGAGGAAGAGGAAAAAGACCGCGACACACACTTTAAGCGGAAGCGGAAGATGCAAGAGCCAAAAGAGCCCACTCCTAAAGAACCTATGATTGAGGTTAGACCTGCATAGAAAATACAGAATTTTAAAACTTAAGAATAAAGAGTGCAAGGTGCTCAATGCTACCGCTATAGTAAGTAGCTATGCGGGTCGTGATCCATAGGGAGGGACCAGCGATGGAAGCTTTTTAGAAAGTTCTCTTTTAATTTACAATCAATGGTTAAAGATCTTCTTTTAATTTTAAAAAGAAAAGAAAAATAAGTCACAATCAAGTTAAGAAGAAAGTGGTAGATTGATAGGTGAGAAAATGAAAATGGATTTAAAATAAAGAAATTAAAAAGAGTGATAAAAGAGTTGGGAGATTGTGGTGATCTAAACTAAAGAATTAAAAAAAAGAAAATAAAAATTACTTACCTCTTCAGTTCTCCTATACCTTGGATCCGTAGCTACAACTTACCTAGTCTTTGAAGGCGATCAAGCATGGCGTGTAGGATCTTTCCCATTTCCAATCTACACTATGAATAAAAGGGCAAGCTAAACTAACAAAAGAATGGTTGTTCATCACCATAGGCCATCAAGGGCACTTTCAATGGCGAAGCAGTCTCGAGGATATCAGATCACTTGGATTGCAAATACATCAGAGGAAAGTAAACGAAAATAAGAGTAAAGAAGAAAAAGAAACTTCAATTTTATTCAAATAATAATGAAAGAAAAGACTTACTTACACCGATGTTACCCTCAGTACAAGCTTGCTCTCATTCCTCCATGAAACTCGTCTTTCCTCTCAGTTACATAAAGAAAAGTAAAAATTACATAAAAGAAAAAATAAAAATCAACACTAAAAAGAATGAAAAACTGGTCTAAGAATCTATCTCTGTTTCATCATTCCCTGTAGTCTCTGAAAATTCAGTATTTATAGGAAAAAACCCAACGGGGGAGAGCGTACGAAGATAGGGGGAGCAAATGCTCCCGCAACAGAAGTAACTAAGTCATGAAAACGCGGCTTTGGCCGCATTTCCGCGGCCTGGGTGTGGCCACCGTGGCTTTGGCCGCATTTCTGCGGCCTGGGTGTAGCCAAGTGGCCACACCCAGGGAGTACATATCACAGGTTTCTTGATTTCAATTATCTTTTGTTGGATTTACAATTTTGGGTCTTGGATTTGACGAAACCTCCTCTGATCTTCGGCTTGAACCAATTGATTTGTGAAGATCTTGTTTTAATCACTTTTTCAACTGATTTTATCTTCTCTGGTTTGCCCTAATTTGTCCTAATCTGCCCTGATCTTTGATTTGAATTAATTTTAAATTAAATCAAAATTTTGATGGGCTTTTGGGCTCGTTTCTCTTCCTTCTCCTTTAGTAATGGGCCTGCATATAAATTAGACAATAAATAGGATTAAAAATAGAGTTTATTATATAATAAATATAAAAATGTAACAATAAATATGCAGTATCAGTGACCGATCACACCCACATACCTATCTTTTGCTCGTCCTCGAGCAAACCAACAAAACTGAAGCAAAGATTATTAGACCACTTTCGTAGGCCACACAATTGCACTGAGCATGTGCAACAAGCCGCTAAACCTCTAGGTTCTCCCTAGAGGATGATTTTGTCTCGTGAGGGTTTTCAGTGAATTACACCTACAAAATCCATAAAGAAAGAAAAACAAAGAGTTAGTAAATTGAAAAGCATTTTGAAAGAAAAAAATATTTGAAGAATTATTGTAAGAGTTCAAGTAATCTATAAGTTATAGGAAAAAATGAAATTTTCATTTCTAAACTTAGTCCCTATTCAAAAATTTGTTATCAATCAAAGTAAGAAGTCAAATTGTACATCTCATCTAGTCTATTACTTTACCCTAAGTCATATGCACCTTCGTGACCGTGAAATTTTGACTAAGGGTTCTTTAACTCTAACTCTTATATCTTATTTATTTATTTTTGGTGGTATTATTCCTTAGTTTTATTAGACTTTCTAATCTGCTCATGTAACGAGCCTTTAATCGGTGACTTCCAACTAAACGGTCTTAGGGCACCGGGTGAGAAAACACCCCAAGACTTAAGAACTCGACCAAACAAGGCCATAAATTTTATTATATGAGCCGCTTTTAGGCGTGAATACTTATACTTTATGAGGTACAAATACCCAGCTTAATCAGAGGATTTATATATATATATATATATTTTTTCTTTTTCTTTTCCCCTTTTTTTTTAATAAGGTATAAGAATCTTTATTTTTGAACCCTAAGTGTGTAAGTATATAAAGCATGCATATTTCATCAAGATAAAAATCAAGACTAAATTATTTTTTCAAATTTTCTTCCTAACCTTGAAAATCAAACAAATAATCTTATTTTAACCAAGTATAAGAAATCCTAATTATGATTTTCCTATTCCTTAAATTGACTTAATTTCTTACAAAAATATGTCACATATTGTTTCTATTTTCAAAAAGTTTTTAAAAGTAAAAAATGTTAATAAATTTTTTTATATATATTTAATAATAAAGAAAAACCTAAGTTATGTTAGAACCCTCCCCACACCTAACTCATGCATTGTCCTCAATGTATGAATTAATGTATAGATGTATGAAAAAGAAGAAAGGGAAGGAAAATATTACCTTATGGTGTTGGTTCTGGTGGTGGTCTGATTGGGTCAAGCGTTGCTACCCAATCAAGATAATGTGGTGATTCACGTAACCCACCTTTATTGACCTCTTTTCTATTTACATATTTGCAGTCCCCAATATGAATAGGATCATGAAAGATCCTATCGTGAAACTTACTCCCTTTACATGACCAGTCTTAAAAAATCATCACGGAGTCATCATGGTCTATACTTATTGAAAATACACCTAGAGAGGGTGAATAGGTGTAACGCTAATCTAATGAATAATAATATAAAATTAAAAACTTAATGCAACACACTTAGTGTAATCAACGAGTGTAGCCGAATTCTCAGTGAAGGGCTCTGGACTAACTCCTCTGAATTCCTCTAAATAAGAATTGAGGTGCTATGTAAAGCTCTCTGGTTAAACACAAGTATGGGCACACAATCAACACAAGCATAAATATGATATGATGCAATGCACAAATATAAGAGAGAGTTAGAGAAAGTGGATCAAACGCAAACACCGAGATATGTTTTGAGGTTCGAGCACACAGCTCTACGTCCCCACCTTCACACAGAAGGATTTTCACTAACTCGTCCACATAGGACTTCCCACACAAGGAACCTCCACTGAGGATTTGGGTAAATATAACCGAGAGTACACAACTCCTCTCTTTAACAAATACAACATCTACACTTAAAGGCAAGGCACTAAGCCTACACAATATCAACCTCACAAATAAGGGATAGGCACAAAGCTACTCAAACAACAATCACCTCACACTTGAGGGATTTCAACACAGTCTCCATCTCTCACTAGAGGGAGCCAAATACCACTTCCACAATCACCTCACACTTGAGGGATAACAACTCAATCACCTCTCACTAGAGGGATATCACAATCAATAAAAGGTTTACAACTTGGTGATCACAAAGACCACAAACAACTTCTTTTCTCACTAAACAAAGATCCTAATAGATAGGATAGATAGATAAGCTCAAGTGTAAGAAAATCAAGGTGTTTGAAAATCAAATAACAAAGAAAATATTTGGGAAAATAACTTGAATTTGATAGAAATGAAGAACAACACAAATATCCCAAATCTCTATTTTTCTTTGATTTTTCAACCCTTGAAAAACAAATAAAGATGAAATCTTTGAGCTTAAAAACTCTTTTGAAAATTAGTGTTAAAACACTTGTAAATGAGAGAAATTTTGCTCTTGAAAATCTTGTTGAAAACAACCAAGAAATGGGGTATTTATACCCTCATTTCAAATCTGCCCGTTGGCAGCTGAAAAGGGCCAGATTGCCCTTCTGGTCGACCGGCCGTCGACTGGCCAACGGTCACATTTTTGACCGTTGAGCCCAGCGGTCGACCGCCCGGTCGACCGAGTCTGGATGCAGAGAGCAACGGCTCTCTGGTCGGTCGACCGCCTGGTCGACCGAGCTGATACAGAGAGCAGAGCTCTCTGCCGGTCGATCGGGGCCATTTCCAGAGAGCAGAGGCTCTTTGGCAGTCGACCGTTCCGGTCGACCGACCCAACAGCCTAGCTACGTGCACGTTCTGTGCACGTTCTGTGCACGTCGATCGACCGGCCCAGTCGACCGCCCACCGGTCCGGTCGACCGGCAGTCAGCTAGTCCAGCCTAATTAGGGATTGAAAACTAGGGTTTTTATCTTCAAATAAATCCCATAAAAACACATAAATTTCAAAAAAAATCAGTTCATGTTATATTTTTGAAATACAAACATGTTTGAGTAAAAATCAAATAATGTTACAAACATTTTGAACCATTTTTATGTTGTGAAAAATTTGCCTTAAACTAAAAACTGTATTTTCCGAAACTTGGATTTTTGAAATGGAAATCCGATTTTTTCAAAACACATGTAAATACAAAAACATGATATTTAAACAACTTTGAAGCATATAGTATATGGATAGAATCTAATATACATGAAAGGTATTATATCTATGTTTTTGATATTAAATCAAAAAATAGGTTTTGTCTAAATACAAAATTCCAAACACATGAATAGTGTATCAAAATAAGTTTTTCTATGTATATGAAGCATAGATGTGTATAGATTAAATCTAATATATATTAAACCATGTAAACTTGTTTTGCTTCTATCTATCCATGAAAACCAAGATCGGTTAAACCGAAAACCAAAACCAAAACATGAAACGTGTGTGTGTTGTGAACTTGAGCATATCACACTATCTAATCTTTACAAAAGATCTAAACTAAATCTTAACTAAACAAACTGATGTCTTCTTGTAGAACTCTGTCTCCAGGTTGACTCGATCTAAACGCGATTCCCCAAGCTTGACTCCAATCGAGTGTTAGATGTGAACTTGACGCTTGAGCTCTTGAATCACCATGTAAAAGCTCCAAAACACCTTTGTTGAAGCTAATCACCTATTAATAACTTGATCAAATATCTGAAACTAAATATCACAAGATTATTAGTAAACTATAACTACATGAGTTAATCATCATCAAAACTAGAGTGGAAGGCCTCTGGGCCAACACTTATGTCCAACAAAAGAATGTGACTTGGTGGAATGGTTGACTTGGGCTCAAGAATGATAGGTTCAGGAACCAATACTAATTCGAAAAAAATCAACTTTGGGTTCGAGAGTTAGTTTTGGTTCAAAAGTTGAGTCAAAGTCCAAGCATTGAAATTCACATTTTTTTCCCATCAATGGAATGTGACTATCCAAAATAGGTGATTCCATTTCTAGATCTATGGTACGGGAATAAATGTTGGCTCAGAAAATTGGTCCAAATTGGGTAAGAATACCGAAGTCAACATAGATTCGAAGATGGAAACTGAATCACAAAGTTGGGGATTGGGTTCACATTCATAATTAAGTTCAATCTCATTAAAATGAAAACTTTTCAATTCGTCTATGGGTTGATATTGGTCAAGTTCAAGGTTTTGTGGTGAAATTGAATCTTGGTCAAAGTCTTCAAGATACCATGATTCTTGGTTTTCATCAATATAGCTAGAAGTGTCGAGAATAGTCATAGATTGGGTAGGGAGAGTTTCCTTTTTCCTATGCATATTTTCTAATCTACTGGTCTTGCTTCTATCTATCGAGTGGATTATTTTGAAATTGAATCATGGATTCCATACTCTTTTTTGAGTCAGCATGTTCTTCTTGAAAATAGAGTAAGGATCTGTGACTTGAAAATTTTGATGGGATTTTGAGTATTCTAAAATTTGAATTCGCCGCTCAAGCTTGTCTAAGGCTTCCATCCTCTTTTCCTAGTCAATTGATTCTTCTAATGGTTGTTCGGGAGAAGAAGTGTATGAAGCTGGATGTTGGTAAGGTGGTTGACAATATGACTCGGGGGAATTGTATCCCCATTGACTCTGTGGAGAGTAGTGATGATTATTCCAGTCTTATTCATAGTATTGGGACTGGAGCATATATTGATTCATTTAAGACCAATCCTGCACACTAGGTTGGTTAAAGTTATGATATGTCGGGCTTGTAACATCCGAAAAAGAGGTCGTGGTATAATATAGATTACCATTAAAATTGAATAAGCCATATCACACAAGAAATGTCAAACACAAACAAAGAAAAATAAACAAATAAGCAAACAAATAACAAGAAAAAAAATCTAACCTAAGTTAGGGTAAATCTTAGACCTAGATGACTTCTAATTAGTTAGATTGTCCACGGGGGGTTACCGAATCTGACCACAAGTTAATCGGCCAGGTGGGGGCAAGATCAGTGGGAGGTATCCGTGCCTAAATAACGAGCCTAATTATGCCAAACCACCAACCTTCGGGGTTTCGTCCCTCAATCCCCAACCTTAGACACCAATTTGAAAAGAGTCAAATTCTAATCAACTTCTCCCTTAGGTCAGTCTCCTATATGAGTCCAAGATGTCCCTAAGGCCAACATCTACTTAGGTTTAGTTACGCTTGGATTAGTAAGTGAGGAGATTGTTTGTGGTCTTAGGAAGGATAATGACGTTCCCATCTTATCTTGTTTATAGGACAGGCCCTTAAATTAATTTTGTGCAATGTGTACATGAAAAGCAACACTTAAGAAATGTAAATAATTCAAAAGTGTTCCTATACTACGTGCTATACACACGTACCTTTGCTCCAGCACTCTTCAACAGTAATGTAAAATATAAACGAATTAGACACGTGCTTAAATGCAAAGTCTAAACCGTTTTTAGCATTTAACAAGCATCAATTTACTGTTGAGATTAGAAAGTATGTACAGTGAGTTAATCAAGAAAATAAATAGCTGTAGAAATTTAGCTTTGCGATTCAGCCAACCTACAAAAACAGGTTAGTAGTTCATTCAGATTGCCACTGGAATGTAGCAAATCTGAGGGCTTCTGGGCTTTGCTTTCTTAAGCAGAGTCCAGGGCTACTTATATGTCCACTACAACAAAAATTTCCCTGATATTTATCACTGCACTCTAAAAACAAAGAACAAAGTTAACCAAAAATATAAACTTAAAAAGATAATTACTTACCGTCCTCTCCGGCAACGGTGCCAAAATTTGATTGAGGGCTACTCAAAAAGAGCCACGTAAGAAGCAAGTGGTAAAGAGAGCTCGTCGAGATGCTCGATAGGCTTCTGTTGTTGTAGTAAGTGAGTTTGTAGCAGAAGTTCCTCCTCCTATATTAATTATTAGGTTGCCTGGTCAGAAAGAGACTCCGAAGGAGCTTGTTCAGGTCCTTTGTAAGATTGATTCTTTTCGTACCATTTTTTGTTTATCCTTTTTCACTTTCGTGATTAATTGTTTTGAATCTTAATCTTGGATGCAGGCCAGGAAATTCGGGGTGAAGGAGAGGAAACAATAGACGATCTTTTCACCTAACAAGGAGGGGATGAGGCAACATATTTTGTCTCTGAAGGCCCTGGGGATCAAGAGCTGGATGTTGGGCCTTCTGGTGGGGCTGCCACCACTTTGGAGAAGGGTGAGGTCATCACTCAAGAATATGAATCTGAAGACATGATAATTCTGAAAACCTCTGAAAACACAACCGATTACTGAGCCACCTGCTAAGGAACTAGCTACTGGGGAGGCATTTACTTAGATTACCGCTGTTGAGAGTATGGCGCCTCCTGAACTTGCATCAGGGGACGTGCCAAGTAGGAAGGTGGATTCCCTATCATTGAGGTGTCTTCGGCTAAAATTATTACTACTGAGGTCACCTCCCACAGGGAGACTGTTCTTCCTGTTGCGACGATTAGCACTAGGGCGACTATTGTTAACACCCCAGCTCCTCCAGGTAATGACCGTAAGAATTCAGTAATCAATATTTTATATACCGTATTTTCTTTCTTTAACTCCAAAGCTTTTTCGCAGAAACCTTAGCGCTGATTATTCCCACTACGGGGCCATCTCAAGAGGAGGCAACTGCTCCCATCATATTAGAAATTGCGGGGATCGATGTTCTTTACTGTAGCATCATTCAACGTCGACCATTTTCCACTGGTGATTTGATAATGACCGACAAAGCAGTGTTTGCACCTTCCACCGTACCAACCTCTGAGCAAACTGCGCTTTAGCTTGAGTTTACTAGCAAGCCAGTTTCTACTCCCACCACATCTCCAATTCTGACTGCTACTGGCTTAAAAGTAATTTCCAGCCCAGACTCTCCAATGCTAGTTGTTGAACCGGATCCTATCTTTATCAGCCCTACTTCTCTGGTAGCTAGTATACTCGTTTCTATGAAGACTCCTCCTCGGTTGCTACCTATTTCCTTAGTTGCACTGACGATTGCCCCTGCAATGCCTTCAACAATCATGACCACCAAACTCTCAGAGACCCTTCCTTCAAAGCTTACTCGCTCGCCTGGAGTGATAGAAGTGGAGAAGGAGTTCGTGGCGGAGATGATTAACACCTTTTACAAGAGTCTGAAAAGATGTATCTCTTTAGTGTTGAAGGGTTCAACTAGTCCATTCAAATTTCTGAAGGTGGTCCTTACGCGAGTCATAGAGACCATCAGAGATTTTGGGGGAATCGATCAAGCCGCCTCTTTGAAATTAATAGTAAAGATCTCGAGCAAGATGTGAGCGAGTTGCATCTCTTGAATAACTCATATCTGACCCCATTTGTTGAAGGGGAGGTCTAGCGTCTCTCTGAACATATGCAAAAGGCTTATGTAGAGGCGCAATAAGAACTGGAAGCAGAGTCTCAAGAGTTGAAACCCTAGAGGCTGAAAAGATCACGATTGCCAATGCAATTGATGCTTCCAATAATGCATTTGCTGATGCTAATGAACAGCTTGAAAAGGCTGAGGCAATGATAAAGAGGGCCAACTTTCTTATCCAAAGCTGAGCGGTGCGCGTGGAGGAGACCGCTCGGCTAGAACAACTAAGTGTCCAGAGCAATAAATCCTCAAGCTGGAATCAGAGAAGAAGGTGGTGATAACAAAGGCTCAGGCTCCTTTTGCTCAACTTGCGGTTGTTAACCCAGAAGATCTGAAGTTACAAACTCTTGCTAAGGCTGAGGAGAACAAGAAATAAAACTGTCTTCTCTTGAGAGTAAACTCATCTCATATGAGAAATCAGTTTAATGTATATTTTATGTATCTTTTCATTTTGAATCAATAAAATATTTTCTTTTGACTCATTTGCCCTTCCTAATATCTTCTTCTGTGTTTGTTTGTGTAATTACATATAGGTAATATAAGTTTCCCGTATAAGAGAACTTAGTATGCAAGTTCTTTTGAAATAACTAAAAAGGGTGAAAATTCAGCAATTTAAATTTCTGAAGAAATTACAAATGTGACTGAAATTATTCAAAAGTTAAAAAAGACGATAAAATCAGTCAAAGATAAGAATCCACTGGGGACTAAAAGAAGGTAGATTTAAGAATCCGCTAGGGATTACTAAATCCAAAAAGATTAAGTCTAGAGATCCATCAGTTCAGAGGTGACAAATTGGACGTAACTGATTAGGAATCGTCAAACATGTGATTTTGTCATTCAGAGGTGATAAACTGGACACAACGACAAAGAAGGGTGAAATTAGATAATCATCAGTTCACAGGTGATAAACTGGATATAACCGGTTAGAGATTATCGAACGCAGAGTGTTTGCTGTTCAGAGGTAATTAAGTGGACATTGTTGGCCCAAAGGCCTTCCACTCTAGTTTTGATGATGATTAACTCATGTAGTTATGTGTACTAATAATCTTGTGATTTTAGTTTCAGATCATTAGTCAAGATATTAGTTGGTGATTAGCTTCAATAAGATGATTTAGAAGCTTTCACATGGTGATTCAAGAGCCCGAGCGTCAAAGATGATATCTAGCACTCATTGGAGTCAAGCTCGGTGAATCACGAAGTTTTGGATCGAGTCGGCTTGGAGACGGCGCTCTACAAGAAGACATCGGTACCATAGTTTAGTTTTGTGTTTAGATCCAAATTGTAAAGATTAGAATAGTATGATATGCTCAAGTTCACAACACACACGTTTCATGTTTTGGTTTTCGGTTTTTGGTTTAACCATTCTTGGTTTGCATGAATAGATATTATATCAAAACAAGTTTACATGGTTTAATGTATATTAGATTTGTTCTATATACATGCATGCTTCAACTACTTAGACAAACTTACTTTGATATACCTATTTCATGTGTTTTAAGTTTTGTGTTTTAACAAAACTTACTTTTGGAATTAAGGTCAAAAACTATGATATATATTTGTTTCATGTATATTGGATTTCTATCCATATGCATCATGCTTCAAAGTGTTTAAATATCATGTTTTTGTATTTGGAAGAGTTTTGGACAAAACGTATTTTCTATTCAAAATCCAAGTTTTAGAAAATACAGTTTTTGGTTTTTGGTAAAAATGATAAGACACAAAAATAGTTCAAATTGCATGATATTTGAGTTGAAATCTTTATCATATGTTTATATATCAATGCAAATTGTCAAAACTATTTTTGGGGATTTTTAAGTAGTTTACAAGAATTTATTGGATATTTAATTCCTTAGTTTTTCTGACCAGAACAGCCTCTGCCAGGCTAGGTCGGTCGACCCGAACGGTCGGCCGCACCAAGTAGCCGGTCGACCGTTAGGGTCGACCGACGTGCACGGATACGTGCACGCTGGCTGCCTATTGGGCCGGCCGACCGCACGGTCGACCGACTGCATGCAGGCTAGTCTCTGTTTGTTTCGATCGACCGGCGGTCGACCGGTAGCTGCCAACGGGCAAAATTTGACCGTTGGACGGTCGACCGGCCGGTCGACCGGTAGTTCATTTTTGGTTGTTTCTGCTGCCAACGGCTATATTTTTCTGGGTCTATAAATACCCCATTGGAAAGAGTTTTTCTCTAAGATTTTTTGTGCGAATTTTTCCCTACTCTCAGGTGTTTTCACAGAAATCAAAAGAAGTTTTTGGACTTGAATTGAACAATCTATTTGGTGTTTTTGCTAGGGTTTGGAATATCAAAGAAAAGGGTTTTTGGGAAAGAGTTTTGATTCAACTTCTATATCTTGGTTTCAGTTTTTCCCAAGAATTTTTCTTAGTGATTTTGATTTTCATTCCATTGGTTTTCTTCACACTTGAGCTAAAATCTACTATCTCATTCTATAGGATCTTTGTGTTAATTCCTCAAGTTGTGAGGTGATTGTTTGTTGGCTTGGAGTTGTGCCTCAGGAGGAGGTTGTGTTTGTAAGGAGAGGAGTTGGTACTCCTTGTATTGTGATTGCCCCAAATCCTCGGTGGAGGTTCCCTTTGTGGGAGTCCTTTGTGGACAAGCTAGTGGACTTAAAATCCTTTTGTGTGAAGGCGGGGATGTAGAGCTGGGTGCTCGAACCTCGAAACATATCTTGTTGTTTGCGCTTGATCCCTTGACTCTTACTCTATCTCTCTCTCTCTTTACTTTATGCATATTGCTATATCATATACTTGCTTGGTTGTGTGCATCTATTGTTGTAATTGCAATTAGTTTTTAAATTCCGCATTTAGTTCACAGATTAGCCTTATCACCTATTCATCCCCCCTCTAGGTGATTTCATTTGGTATCAGAGCCTACGCTCCTGATATTTAGGTTTAACCACCTAGGAGTGAGATCTTGGTTTGCTAATCTTCATTTGCATTGTTCATTTGCACACATATAGTTGCACTCTATTGGCCCAAAGGCCTATCACCCTAGTTTTGATGATGATCAACTCATGAAGTTATGTTTACTAATGATTTTGTGTTTAATTAGTGACAGATTCATTATCAAGATCTTAGTAGGTGCATAGCTCAACAAAGGATAAAAGGTCAAGATTTGGAGCTAGCACGGTGTGATCCAAGGAGTTTTTGGATCAAGCTTGGACCAAGTCAAGAAGATGAGAAGACTTCAAGGGAAGGCTTCAAGATCAAGACTTGTGTCTAGGTATAAGATTTTTATGTTTTAGATAAAATGTAAAGGATAGATTGCTCAAGTATATATCACACACACACTCTTGATTTACTTGTCTTTTCATAAAAGAATTTTCAGATTTAGAAAAGACTTTCTTTTTGGAAAAACATAGTTTTGGTTTTTGGTATTCAAAGTTATATGTTTCAACCAAAACCTTATTTAGAGCTTAATGTCAAAAACATAGATATTTCATCTTGATTGTGTAATGGATCATATCCATACACACTATTCTTTAAAAGTATATCTTGTTTTTGTATTTGATGAAGATTTGAAAAACATGTTTTGGAAAAATATTGTTTTGGAAAAACAGTTTTTATCATGAGCCAAATATTTCCAAGTTACAAAAATAGTCCAATCTTTTATAACATGCCTTGATTTTGTGCAAGCATGTTTGTATATCAAAGTATATTGGTAAAACTATTTTTGTAGATTTTTAAGTATTTTATGGGATTTTATTTGAGCCAAAAAGACTAACTTTTTAATCCCAGAAATATTGTTTCAGGCTTCAGCTAGTCGACTTATACTAGCTTATAAGTCGACTAACCCTGAAGTCGGTCGACCGGGTCGGTCGACCGATGTGCACGGACATGCACGTTTGATCTGGCAGTGTGCCGGGCGACCGGGGCGGTCGACCGGAATTCAGAGACTTGCTCTCTGTTTTTCTGGGTCGACCGTGTCGGTCGATCGGAGGCTCCAACGGTCGGATTTTTGACCGTTGGCGGTCGACCGGGCCGGTCGACCGGCAGCTCTGACAGACTCCAACGGCTAGTTTTCTGACAGCCTATAAATTGGGGGTCTTGTCATTGTTTTGAGAGGAGATTTTAGGAGAGCTTAGAGCCAGTTTTTTCCATTCTTTTAAAAGGGTTTTCTCCACAAATTTGAGTGCAAATATTTCCTATCTAAAGGGAAGATTTTATTAAGAGTGTTAAAGTGATTCTTTGAGTTTTCCTCCACCACTCTCATCCTTGTTTTTCTCACACCACACTTGAGCTATCCATTGATTATTCATCCTATAGGTGTGTTGTAGTGAGATTGTTTTTAGGTGATCAAAGTGTTGTGATCACCAAAGACTTCATTGTTCTTTGAGGAGACGGGCAAGTGTGCTCGTGGTTGTTTAGGGTTCGGGTGCGAACTCTTGTTGATTGAGGTGCGGCCTCGGCGAGCCGGTGGGCTTGCGGTGTGTAAGGGACTAGAGAGTCCGAGGGCTTGTAGGTGTTGCGGCACCGAGGAGAGATCCATTGGGATCTTGCATAGTGGAAATCCTTCGTGTGTCGAAGGCGGGGATGTAGAGCAAGTGTGCTCGAACCTCGAAACATACCCTTGTGTTTGCGATTGCCATTTCTTTCTCTCTTTGTCTCTTTTATATCTTGCATGCTATTACTTGTCTTATCTTTACATGCTTGATATACATTGTGTTTCATAGATATATATACTTGCGTGGGTTGTTGCTAACACTTGTATTCAACCAAGAGAGCCAACGCGGCACCTCAACCCATTCAAGGGGAATCTAGAGGAGTTTGTCCAGAGCCCTTCACGGGGAATTCGGCAACACTCTTTGGTTATACGTGGTGTTTAGTGTAAAAGTTTTAATTAGGTCATAATTGTTTTAGCTTCCGCATTATTTGGCATTAAGTGACCATTAGATTAGCCATCACCTATTCACCCCCCCTCTAGGTGAACTTATAATTGGTATCAGAGCTTGGTACTCTGATTTGGGTCTAACAACCTAGAGTTAAAGATCCTCATTTTAGGCTAATCACAATATTTTGTACACACACCATGGACTTCATGTCACCACCCACCTTTGACATTCTTAACATCCAAATTTGGAAGGTTAAGATGTCATTGTACCTCAAAGCCTTAGGTTTTCATGTATATCTTGCCACTACTAATAATGCATATTCTTTAGATGGTAAGAATTTTGAGGCTAACTCAAAAGCCCTTAATGCTTTAAAGTCTACCCTAGATGATGTTTATTTATTTAGAGTTGCTAATATTGATTCGGCTTTTGTAGTATGGAACACCCTCACCTCCCTTGGCGAAAAGGATCTATACTATGCGGGGAGCGATTCGGACGTTGGAAGCGACATCTCCAACGTATGCTATATGGTTCAAGGGGATAACCCCCTTGAGGTAAACTCCGAATCCGATGATGAGGACATGTCATATGATGAGCTCACTTCATTTTGCCAAACTATTCTTGAAAAATATGACATGCTTAAGAAAGAAAATAAAAATTTGAAAAAGAATATTGCTTGCATGCATAATGAACATGATTCTTTTAGAGATAACATTGCATGCTTAGAAAAGGATAATAAGAAAATTAAAAGGATTTTGATTGCATGCTAAAAGAGAACGATTCTTTTAAAACTAAAATTGCATGTTTAGAAAAAGAAAAGGATGATTTGAAAAATGAAAATGTTTCCCTCATGTCAAAATTGAATGATTTATGTGAAGGAAATATGTCTTTGAAAAATAAAATTGATTTGGTGGAAAAACAAAAAGAAGTTGTTTTCAAGAAAACATTACTTTGAAAAGAAAATTTGTTGAAAAGGAAAAAGATTTTCTTTCACAAAAGAAAAAGAAAAATGACTCTTTATCTCACCATGCTTTACATGCCACCTCTAGTGAGATTAATGTTTTGAAAAAAAAAGATTAATAATTTGAGTTCAATCTTGAACTCTTGTGCATTCAATCATACTAGATTAGAGTCCATGTTTTCTAAGAAACAAACTCCACATGTTCATGCACATCCACATCATGCTTATGATGCACACCATGCTAACACCCATACTCATAAGCATACTAAGGTGTACATATGTACACATTGTGGCCGCAAAGGCCATTTAGCAAAGTTTTGTCATGATAATATTAATTCTCTAAATTTTGCTAATTATAAAATGTTTGGGTTCCTTACAAGACTAACCCCAAAGGACCCAAGAAAATATGGGTACCAAAATTTCCACCTTGTGTATTTGATGTAGGTGAGGGCTCTCACAAGACATGAGAGGATTGGTGCCTTGGTAGTGGATGCACTTGGACATGATGGACATACTTTTGGGATGCATCTCTATCAAGGAGCTTTGGTGGGACAACCACCATATTGGAGCTTTGGAGTTGGTAACACTCTCTAAACTCCTACTTTTATGTACAAGCTTTTAATTTCATATATCATATAGCATGTTCATGTTTTATGATTTGTGTGCTTCATGTGGTATTTACATGCTTAGATATAGAATGTGTCAAACTTGCATGTATACATATACAAATAGTGAATTACAATTGATTCATATATAATTGAGCTTCATGCTCATTTGTATCCACTATATGCATATGTATAAACTAGTTTTGATGATTCTCTTTTATACATGTTTTACCTACTTTATGCTTTACTTCATGTATATGTATTTTTAATTCAAAACTAATAAATATACATGTATACCCGTGAGTCTCTTGCCTTCATGCAAATACATTTGATAGACTCTTTTATATTTGGGATATGTATGTGTATGGTTAGGATTAGATTAATCATACATATACCATGAAGATTAGTGTTTTAATGAAAAATGATTTTTTTAAATATGTGACTTATGATCTTTTTGAGCTTCATTGACTATTTTCATAAAAATGCTATTTACATGATCGTTTAACACTCACACTTTTGTTAAAACATTTTGAGCCTTATAGACCATGAGTGCTTAAATTTTTATGTAGCTATTATGTTTATGAAAAACATAAGATTTGATATATTTGAAGGATCTTTAACTAGTTTTTCAAAAACAATTTATACTAGTTATTTATTCTTCAAATAATTTTTGAGATTGACACATGATTCTATTTTTCTCAAAATTTGATGCTTCATGATTTGAATATTAGTTTATATGTTAGTTTTTGTCAACACTAGGATTTATACTTGTACATATCGTGGGTCACAAATAAATCTATTTATATTTGTGCTTGAATGCTTATTTGAACCCATGAAATGTGCTTGTATTGCTTGGTTTTGATGATATATACATTTTTAAACTTATATTCCCACTTTTTGGATTTGATTTATGATCATGTGTTTTCATTTCATGTAATGTGTATTTTGCCAAATTTTAAGATATACATGTATACCTCGTGAGTCATTTGCCTTTAATGCAAATCTATTTATATGGACTCAATTGTGTTTAAGAGATATGTATGTATACTTATTGTGTTGTCAAAACATATATATATCTTGAAATATAAATTTTGTTTTTTAATAAAAAAAATGTGTGATGATTTAAAGGAATATTGAGATTAATTGACATTTTTGCTTTATTCTTTGCTTGAAGGATTTCGTACTAGTTTTAAAAACATTTTCATATTAACTAGTGCAATCTCTTCATTTGTTAGAGTATATGGTAAGCTTACTCTTCACTTGGTATCATTGGATATTTTCAATTGATATCAATATGATTTCTATATACTCACATTTTGATTGTATGTATGAATGCCTTCAAATTCAAATTATATCAATTTCTATTGGTATTCTCTTTTCATACATATATGTGTTATTTGTGTTGCTTAGTTAAAATTGTCTTACATTTTTAAAGCACAAAGGTTATTATATGCTAAACTAAATTCAACTTTCTATTATTAATTCTTAAAGCTATACAATATGTTTTCAAAATTGATATCAAAATAAAAATATGTTTACTTGATATCTCAAAATATGTTTTATTAAGAAAGTTCAAAATTTTTGTCTTGTATTTCCTATATGCAAGGAGAGCTTAACATCTCTCTTACCTATGGATTCATGTTGAGTATATTATAAATTGAGGAGCTTGACAACTCTTCTTTATATGATATACGTGTGTAGGGGGAGCTTCACATCTCCTCTTTTGCATTACATAATATGTGTTATGTGAGTTAGGGCTTGTCATCCTTTCTTCATGTAATGCATATGTGTAGGGAAGCTAACTTAGCGTCTTCCTCTTCATGAATGTATATCGCATATAAATTTTTATTGATGATTTGTATTACGCCTTCTTGATCTCTTTGCTTTTGACAAAAAGGGGGAGAAAAATTTGTTTGATTTGAGTTTACTTTGAACCCTTTGTTGATGAGTGACAAAAAGGGGGAGAAGTATTTGAGTTTATATGAATGTTTTCATTGCTTAAGGGGGAGAAGTATTTGTCTTCCTTGTTAGTTATGCATATATGTTTTGTTATTGCAACTAGGAGAAAAAGGATTTCATGTTTTATCTCCATACATTGCATACATGTTTATGAGCTTCATTGTCATATATTATTGTTTATTTGGTATGCATGAGTTAAGGGGGAGCTTCTTTGAAGCTTTACTATAATCCATGCATATATAACTTCATGAGTTTTGTCATCATCAAAAAAGGGGAGATTGTTGGCCCAAAGGCCTATCACCCTAGTTTTGATGATGATCAACTCATGAAGTTATGTTTACTAATGATTTTGTGTTTAATTAGTGACAGATTCATTATCAAGATCTTAGTAGGTGCATAGCTCAACAAAGGATAAAAGATCAAGATTTGGAGCTAGCACGGTGTGATCCAAGGAGTTTTTGGATCAAGCTTGGACCAAGTCAAGAAGATGAGAAGACTTCAAGGGAAGGCTTCAAGATCAAGACTTGTGTCTAGGTATAAGATTTTTATGTTTTAGATAAAATGTAAAGGATAGAATAGTTGGTGGATTGCTCAAGTATATATCACACACACACACTCTTGATTTACTTGTCTTTTCATAAAAGAATTTTCAGATTTAGAAAAGACTTTCTTTTTGGAAAAACATAGTTTTGATTTTTGGTATTCAAAGTTATATGTTTCAACCAAAACCTTATTTAGAGCTTAATGTCAAAAACATAGATATTTCATCTTGATTGTGTAATGGATCATATCCATACACACTATTCTTTAAAAGTATATCTTGTTTTTATTTGATGAAGATTTGGAAACATGTTTTGGAAAAATATTGTTTTGGAAAAACAGTTTTTATCATGAGCCAAATATTTTCAAGTTACAAAAATAGTCCAATCTTTTATAACATGCCTTGATTTTGTGCAAGCATGTTTGTATATCAAAGTATATTGTAAAACTATTTTTGTAGATTTTTAAGTATTTTATGGGATTTTATTTGAGCCAAAAAGACTAACTTTTTAATCCCAGAAATATTGTTTCAGGCTTCAGCTAGTCGACTTATACTAGCTTATAAGTCGACTAACCCTGAAGTCGGTCGACCGGGTCGGTCGACCGACGTGCACGGACATGCACGTTTGATCTGGCAGTGTGCCGGGCGACCGGGGCGGTCGACCGGAATTCAGAGACTTGCTCTCTGTTTTTCTGGGTTGACCGGGTCGGTCGACCGGAGGCTCCAACGGTCGGATTTTTGACCGTTGGCGGTCGACCGGGCCGGTCGACCGGCAGCTCTGACAGACTCCAACGGCTAGTTTTCTGACAGCCTATAAATTGGGGGTCTTGTCATTATTTTGAGAGGAGATTTTAGGAGAGCTTAGAGCCAGTTTTTCCCATTCTTTTAAAAGGGTTTTCTCCAAATTTGAGTGCAAATATTTCCTATCTAAAGGGAAGATTTTATTAAGAGTGTTTAAAGTGATTCTTTGAGTTTTCCTCCACCACTCTCATCCTTGTTTTTCTCACACACCACACTTGAGCTATCCATTGATTATTCATCCTATAGGTGTGTTGTAGTGAGATTGTTTTTAGGTGATCAAAGTGTTGTGATCACCAAAGACTTCATTTGTTCTTTGAGGAGACGGGCAAGTGTGCTCGTGGTTGTTTAGGGTTCGGGTGCGAACTCTTGTTGATTGAGGTGCGGCCTCGGCGAGCCGGTGGGCTTGCGGTGTGTAAGGGACTAGAGAGTCCGAGGGCTTGTAGGTGTTGCGGCACCGAGGAGAGATCCATTGGGATCTTGCATAGTGGAAATCCTTCGTGTATCGAAGGCGGGGATGTAGAGCAAGTGTGCTCGAACCTCGAAACATACCCTTGTGTTTGCGATTGCCATTTCTCTCTCTCTTTGTCTCTTTTATATCTTGCATGCTATTACTTGTCTTATCTTTACATGCTTGATATACATTATGCTTCATAGATATATATACTTGCGTGGGATTGTTGCTAACACTTGTATTCAACCAAGAGAGCCAACGCGGCACCTCAACCCATTCAAGGGGAATCTAGAGGAGTTTGTCCAGAGCCCTTCATGGGGAATTCGGCAACACTCTTTGGTTATACGTGGTGTTTAGTGTAAAAGTTTAATTAGGTCATAATTTTTTAGCTTCCGCATTATTTGGCATTAAGTGACCATTAGATTAGCCATCACCTATTCACCCCCCTCTAGGTGAACTTACACACTCATGGGTAGCCCTCCTATGTTTGACAATTTTAGACTTGATGGTTGGAAGGCCAATATGAGTAGTCATTTAAAAAGCCTAGGACATCTAGTTTATCAAGCCTCTACTCAAGAATCATTCCCTAATAGTAGCAAACATAAAAAGGCTAATGCATTAGCACTTAGAGCACTTAGAGCATCTCTTAATGAAAATCTTTTACCGGTGTTTGATCATTATGATTCGGCTTTTGCAGTTTGGAGCTTATTGACGTCTCCCGAGCTACCAAGGATTATTAACAAGATGAGGAGATCTATGAGAGAAAAGTCCGAAGAGCATTGCCTCATGGTCCAAGGAAGAACTCCCTTGAGGTACAATCGGACACTCAATTAGATGATAGCTCTAGTTCCTATTGCTATGGATGTTTAGAAGTTCAATCTTTAAATTTGGAACTTGCTCAAAAGCTTGAAAATTTCTTGGAAAAACACAATCTTTTGAAAGAAGATAATCTTGTTTTGAAAGATGAATTAAAGGATTTGTGTTCTAATTTTGAATTGTGTTTGCAAGAGAAGGAAGAGATTACAAGTGAACGTGACTCACTTAAATCTCAACTTGAACTTGTTTTAAGGAAAATGAATTTTTGAAAAGCAAAAATGATTGTGATGATGTTGTGAAAAACAATAAGGTTTTATCATCTAAATTAGATTTTGTTTTAAAAGATAACCTTATTTTGAAAAATGAAATTGATTCTATTACAAAAGAATTGGATTTAGTTTTAAAGAAAAATGATCTTTGAAAATTGATATTGATTCTCATGTGTGCCATGCTAGTATAGCTTCTTCTTCTTGCACACCTATTGCATGCTCCACTTTATCTTCCACTATTGAAATGATATAAATGTTTGAAGAAAAGTGTTGAATGTTTGGGCTCCACTTTGAGCCAATGCACATTGAATCATTCACGTTTGGAAACCTGGTTCGCAAGAAACAAGGTCCATCTTTGCATGCACACCCTACACGGCATACACATGCTTTCCACGGTCACCACCATCACACGTATGCTCATGTGTACACATATACACATTGTGGCCGAAAAGGCCATCTTGCTAGATTTTGCTATGATCGTTTAAATATTGATAATTTAGCAAGTAATCTTGTTTGGGTTAGAAAAGATACTAACCCCGGTGGACCCAAGAGGAAATGGGTACCAAAGACCACCCCTTTAATTTTTGATGTAGGAGTGGGCTCTCGCATCACGTGAGAGTGTTGGTGCCTTGGAGTGGATGCGTTCCGTGCCTAAAGAATACATTTTGGATGCATCACCTTCAAGGGGAGTTTGGTGGGAGGACCACCTTGGTTTGGAGAGCTATAGAGGTGCCTTCATTGGTTTGGTATCATTCTCTAACTCCTGTGTTTATTTGCATGCTTTTCATGTTCATCTATTTATAGCATGCCATGCTTTGTTGTTCATTATGCCTATGCCATGCTTATTAGATTAGTGATGTACATGTTTAGTTATTTGAGACGCCCATGTTTAACATGAACTTATCTTTGTGTTCTCACCTTGTTTAGTACTAACATGTATGCCCTAGATCTAATGTACATGCATATACATAATGATCATATGAATGTTTATGATGTTTTGTTTTAATGACCCATGTTTTGTATAGTATGTTGAATTCCATGTTTATTAGACCCTTGACATGCATGTATAGCTTTTGAGATCACCTATGTATAGATAGACCCATTTGTTGTGTTCTCACCATTGTTTGGCTATTATGTATATCATGATTCTAATAGCATATGAATTTACTTCATGATCATTTTGTGCTTATCATGTTGATTTTTGACCCGTTTTATGCTTCATGATTTGAATATACGTTTAGATGTTAGTTTTCATTAAGACTAGGATCTATACTTGTACATGTAGTGGGCTACAAATAAATCTTTATATATGTTTGTGCTTGAAAGCCTATTTGTGCCCATTAGATGTGCTACTATAGTCTTGTTTTGATGATTCATGCATTCTAACTTGTATTCCTCAATTTGGATATGTTTCTATGATCATGTATTTTTCATGTATATGTCTATCTTGTCCAAACTATTAGATATACATATACATCCTTGAGCCACGTGCCTTCATGCATATACTTTTGTGGACTCATTATGTTTAGGATATGTATATATACTTTAGTTTGTACATGACATACATATGCCTTGAAGTTTAAATCGTTTTGATGATTTCAATTGGTGATTTTCATGATTTTCACATTTTTAGGTAATTTCAATTGATAAAGAAAATTTTGGTGTTTCATGTTTTCATGTTTGTTTTAAGGAATTCACATGAGCTTAATTGAATATTTTCATGTTGCTATGTGTCACATTATTCTTGTACACTCACTTTATTAGTTTACTCATGATTTGTTTTCATGAGACTATGATATGGGCTTTATGGACTTTGAGTGTTTAGTGATCATGTGATTTACATGTGTTTCATGAAAAACATTTTGGTTGATTCTTTGCTTGAAGGATTTCGTACTAGTTTAAAAGTTTTCCTATAACTAGTTCGTATTCTTCACTATGGTAGAGATTTTCAAACTTACTACATTTTCAAACCTATTTTTGAAAACCCCTACCGTCTACGGCAGATGGATGGGCGATCATGTTCATGTATGCTTTACAATGAAAATCTTTTAAAAACTTGAACCATGATTGGGAGGATAGGAAATATGAGATATACACTTGATCTTATTGTTGTTTCATTTGGTATCATTGAATTCTTTCAATTGGTATCAATCTTGACATTTCTTATATACTCATATATTTTTGTGTATGTATGATTTCATTTCAAATTGTATCAATTTCGATTGGTATCTAATCTTTTCATACATATATATGTTTTAGTTGTGCTTACTATATCCCTATATCCTTAAGCACAATTCTTGTTTATGATGATAAGCTTGAGCTTCAACTTTGTTTCAATTGATTTAGCTTTCAATTGGTATCTTAATTCGAGCCTTATCATAGTTTTTATTGGTATTTCATAAAGGGGAAGAAAATCTTGTATTTTCATCTTTCAATTGGTATTTAGTTTTCCACTCCCTTACTTTATGATAGAGAATAATAATTTCAATTGGCAATAATTTCAATTGGTATCAAAATCAAATTTGTTTATATGTCTAAATCAACTTTGGTATTCAGATCTTTGTTTTAATTTCAATTGGTATCAACATTTATATTTAGAAATTCAAAATTTGTTATGTTTAATTTCATTTGATATCAAGATTGTTTATTTACAATTGGTATGTTGTTTGTTTACTTATCAATTGGTATCAAAATTTTTGTTTTTCAATTGATATAGTTTCTTTTTTAATTGGTATCAAAATGCACTTCATTGACACATTTTTAATTGGTATCATATTTATTTTGACCCCTCATTGATATTGTTTTTGTTTTAGACAAAAAAGGGGGAGAACATTTTGTTTTTGAAACATCCCTTATTGTTTCTTTGTTTTGAATAAAAGAAGAGAAGAATATGTTTTTATTAGTTTGTTTTGTTTTTAACCCCTTTGTTGATGATTGACAAAAAGGGGGAGAAGAATTTGAGTTTATATGCATGTTTTATGTTTTTATTAAGTTCATTTGGTATCAAAGTATTATTTATAAAACATGTTTATTTTGATATTAAGAGCTTGTAAAAGAGATCATTAGTTTTGTTTTGCATATATTAAGTTTAATTGGCTATCTAGAACATTTTTATTTGTTTTTGATTTGAAAATTTCATTGGTATCTAGAGCCTCTTTATTGTTTATACATATCTATGCATGTTTCATGTTTAGTATTTATTGCATATATTTGTTGTTTATCCCTATGCATGAGTTAAGGGGGAGCTTCTTTGAAGCTTAACTTTAATCCATGCATATATACTCCATGGGTTTTGTCATCATCAAAAAGGGGGAGATTGTTGGCCCAAAGGCCTTCCACTCTAGTTTTGATGATGATTAACTCATGTAGTTATGTGTACTAATAATCTCGTGATTTTAGTTTCAGATCATTAGTCAAGATATTAGTTGGTGATTAGCTTCAATAAGATGATTTAGAAGCTTTCACATGGTGATTCAAGAGCCCGAGCGTCAAAGATGATATCTAGTACTCATTGGAGTCAAGCTCGGTGAATCACGAAGTTTTGGATCGAGTCGGCTTGGAGACGGCGCTCTACAAGAAGACATCGGTACCATAGTTTAGTTTTGTGTTTAGATCCAAATTGTAAAGATTAGAATAGTATGATATTCTCAAGTTCACAACACACACGTTTCATGTTTTGGTTTTCGGTTTTTGGTTTAACCATTCTTGGTTTGCATGAATAGATATTATATCAAAACAAGTTTACATGGTTTAATGTATATTAGATTTGTTCTATATACATGCATGCTTCAACTACTTAGACAAACTTACTTTGATATACCTATTTCATGTGTTTTAGGTTTTGTGTTTTAACAAAACTTACTTTTGGAATTAAGGTCAAAACTATGATATATATTTGTTTCATGTATATTGGATTTCTATCCATTTGCATCATGCTTCAAAGTGTTTAAATATCATGTTTTTGTATTTGGAAGAGTTTTGGACAAACGTATTTTCTATTCAAAATCCAAGTTTTAGAAAATACAGTTTTTGGTTTTTGGTAAAAATGATAAGACACAAAAATAGTTCAAATTGCATGATATTTGAGTTGAAATCTTTATCATATGTTTATATATCAGTGCAAATTGTCAAAACTATTTTTGGAGATTTTTAAGTAGTTTACAAGAATTTATTGGATATTTAATTCCTTAGTTTTTTCTGACCAGAACAGCCTCTGCCAAGCTAGGTCGGTCGACCCGAACGGTCGGCCGCACCAAGTAGCCGGTCGACCGTTAGGGTCGACCGACGTGCACGGATACGTGCACGCTGGCTGCCTATTGGGCCGGCCGACCGCACGGTCGACCGACTGCATGCAGGCTAGTCTCTGTTTGTTTCGGTCGACCGGCGGTCGACCGGTAGCTGCCAACGGGCAAAATTTGACCGTTGGACGGTCGACCGGTAGTTCATTTTTGGCAGTTTCTGCTGCCAACGGCTATATTTTTCTGGGGTCTATATGAAAAGTCACCTAGAGGGGGGGTGAATAGGTGATATGGCTAATCTATGAACTCAATGCGGAATTTAAAAACTTAATTGCAATACACTCTAGTATGATCAACAAATGATGCACACACAACCAAGCCAAGCAAATATGAATGCACAATATAAATAATTGCAAGGCACAAAGTAAAGAGAGAGATAGAGAGAGTCAATGGATCAAGCGCAAACAACAAGATATGTTTCGAGGTTCGAGCACCCAGCTCTACATCCCCGCCTTCGACACACGAAGGATTTCTAATCCACTAGCAAGTCCACAAAGAACTCTCACAAGGAGTACCCAACTCCTCTCTTTACAACCACAACCTCCTCCTTGAGGCAAGCTCCAATCCAACAAAACAATCACCTCACTACTTGAGGGATTAGCACAAAACAAACAAGGATCACCTCACAACTTGAGGGATACAACCCAAGGCACAAAGCCAAGCAAAGATTGGGTTTTTAACTTGGTGGTCTAACAAACAACCACAAACAATCTCTTTCTCCCACACAAAGATCTTATATAAGAGATAGTAGATTTTAGCTCAAGTGTGGAGAAAACCAATGGAATGGAAATCAAAATCACAAAGAAAAATCCTTGAAAAAACTGAAACCAAGATATAGAAGTTGAATCAAAACTCTTTCCCAAAACCCTTTTCTTTAGTTTTCCAAACCCTAGCAAAAACTTCAAATAGATTGTTCAATATGAGTTCAAAAACTTCTTTTGATTGCTGTGAAAATACCAGAGAGTAGGAAAAAATTCGCAAAAAAATTCTTAGAGAAAAACTCTCACAAATGGGGTATTTATAGACCCCAGAAAAATATAGCCGTTGGCAGTAGAAATACACTGCCGGTCGACCGGCCGGTCGACCGTCCAACGGTCAAATTTTGCCCGTTGGCAGCTGCCGGTCGACCGCCCCGGTCGACCCAAACAAACAGAGAGCTCTGCTCTCAGACCCGGTCGACCCGGACGGTCGACCATCCCTGTTTGCCAAACGTGCACAGATTGTGCACGTCGGTCGACCGAGCCGGTCGACCGACTTCATGCCAAGTCGACTTGGTCAGAAGACTAGTCGACTGGTGAAGCCTGGAACAGAAAATTGGATCAGAAAAACAGTTTAAAAATATTTTGAAAAATCTTTTAACACTTCTAAAAATCACCAAAAATAGTTTTATCATTTTGCATTGATATATAAACATGTGGTAAAAAGTTTAGCTCAAATATCAATCAATATGAACTATTTTTGTGTCTTATCATTTTTACCAAAAACTGTATTTTCTAAAACTTGGATTTTGAATAGAAAATACGTTTTGTCCAAAACTCTTCCAAATACAAAAACATGATATTTAAACACTTTGAAGCATGATGCATATGGATAGAATCCAATATACATGAAACATATTATCATAGTTTTTGTCTTTAATTCCAAAAATAAGTTTTGTTAAAACACAAACCTAAAACACATGAAATAGGTATATCAAAGTAAGTTTGTCTAAGAGTTGAAGCATGCATGTATATAGAACAAATCTAATATACATTAAACCATGTAAATTTGTTTTGATATAATATCTATTCATGCAAACCAAGATCGGTTAAACCAAAAACCGAAAACCAAAACATGAAACGTGTGTGTTGTGAACTTGAGCATATCATACTATTCTAATCTTTACAATTTGGATCTAAACAAATAACTAAACTATGGTACCGATGTCTTCTTGTTGAGCGCAATCTCCAAGCCGATTCGATCCAAAACTCTTTGATCCACCGAGCAAGTGCTATATATGATCTTTGACGCTCGGGCTCTTGAATCAACATGTGAAAGCTTCCAAATCATCTTGTTGAAGCTAATCACCTACTAATAACTTGATTAAAGATCTGAAACTAAAATCACGAGATTATTAGTACACATAACTACATGAGTTAATCATCATCAAAACTAGAGTGGAAGGCCTTTGGGCCAACAATCTCCCCCTTTTTGATGATGACAAAACTCATGGAGTTATATATGCATGGATTAAAGTTAAGCTTCAAAGAAGCTCCCCCTTAACTCATGCATAGGATAAACAACTAATAAATGGCTCTAGATACCAATGAAATTATAAAACATGAAACATGCATAAATATGCATAATACAATAAATGGCTCTAGAAACCAATGGAAGATACCAATGAAATTTTCAAAAAACAAATAACATGTTCTAGATACCAATTAGCAAAAACAAATAAACATCTTGATACTAATTAAACTAAACAAATAAACATGCTCTAGATACCAATTAAACTCAATATATACAAAACAAAACTAATGATCTAATGATCTCTTTTACAAGCTCTTGATACCAAAACTAAACATGTTCTTTAAATAAAGCTTTGGATACCAATTGAACTTAATATAAAAACACATAAAAACATAAAACATGCATATAAACTCAAATTCTTCTCCCCCTTTTTGTCAATCATCAACAAAGGGTTAAAAACAAAACTAACAAAAACATATACCGATTAAAAGAAATTCTTCTCTCCTTATTTACAAAACTAATAAAAACATATTCTTTTTATATTCAAAACAAGGAATCAATCAAGGATGCTCTCCCCCCTTTTGTCTAAACTCAAATATGATACCAATTAAAAATGTGTCAATGAAGTGCATTTTGATACCAATTAAAAATGAAACTATACCAATTGAAAAACAAAAATCTTGATGCAAATTGATAAGTAAACAAACATCATATCAATTGTAAATAAACAATTTTGATATCAATTGAAATTAAACATAACAAATTTTGAATTTCTAAACATAAATGTTGATACAATTGAAAT